>CP142451.1:63635000-64057500 GCA_038049695.1 Cinnamomum chago
CACTTGAGTTGTCACACATGATAGGCATACAATGTTGTGGAACATTATAATCTAACAAAGTTTGTTTCATCCACAATGATTGAGCACAACAGCTGCCTGCAACAATGTACTCAGCTTTTGCAGTACACAAGGATACAAAATTTTGCTTTTTGCTATGCCAAGCTACTAAGCAATTTCCTATGAAATAACAGCATCCACTGGTGCTCTTCCTATCATCTAGAGATCCTGCCCAATCTGCATCACTATATCCAATCAATTGTAATGAGGAGTCACAAGGATACCAGATGCCATAATGAGTTGTCCCATTGACATATTTGATGATATGTTTGACAGCTTTAAGATGGGACTCACGAGGGTCTGATTGATACCTAGCACAAATTCCAACACTAAAGGATAGATCCGGTCTACTAGCTGTGAGGTAGAGAAGACTTCCTATCATACTATGGTAGAGTTTTTGGTCTACTTTAACACCACCTGGGTCACTAAAGAGTTTTGAAGTAGAAGTCATGGGGTTGCAACTAGACTTGGAGTTTTCTAGACCAAACTTCTTAATGATTTTTAAGGCAAATTTGGGCTGGCAAAGAAAAATCCCTTTCTCGGTTTGATTAACTTGAAGTCCTAGGAAGAATTGCAGGGGACCGACCAGACTCATCTCAAAAGTGGAGCTCATCAATTCTGAAAATCCTTGAGCTAGTTTCTTTGAAGTAGATCCAAACACTATATCATCAATATAGATTTGAGCTACAAGAATTTCTTGATCAATTTTCTTGATAAACAGGGTCTTATCAACTTTACCACAGTCAAAATCATTTTCAATCAGATGATTTGTAAGCTTTTCATACCAAGCCCTTGGTGCTTGTTTTAATCCATAGAGAGCTTTCTTGAGTTTGTATACATACTCAGGATGATGAGTGTCTTCAAAGCCTTCTGGTTGAGTAACATAAACATCTTCTTCAATTTCTCCATTCAAGAAGGAACTTTTGACATCCATCTGAAATAGTTTGATTCTCATGCTACTCGTATAACTCAATAGGATTCTTATGGACTCCAAACGGGCTACAGGAGCAAAAGTTTCTTCAAAATCAATTCCTTCTATTTGAGCATATCCTTTTGCTACTAGTCTTGCCTTGTTTCTCACAACATTTCCAGATTCATTTGACTTGTTCTTGAAAATCCACTTAGTGCCAATGGGATTTTTCTCTGCAAGTAATGGAACAAGATCCCAAACATCATTTTTCTTAAATTGATTCAATTCTTCTTGCATAGCTTCCATCCATTCAGATTTTGATTCCGCCTTAGAAAAATTCTTGGGCTCGATTTGAGAGACAAAGGAGTAATGTGCACATAGATTTTGAACTTGTTTCTGGGTCATGACCCCACTAATGATATCTCCAATAATGTTATCCAATGTATGATTCTTCATAATTTTGGTTGGTACAGTAGCTTTGGATGGAATGATATCACTTTTATCTTTAGGACTTGGTTGTTCAATATCAATTTCAACTTCATCATCATCTTGAAGAATTCTTCCAATTTGATTTGTGTCATCAATGACAACATGAGCTGATTCCATTATGGTCATGGTTCTATGATTAAATACTCTGTATGCTTTGCTCCTTTCAGAATAGCCTAGGAAAATTCCTTCATTAGATTTAGGCTCAAATTTTTCCAACTGCTCCATATCTCTTAGAATATAACATTAGCTTCCAAACACTTTCAAATACCCCAAATTAGGTTTTCTTTCAAAATAAAGTTCGTAGGGGGTTTTGTTGGTATTCTTAGTGAGATAGACTCTGTTTATGAGATAATAAGCAGTATTCACAGCTTCAACCCACAGATTACGAGAGAGATTCTTTTCATTAAGCATGGTCCTAGCCACTTCTTGAATAACTCTATTTCTCCTTTCAGCCACTCCATTTTGTTGAGGAGTTTTAGGAGCAGAATATTGATGATTAATTCCATGACTCTCACAAAATTTAGCAATTTTTTCATTTTCAAACTCTCCCCCATGATCACTTCTAATCTTCCAAATTTTACAATCCTTTTCCACTTGTATCTTATTGCAAATTCTTATGATATTGTCTACAACATCCGATTTAGCATGAAGAAAAGCAACCCATCCAAAACGAGAATAATCGTCTACCATAACCAGAATAAATTTCTTTCCTCCAATACTTTGCACTGGTGCAGGTCCAATCAAGTCCATGTGGATTAATTCAAGAGGACGGGAAGACGATATATCCTTTAAACCTTTGAAGCTCTTCTTGATTTGTTTACCCAGTTGGCAAGCCTTATAGAGTTCAGCTTTTTCATCACTTAACTTGGGAATTCCTTTCACAATTTCATTCTTCGATAAGGTTTTCATCAATTTAAAATTTATGTGACCCATCATTTGGTGCCATAAGTAATTCTCTTGATCTTTAGTTATCAAGCACCTAGATTCATTATCATTACACTCTTCTATAATGTAAATGTTTCCTTTTGTCCTTGATCCAATAAGAATAACTTGATGGGTTTTATCATTTACCACTTTGCATGATTGACTGTCAAAGACTACCTTGTTTCCTTTGTCACATAATTGGCTAATGCTAAGAAGATTATGTTTCAATCCTTCCACAATAAATACATGATTTAGAGTTGGTATTTGATCTCCTTTCACACTTCCCTTGCCAATGATTTGAGCTTTACTATTATCTCCAAAAGAAACATTTCCTCCATCATATTCCACTATAGAGTTGAATCTAGATCGGTCTACTGTCATGTGTTTTGAACAACCACTATCTAAGAACCATGTAGGTTTTTCCTTTGCTTTTAAAGCGGTTTGAACTAGGAGACTCTCAAAGTTTGTTCCTTTTACCATCCAACTAGATAAAGGAGATTTATAGGGAATGGTCTTGGGGACAAATTTGAAAGGTATTCTGGAGGGATTTTTGAGAGACAACCTAATCATTGGAGGAGCTTTTAGCTCAGTTTTATTGCAAGGACTAAATGGAAGTGAGGAGAATGGTTTTGAGGAGGAAAAATGGCTCAAATCTAAACACAGTGGGTGTTTCCCGCGTCTGGCGGTCAGCGAGCGGTCACCCGGCGGCTAACCGAACAGTCGCGGTTGCTTTTCCAGAGAGCAACATTTTTCTCCTGAAAACCCAGTTACCCTCACGGTTAGCCAGAGGCTAACTGCCAAACCCATCGGCGGCTAACCGCCAGCCAACCGACCCATTCAGTTACTTTTCTAGAGAGCAACATTTCTACCTGAAAATACGGTCAGCTAGCGGCTAATCGCCGAACCCATCGGCGGCTAACCGGCTGCCAACTGAATCGTTTCGGTTATAATTCCAGTAACCTGTCTTTCTGTCAGGCCAACAGCGGTCAGCCGCACAGTCAGCCAGCGGCTAACCACCGAACCCATCGGCGACTAACCGCCATCTGACTACAAGGTAACCGAAATTACCCAGACAATCATTTCGGAGAGCTCCTCGCTCGAGCGAACTCTCCGGTTCGCTCGAGCGCTGAGCTTTGTCGGTCAAAGGAGATTCACTAGGCATTTTATGAGGCCACCCGAGAAAGAAACCATATCACGAAGATGTCATTCGAAGTCTTGAAAATTCAAAGGGTAGAAGGAGCCCGGAATGTCCCAAAACTCAAAGAGTACCAAATTATTATCAAATCGACATACGGGATCCCTATTCACTTCAAATAAATCTTGAACCCGATACTTTACCCGAGATTTCAATTGTTCATTGTACTTTATCGATTTCGAGATTTATACTACATGTCTTGTTTTCCCGAAAGCATGGAATTACATTTATAATGGTTACTTGTCTTGAAGTGCATTGCATGACATGAAACGATAGTGTGCCCTTGAGCACCCCCATCCTGCCCGTTTATTTATTTGTACTTGATTTACTTGCATATGTCTCGATTTGTTATTTGACCTATTAGTCGGCACCACTAAACTTGGATAACCCTGTTGGTCTGATCCACCGACTTGGAGATCCCCCTCTTGTCCCGCCAGCTGCAGTTTGGATTCTGCTACCCGGTTATTACCGTGGTCTTGTCCTGATGCAGCAGATTGCTACTGTGGTTCCCGATGCCCGGCTCGCTACCGTGGTCATGTATAGTATATGTATATGTATTTATAAGATCCACTGTTTCTCCTCACCTCGAGTGACTGAGATCAGTGCCTAGTTATTGCTCTATCGCTTTAGTGATAGAGGACTTAGCTTCGTGTGGTTGCCATCTTGCTTGTTTTCCGTTTCCTTGGTTACCTTTACATGTTTTATAATGCATACTTGTATTTGAATAAATGTTTTATCTCGTTTATAGAAGTGGTTATTTAAACAGGTTTAAATGCTTTTGGAAGGTAAATTCATTTATTATCATATTGACATTGTATTTTACCCATTTTCCAAACCATCGTGTTTGACCCACTTTTGGTACTCAGGTTCTGTTGTTGGTTATCCCGAGGAGGAGCTCGAGGAGGCGGTCGGAGAACCGCAACAGTTAGTTGAGTGGCGTGCTGATGATGTCGTGTAGACATTGGATTGCTAGAGAGAGATAACATTTTGGGAGAACTTATAACTCATTCTTTTGGGATTATAATTTGTTTATATTGGCCTTTGTTGGCCTCTATTTTTGGGAAATGTAATTAAATGATCATTGTATAAACTTTTACTTACTTTCGGGTAACATGCCAATGATCATTGCTCATTCTGATACGGCATTATACTTATGTTATTTACCTTTATGAAATGAGATGGATTGAAAATTTGATTTGCTACACGCTTCCGCACTTAATAGAAATGTTCATGTATGGTTGTGATATCCTCACCACGGACACTTGTGGGAAATTAAATAAGTGTGTGCACCTTCTTGACACACTCTACATATTAACCGTTCATTCAATCACCACACCACTACCTTCATTAATGTCCCAATCCCAGACTAGGACCTCGGTAACCCGGTCCGGGGTCGCGACAGTTAGCTCAAAGGGAGTCTCAAAGTTGGTGGATTTCTCTACAAATGGTATCAAAAGGAAGCTTGCAAGGTGGGGAAAAAGAAGGTAACCGCCATTTCTAGATTGGTGCAAGATTGGTGTGGATTGGAGATGGAGAGAGCAAGAAGAAGAAGAGAAAAGGGAAAAGAAACCCTAGGTTGAAGTGTTATGCTGGAAAAGGGAAATGGAAGATGGGTTCTCCTTATATAAACACTGAGAATGGGTCCCACCACTTAAGAAATTCTTTGGGCTGAAATCATGTGTTTCGGGATCTCGAATGAATTCGACGAAGAAGGAAGAAATTATCGCCAAAATATCTAATTTCCAAAAAGTATATGTTTCGCAGACTTCAGGGATATCAAGTTTTGGATACTGATTTAGTGTAAAAAGACTATTTTGCCCTCAAGGCTAGGAAATCGGGTTTCGGGGTCTCGAACGGAAACGAGATCAACATGAAAGTTCTCGGGATTAACGAGACAAATGAAATGAGATAAAAACATAAATCAACACAATTCCAGAAAATCCCCCAAGTAAACGTAAAATCATATAAGGAACCCCCAAAGGGCCCCTCTAGTCACTAAGGCACTCAAAATCTCCCCAAAACTATTTCAAAAGCTGCTCCAAACCCAACTTAGCCAAGATCACTAATCAAGCTTAGAACTAACACACAACTTAATTAATACTAATCGGGTTCACTCGGGTCGGGGTCTTACAAAATGCCTATCATTCTCCATCGGCCAATCATATTCAAGGAAAAATGAGTTACAAGATCAAAGAATTAAAACTTGTAACTCCTCTCATCATGGAGCATCAATGCCATCAATGCTCATAAACCCGCCTTATGGCCACTAAAAGCCTATAAAAGGGGGGTCATTCCAAGAAGAAAGGGTCCAGAAAAATCTAAGAAAAATCCCGAAGAATTCTCAAAGAAATCTTTGTATAAACAAGCTCTCATTCTTCGAATGAACTCTGCTGCAAGAAACACCACAAGGTGATTGAAGTCCCTTGGGGGGCCACCCCCAAGATCCCCTCTCCTTCTGTCCAACATGGCCTAAATGCGGTTTTTTAGCCCGTTTACTCGGTTTTTTTTATTGGATATAGGACCTCCCCTTGGTCTTTATCCTCTAAAAAACTAAGGTCCAAGCCAAGCCAAAGAAACAAAGCATCATGTGATCTCATCTGAAGGACGTTGGCGAAGTCCATACATGACTTGCGACCGTCGATCTGAACGAGTCCCCGCAATCTCCCGAGAAGTCAAATTCCTTTTCTCACTTTTCTATTGTATTTTGTATTCTTTGTAAAGAGACAAAAAAATCACATTTCTTGTCTTTCATTATTGATGAGATTTGTAAATCGCCTTTCACGGCAAGCAAACAAAAATCACCTTTTACGACAAAAAAAAGAAAATCGCTTTTCACACCAAACAAAATGAAACCGCCTCTCACAGCATTAAAAAAATGTGTCTTTTTCTTAAAATGTATGTGCAATGGAAAGTTAGAAAAAAGAATTGATTTTCTTTCTACTTGTGAAGGTGAATCTCCAGATCACCACTTCAAATCCCAAGTAGAATAGAAAATCTGGCATACCCGTAT
Source organism: Cinnamomum chago (assembly GCA_038049695.1). NCBI lineage: Eukaryota > Viridiplantae > Streptophyta > Magnoliopsida > Laurales > Lauraceae > Cinnamomum > Cinnamomum chago. The sequence continues at coordinate 63,641,586 of CP142451.1, forward strand.
AAAAAAAAATGTTGATGACTCGCTTTTCTCCTCCGCCGGACCCCGGCAGCCCCCGGGGCGGAGGGAGAGGACGAAAGGCCGGGCACCATCACTTTCGTCCCGGACTTGGTAGTCCCCGCTCAGTTGGCTCGTCACCAGCTGAGAGTCGCTGAAGACCACCAATTGTCGTGCCCCCAGGATTTTAGCACTACCGAGTCCTGCGATCAATGCTTTATACTCGACTTCGTTATTGGATGCTTTGAAGTCAAGTGTTAAGGCTTGCTCGATGACAAGGCCTTCTGGAGATTGTAGAATGATGCCAACGCCAGCCCTCTTAGAGGTTGAGGATCCGTTAACGAAGACCTTCCATGCTGAATCAAGAAACTGCTTCCACGATCGTTCTTGTTCTGTTTCGGTAGCGGTAGCCTCATCATCCTTATTGCCCCCTAGTTCGGTATCGAGCCATCTCGGTGCCGAACTAGGAGAGGTGAACTCCACAAGGAAATCTGTTAGAATCTGGGCTTTGATCGTCGTTCTGGGTTGATATTGGATATTGTATTGGCCCAATTCGACGGCCCATCTTGAAATCCTTCTAGAGAAGTCAGCCTTTCTGAAAAGGGACTTAAGCGGATGTTCTGTAACAACCACTATGGTGTACGTCTGGAAGTAATGAGAGAGTTTGCGAGAAGCACTGATGAGTGCTAATGCAAGTTTCTCAAGTGGTGGATACCTGGTCTCGGCGTCAAGCAGGATCTTGCTCGTGTAGTATAGAGGCTTGTGTTGCTTGCCTTCTTCTCTGACTAATACCGAGCTCACTGCATGATCCGAGACGGCCAGGTAGACAAAAGGGGTGCTGAAGACAAGTAGGCTTTGAGTTCTTGAAGAGCTCTGTCGCAATCCAGAGTCCACTGGAACTTTGAGCTTTTCTTCAAAAGCCGAAAATGGATTTTCAAAACTTCAAATGAGTCTTCGTGTTATGGTTTCATTCTCAAATGGATTTCGAATAATGAGGGTAAGTCTTCCCATCGCAATAGAGCTCCCAACAAACATCTCTCAATCATTTAAACATTTCATTTGTGCTCCCAAAATAGCCTTGATGAACAGTACCCATCACTTGAGCGGATCTGGAGTTCGCTCGAGCGGTGAGCTCTTTGGAATGATTTTCTGGGTGGGTTCGCTCGAGCAAACTCATATAGTTCAGGTTGGCTCGAGCGAAATTTCATTTCGCTCGAACTAACCATTCTCTAGAACGAGTTCTAGGAGGGTTCGCTTGAGCGAGCCAAGGTTCGCTCGAGCGAACTGTCCACTGGAAAGGTTCGAACCCTTTTCTGGACAGTTCTTCTCATCTCTTTCTCATCTTTTAACAACTTCTTTGAGCCTCATTTCTACATAAAAATGGGTTGCTCAACACATTAAACTTCTTATAAACTTATTTCCAAACTTCCACCAATAATGTATTCAATCATATTCTTCTCAACCATATTCAACCATAAGAGAGAAGTGAAAATCCATAATCACAAGGATTCATTTAAACCACAAACAATGTAATAAATGCAAGGCTATAAATGCAATGTTTCAAAGGTTAAACAACCAACCAACTTATTCATGTGCATTTATTTCAAAATCATGTAGATAAAAAAAAGTATGAATAGAAATGACCAAATCAACACATTTCTCAGAAAACCATATAATGCTCAAATATCCAATCATCCACTTGCCTTAGGGTCTCTAAACAAGAAATAAAGCAACAAGTCAAGCTCTCTCAAAATAACCTACAAGCACAAACAAAGCCCCTAAAATACAAACCCTAAATAGGTCAAAACAAGGAACAATAAAGGAAAGTTTTCAATAATGGAAAGGGAGTTTCTCTAAGGCTAGAAGGACACATATAAAAGAGATGGGAGGGATTTCTTACTAGGAAGTTCTCCAAATGGGCAAGATGAGCTCCACAAGGGTCTAGAGATGGATGACTTCCTCCACAAATGCTATCAATGATGAGCTCTCAAAGAGAGGAAGAAGAAAATAAGCTCCATTAGCTTATTGGTGCAAGATTTGGTAGTGATTTGGTGATGGAAAACAAGAGAAGAAGAAAAAGGAGGAATAGCCCTAGCTCGGGTTGCTTTTGAGCTAGAAAAGGAGAAGGGGAAAAGAGAAGAAAAGTCTTCTCTTATACAAGTCAAGAGTGGGCTCCACCACTAGAAATCTTTGTGAGCTGAAATCATGGTTTGTGGGACTTCGAATGAATTCGACGAAGAAGGGAAAAATGGTCACCGAAATATCTAGTTTCCAAAAAGTATATGTTTCACGGGTTTTGGGAATATCAAAATTTAGGTACAAATTTAGGGTAAAAAGACTGTTTTGCCCTCCAAGCTAGGAAAGTCGAGTATCGGGGTCTCGAACGGGCACGGGATCAACATGAAAGTTGTAGGGATTAATGAGATAATCAAAACGAGATTAAAAAAATAAACACAAGAATCTCAGATAAATCCCTAAGTAAACGCAAAGTCATAAAAGGAACCCCTAAAGGGCCCCACTAGTCACAAAGACACTCAAAATTCCCCAAATCTATAAAAGAGCTATTCTAATCCCAGCTTAGTCAAAATTCACTAATCATGCTTAGAACTAAAATACGACTTAATTAATACTAATCGAGGTCACTCGAGACGGGGTCTTACACCGACCATAGTGCTGAGTAAAGCATTTTTTCTATAAATTCTCTTCATCCTTGGTTCTTGAGCTAAGACTTTTGGAGACCAATCTTGGGGGTTTTTTGAACATCCTTCAAACCCAGGATTTGGAACAACTCAAGGGAGTAAGAGGAGCAACTTTGAAAGACAAAGTTTGGTTTCTGTAGTTAAACCTCTTAGTAAGCTTTACTCTTCTCATATCATTAGTTGCATGCTAGTTTAATTTATTGGAAAATCCTTTGTAGCATGATAACTATGAAATGTTGAATCCATTACTCTCTTTTAGCCTTTGATCTTTGTAGTATTGGATTTTTCATCTTGATTCAAACTAAGTTATTCTCATTTTGACAAATCATGCTTTGCCTAAATCTTTGGTTTCTATTATAGCATGACTCATTTACTTAGTTAAATCTTTATCTAGTTGTTTTCATTTCAAGAACTCATAGGAAAACTTTGCTTATGCATCACATGTTTTGTCTTAAATAGTTTCATACAACTTGTGAACCTTTGATTTTCATTTCATCAACAAGTTAGTATTTATACATATGATTTGAATTTTACTTCAATCAATCTATCTTTTTGTTTTAAACTTTGAAATGCTTTAAGCATACATTATTTAAGTTTTCATTGGAACCTTGATTGAAGTTTTCACACAAACACCTTCAACTTTCATCTTTGCATTTCGTAGAGTATTGTGTGAGTTTGATTTACACTTTCATATCAGCCTAATTAAGAGGCATTGTATTTGAGCTTTAATTGTATCTCGTCAAGTGTTTGTATAGGCACTTCCTTGAGAAATCAGATTTGTGTAAAGGTTATTGCTTAGCCTTAGAAAAGGATAAGTGTAAAGGTTAGGGGTGAACCTGAAAACCCAAGAGGTTACTGCTTAGCCTAGAAAAGCATAGTGTATAGGTAATTGCCAAGCCTAAGAAAAACATTGTGTAAAGGTTATTACTTAGCCTAGTTGAAAAGCGTAAATAGTGAAAATCTGATGGGGTGTAGGATCACAAGCAGGTAGTGGATGTAGGCATTGAGGCCGAACCATTATAAACCATTGAGTTATGGTGAATTCTTTATGGTGATTGTATTTGTTAGCCTCCGCACTTTAGTTCATAATCATCACCAGCGACAAATTGACTTAAAGAAGTTAAAATTGGGCATTATTGATCACTAAGTTGAAGCTCACCCTATTCACCCCCCCCCCCCTCTAGGGTTAAAGATCCCAGACATTCACGAAGATCATCAACCAGCCAAGCAAGAAAGCATACTCTCTGCCCATTGGCGACAACCAATGTCTTAAATTGCATGATCATCCGATGACAATTGATATGAGGAATGTTAGTTAGTGTGGTCTCAATCCATTTGATGATGTAATAAATTGATTAATTAATTTATTTATCAATAAAATCATGTTTTCCTTTCATGAGATGAATGATGTTTTATTACTTAATGCACATGACCAATCCATATGACATGATGGTTCATGAGATGAACCGGGTCCCATTAGTATATTAGATGCGATACAAGCATATGGATGAGATCTACATACGAGAGACATGTGTCACAAATCTTATACTTAAATATTTTTATAACCAGTGATGAGACTGGGTATCTCATCTGATAAGGTTGCAACACTTTGATCACTATGAGATAGTGTGATTTGTCTCGATCATCAGAATGTAAGATTCTGGATCATGGTGCTGGTACATTAGATGTATTGAATGACCATGAGAAGCACCTTATGAAATATTGTCTCGATTTTAAGGTATACTCTCATAATTCCCTAGCAATAGGCTCTCAATCCTGAGACATTGATGAACTCAAGTTTATATCTATTCATTTCCTTTGAGTCACCAATGAGTGAGGGCAACCGTAGGTCAACACCTCGGTCTTGGGTACATGGTAGTAGGACTGTGGGAACATCCAATGGTCAAGATGGAATCTATCTATATTATCCACTTGTGCCTATTAATGTATTTGTCATTAGTAAGTGCGCACCCATCTCGATTGAGAGTTAATTGGATGGTACTGATGATCATTGTGATTAATTGGGGCTCAAGGATAATAAGATGTGGATCTAAGATTGGATGAGACAAATTTATTCCAATTGATCTATGGATATTGATAGAGGGGCCTACTTGTGGTAATTGGGAAGTTTAGAGTCTTCATTGTAATTTATTCCAAAGACTGGAGTGCAATTGCATTTATATAGTGGTGTTATTTGCAATTAACTGTGAGCCTGGATTGCACATGAGATGTGAGGTCGCGGTGTCCCAGTTGGAGCCAACTTTCTATGGAATCCCTAGTGGTCCCCACACTAGCCCAAGTTATTAGAAAGATACTAATCCTGCTTGAACTATAAAAGGAAGGAATTAGAAAGTTACTATTTCAATTTGAAGTGGGACTTCTATAATAATTAGAAAGGAGGAAGTTGCTAATTGTTTTGGAAGTTGGACTTCTATTTCAATTAGGTAAAGAGGAGATTGAAGGGCTATAAAAAGGGGAGCACATCCCCTTGGACGTCCACTCTTGGATCCCATGCCCAGTGCAAGTTGTTGCACGCTCTTCTCTCCTTTTTTCTCTTCTAGTTCTCTTCTAGTTCCTTGGAGTTTCTAGCAAGGTTTTCTCTTGAAGTTTCTACCAATCTTCTTCAGAAAAGAGATCTAATAGTGGGTCATAGCGTGGAAGACAACGAGGTCTTGGAGATTCTAAATTTGCTTCAAGAAGAGTTCTAGTTCTAGCTAATTGTCTTCTTCTCCATTAGAGCACTACTAGGCTCGAAAGGTATAATCTGCTTCTCTATTCGTTGTGGATTGTTTTGGATGCATGGTGTTACTAATTTCTATCTTTTAGATAGGTTTTTATTATTGTACATGGTTGATGAGATTGTTAGGGATTTTGTATATTGCAATTTGATGGATGCATTAAAATTTTAGCACCATTTGATTTACACACATATGCATTGATTTAGAAAACCTTGAAATCTTGATTTACACATGCATTAGTTTTTAGACTTGAAGAAGTATTGAGTTATGCATGTTTTGTTTTAACTTGGATGCATTTTAATTTGAAAAGAAGTTTTATGAATCAAGCAAGCCTATGAGTTTTAATTCTTTTAAATCTTTTTAGGCTTTTTATGTTTCATGTTTTTAAACCACTTAGTTTGATTTAAAACATGTTTCCAAGCTTGGTTTAATGGCCCAAAAATCCTCACCAAGAAATACTTTGAAATATGCTAATTTTGGGAATTTTGATCCCAGGGGGTCGACCTGCAGTGTGGCAGGTCGGCCGGGCCAACAGAAGGCCAGGTTGACCGGGGTATGCCAGGTCGACTGGCCTAACTAAAGGCCAGGTCGACCGGGTAAAGAGCCGATGGCTCCTGACATGACAGTTTTATGACCGTTGTGAAGGTCAGGTCGACCCGGGGGTCATGGGTTCGACCGGGGACTAGCCGTTGGGCAGTTTTGAGCTATAAAATGAAGTTCATTCCTTTGTCAAAGTTGGAGATTTTTAAGCCTTCTTAGAGGTGTTTGGAGACAAGACAAAGGGGATGAACTAAGAGAGACCAAGGGGTCATTTGGAGAGCTAAAGCTTGGATTAATGAAGTTAAATCACTAAGTAAGCTTTACTTTCTTAATCATATGTTATATGCTTTGTTTAAATTATTGGTAAATGAGTTTTAGCATTATAACTATGATGTGTTGAATCCATTCTTCTCTTAATCTTTGATCTAAATTATATTGGATTCTTCACTTTGGTTTCAATCCAAGTTGTTTTAAAGTCTTCCTTAATCATGCTTAGCCAAAGTCTTTGATATCTTTTAAAGCATGATTCATTTTCTTGGTTGAAAACTAATTTGTTGTTTTCATTCATTTAAACTTTAGTTAAATTAATTTGGTTTTGAAAACAACATTGCACATGCATCACATGTTCTAAGTTAGTCATTTTCATACAACTTGTTAGTCTTTGATTTTCATATCATTAACAAGTTGATTTTCATACATGTGATTTGCATTAAACCTCAATCAAATCTTTTATGTGCCTTAAACTTTTAAATGCTTTGAGCATATATTGATTGAGCTTTCTTTCTAAACTTGACTGAAGTTATCACATACACACATCATGAGCATACACATTTGCATTCATATAGTGTTTGTGTGAGTTGGTTTTTCACTTTCATATCCGCTTATTTTAGAGGCAATTACATTGAGCTTGAATTGTATCTCTTTGAGTGTTTTTGTAGACACTTCTTTAAGAGAATTCTTTTTACTTGTAAAGGTTATTGCTTAGCCTAAGAAAAGCATTGTGTAAAGGTTATTGCGTAGCCTACAAAAGCATCTTGTAAAGGTTGTTGTTTAGCCTAGAAAAACAACACTGTATAGGTTATTGCTTAGCCTATTAAAAAGCATAGTTAGTGGAAATCCGGTGGGGTGCTTGGATCACAAGCTGGTAGTGGACGTAGGCATTGAGGCCGAACCACTATAAACCTTTGTGTCGTGGTGTATGCTTGTGGTGATTCCCTTTATTAGCTTCCGCATCTTGTTTGGTAAATCATCATTTGTGACTAGTTTAATTTAAAGAAGTTAAAATTTGTCTAAATTGGTCACTTATTGTAGCTCACCCTATTCACCCCCCCGTCTAGGGTTAGGATCCCAGGACTTTCTGAGCTGAATGGATTGCATCCTAGATGTGGTTTATGGCCTTATGGGTACTTGATCCCTGAGTCAAGTGGGGCAAAAAGTTTTGAAAACATATCCATGAGGCCCACTTACTTCCAACATTTGGCATCAGAGTCGTACCTCATCTCTAATCATATTAGATCAGCGATCTAGATCTAATCTTTGCATGAGATGCGAAGATGATAGACCTAGGGCTTTGTAAGGATCAGATTTGATGATTGTGTGCTTTTTGTATCTGGTATGAATGCAATGGAAGGGGTTGGTTCGGACAAGAAAAAGAATTTTCTACAGGTTTTCAAGCGGACCTTCATCCGTTCGAGCGGACCAGGTTCTAGAATATGCAGAAATTTTCTTTTGATGGTCCAGGATTTTCGTCATGAGATGATGAATGGTATCCTTTTAGACCTAGTTCCTTCTATGTTCTTGATACTAACCATGTAGGTTCATGTCCTCTCCATGTGGCCCACAAGACTGTTTCCTTTTTATGGTTATTGGTTTATTTGAGGCTAAGTGTAAAGGGCATCATGATTTCCTTGGTTTCCCGTGAAAGGGCAAGGCATGGTGAATTTCCCTATATCCCTTTTATTTCCATGTTTAGATTACCATGTAAGTCTCATAATTGAGGCAAAGGAATTTATGTAATTTTTTCAAAATTAGTAAATTCTGGCGATGTCGGAGACGAAAAAGGAAAGTGAAGTTGGACTCCTAATCAAAGAGTTTGAAGATTACCAAAAGCATTTTGGAGATGCCCAAAGAGCTTGAGGAATCCCAAAGTTTTGGAAAGTTTAGAACTACAAGAAGTCTATTCCGCTTGGGCCATGTGGAGGAGAGGACTAGTTTCTAATTTTAGCACTTCCTATTTATGGATGAATGCTTGTTTTAGAAAGTTTCCAAATCTGATCCAAACATAGCAATTTCCAAAATTGGTCAAATCAAATTAATTTTTGGAAAGAGTTCTAATTAGAGTTGGTGGGCCCATGAGATGGATCCATTGGTAACACTAATTTTAGAAACTGGACTTTCCTTAAAATAACTTGACTTAGAACTAATCATTGGTCATATCATGAGATGATTTGATGTCTATATTTGTGGGCCCATATACCTATAAGGAAATCCTCAATTCTAAATTATTAAGTGAGAGCGGGGCATTTATATTTAGAAATCCCCATGGTTCTCCACCATAGGTCCATTGTATGGAAAGTATTAGCCTCGCGCCATCTTGAGAATGGCCGTTCCCCACGGAGGGCTTTTACTTGTCTGGTTACTAGATATGGATCTCCTATGGATAGTGTTGGTGAGACGGGGCGGGGGCCCACTCCTTTAGGAGGAGCTGCCCGCAACGGTTGTCATGCAATGCTAGTTGGTGGGTCATACTTAACTAAAATAATGATGCAGTATCCCCAAGGATTTGCTTCATGTATTTCTACCGAAGCTAATCAGGAGTCATACAATATTTGGTATGAGATACCTAGATAATAATGAATGATGGGGATCATGGATAGTTAGTCTTACTCCTAATTTTGACCAACTTTGATCCGCACCAATCTAGGCGGTTTATATTCACACTCCCCAACGAGGAATACCCCGGGGATTGGGATTCTGATGTATTCTGAATTTAGTAGTTATGAGGATTCCCACATAAATTTGGTAGAAAACTAAACCCTAGTGTCATCTAAAGTCATTAATTGAATGTATGGTTATGTACTATAGTATTTCAAGCATGAATTCAAATACTTTGAATCCACTTGCGACCATCCTCAACCAGAATAAGTTGGTGGGATCCAACTATGTAGACTGGAAACGGAACCTGGATATTGTCCTGACCGCTTCAGGATATAAATATGTCCTTACCAAACCCACCCTTGATGAGCCAGGGGCCGGATGCATCAAAGGAAGAAAAGGAACTTTACACCAAATGGGCTAAACACGATGAGATGGCTAGGTGTTACATTCAGGCATCCATGTCTGTCACGCCCCCGAAATAGAACCTCGGGGGCGGGAGATGGGATTAAGCATAAATGTATTTTTACTTCTCCCAAGATCCGCGTGTGTGAAGACAACACATTCTGAATATTTTGCGGAAGCATTTGTGGCGTTGCGACCCGAAGTCCGTGGCCATCGGATTTCGCGTCGCACTCAACCTTTAGCCCATAGCTATTATATCAAGAATCATACTAGACTGGAGTAACCATCACAATAATTTACAGAGCTGACAGTAACAGGATATTACATTCCCAAATATGTTCAAGTTACAATTATCAATGTACATTAATTAAGAATCCCAAGAAAAAGGCTAATAAAAGCCATACAACAATAAGCTATAAACTACTACCCAAATGTGACGTAGCTCCGATGTCAAGCTCAATGTCTACATGACATAGCCGACAAAACAACTTGCAAGGCATGACTCCACAGCCAACAAAAACACTCAACTCGGGGCGAAGAAGTCTGAACCTGAGTACCAAAAGTAGTGGGTCAGACACGACGGTCTGGCAGGTGGATGAAAAGAACACAATATAGCGAATAATAATACAAATGATAAATCATGCTATTTGCTCAAAATGCTGCATATAATTATACGGGTGCAAAGTCGGGAATCTCGGGGAAAACTTGTATTCATTTCAAGCACGGGTAAAACATGAACATCTAATAAAACATGTATTCATTTACATCATCTATAATCATAGATATTTGACAATCGGGTATTCGTCTAAAACATGTATGAATATGGAAGTTTGGCAAAACCACGTTCATTTAAACATATTTCAAAGCATGGATCTTCAACAGGTCGGGCATTCCTTTAAAACAGGTATAAACATAGGGATCTGGCAAAACGCGTGTCATTTAAAACATATTTCAAAACAGGGGTATTTAACAAATCGGGTATTCATTTGAAACCGGTATAAGCATAGTGATCTGGCAGAACAAGTGTCATTTAAAACAAAGCACGAATGTTTAGCAATTCGGGTATTCACTTAAAACATGTATAAACATCGGGATCTAACAAAACGAGTGTCATTTAAAACGCATTCCAAAGCATGGACATTTAATAACTCGGGTATTCATTTTAAAACATGTGTAATCATATAACTCTAGCAAAATCATTGATCGTATGGAATATATGTAAAAGCATGGTTCTTCAACAGATCGGGCATTCATTTAAAACATGTGCAGGTACAAAGAACAGAAAACAATATAATAATAACTGAATTTACATTGGAGAATATTAGCACTTGTTTAAATAACAACTTTCATAAAAGCAATGAATCATTTATCTGAAAACAAGTAAGCAATATAAACCATGTCGGGTGTCCAAGGAATCGGGAACTGGCAAGATGGCAATCACAAGAAGCTAAGTCCTCTATCACCGAAGTGACAAGAGCGGGACGTTGGTCTCAGTCACACAAGGTGAGGAGACTCAACGTAAATCATATATCCAATAATAAATATACGGGAATGGGAACGGGACCACGGTAGCGAACCGGGTATCGGGACGGGACCACGGCAATAACCGGGTATCGGGATCCAAACTGCAGCTGGCGGGACGGGAGAGGGATTTCCAAGTCGGTGGATCAAACCGACAAGGTATCCAAGCTTAGTGATGCCGACTCATAGGTCAAAACCAATCGAGACATATGTAAGTAAATCAAGTACAGTAAATAAACGGGTAAACCGGGGGTGCTCAAGGGCACACTGTCACTTCATATCGGGAATACATCTCGGGACAAATAACTGTTACTAAAGTAACTTCAATGCTTTCGGGGAAACAAGTAAATCAAGTACAATAATTAAACGGGTAAAACAGGGTGCTCAAGGGCACACTGTCGTATCATGTGATGCAATGCACTTCGGGACAAATGACTGTTACTAGAGTAACTCCAATGCTTTCGGGAAAACAAGTCATGTAATGCAAATCTCGGGAAAAGAGGTGAAACAATGAACTATAACAATTTCGGGTAAACATATCGGTTTCAAGATCTATTTAAGTGGATAGGGGTCCCGTATGCCGATTATGACAATTACTTGGTACTCCTTGAGTTAGAAGACATTCCGGGCTCCTTATGCACTTTTACTATTTTTCCAAACTTAAAATGAGCTTATGGGTAGTACTAGGTATTACAATAGCAAGAATCAAGATTATAAACGGTCCATCCTAGGCATGACATTACTCCGGAAACATCGAGTAACCGATTCAGTCATCGAAAGGAATAGAATTAGCGATAACCAAGGAAATAGACTTGTGTTTAGATATAAAGAAGATATCGCGTCGTTCCATCCCGTTCAAGATTGAAATGGATTGAACTTCGATGCCACCGAACCAACCGTGGGGCGTGTCGGCTCAAGACATTCTCACACATGGTCCAAACAGTCCAAAAAGGGTAGCCAGGGTCCCACCTAAAACCAAGAATTAGTGTCTAAATCAACACCATTCTTTTCTTTTAGTTCCCTAGTCTTAGAGACCTTAGATTAGGGTACAATTGGTCTTAACACTAAGGTATATACCTCTAGGACTCATAGAAGGCCCAAAGGTTTCCAAAAAAAAAACAATATCAAATTTCACTGGACTCAAACTGAGTCCTCCGATCAATCGGTCCGAAGGGCCGATCGATCGGTCGAAATTTCTGTACCAGAAATGTACAGGGTCCGATCGATCGGCCCAAAAAGCCTTACTGTTAAAAGACGGGCCGATCGATCGGCCTGTAGGTCCGATCGATCGGACCTGGGTACAGCAGGTCCGGGAAAGCTGATTTTTCTTCCTCTTTTTCCTTTCCTTCCAACATATAATCAACCACAAAGAACCATAAACAAGATGGTTTAGATACATGTTTCCAAGACAATAACATGAGCTAAAGAGCTCCTCATTTCAAGTTCCTCTCTTTCCATTCTTTCCATTCTTTCCATGCACAATTAATCACAAGGTGGAGAAAACTCATTCATGTGAAATCATTTGAAATCTTGACACCATGATACATACATTTCCAAGAGATTAACAAGGGAGAAATAACTCATCAATAAGCACATCTTGAAATCAATATTAATCATATTAAAGACCACTATTAAAATCACCAAAACCATTAATGAATCAAGATTTTCTCACAAAACATGTTAATAATCAAAACAATCCATTCCTCCACTTGCCTTTGACTCTAATCAAGCAAATCAAGCTCCTAATCACCTCTTAGGCTCAAGATCCACAATCTCTACAAAAACCCCCAAAACAACCCTAAAATGGGTTAAACAATGAAATGACCATGAAACCTTTCAATAATCAAGGTGGAGCTTCTCTAAGGCTAGAAGATTACAAATCTAGAAGATGGGAAGAATCACTTACTTGGATGACTTTCAAATGAGAAGAACAAGCTCAAGGAAGGTCTCAATGTTGATGGATTTCTCCAAAAATGCTATCAAGATGAAGCTTGCAAGGAGAGGAAGAGATTGATGATCTCCATTTCTAGTTTGGTGTAAGATTGGTGTGGCTTGGAGATGAAGAAGCAAGAAGAAGAAGAAGTTGCACAAGGGAAAACCCTAGGTTCAGCTGGAACAATGGTGAAGAATGAGCAATGAAGGAGATGGGTTCCTCTTATAAACAAGTGGGGTTTGGGTCCCACAACTTAAGGGACTTGGGTGGCTGAAATCATCTAATTCGGGACCTCGGATGGATTCGACGAAGAAGGAAGAAATGATCGTCGAAATATCTAGTTTCCAAAAAGTGTATGTTTCGCGGGTTTCGAGAATATCGAGTTTTGGGTACAGATTTGGTGTGAAAAGATTGTTTTGCCCTTAAGGCCAAGAAATCGGTTTTCGGGTTCTCAAATGGATATGGGATCAACATGAAAGTTGTAGGATTCCTCAAGATGAATGCAACGGGCCAAAAACACAATACAAAACGAATCGGGAAAATCTCACAAGTAAATACAAAGCCGAAAAGGGAACCCCCAAAGGGCCCCACAAGCTACCAAAGCACTCAAAATCCCAAAACTAGAAGAAAACCCATTCTAGCTCACAAACTCAACCCAACAAATGCTAATCCCACTAAAAGAACTAATCCACAAATAAAACGACACTAATCCAAGAGATTAGGGGTCGGGTTCTCACAATGTCTAGGTTTTGCAACACCAACATGAATCCTATAAGACTGCATATGATATTATATCATACTTAAAGGAGATGTTTGCGGAACAGGGCAGGCATGCTAGGCTGCTATGAGGGTGCTCATAGGACCAATATGGCTGAAGGTACATCAGTACAAGAACACATATTGAAAATGGACTCTTTGAATGAGTTAGATGTACTAGGTTCTGCGATTGATGCGGAATCACAGATTGACATAATCCTTGAGTCACTACCCGAGTCATTCAACAATTTCAAGATTAATTATAATATGAATAAGATGAATCTGACTCTGGCTGAGCTGTCTAGCCAGCTGTGGTGACTGACGGGATTATAAAGAAGAAGCCAACTGCCTTGATGACAGAAAAGTCAGATGCCAAGTCCAAGCTGAAAGGCAAAGGGTGGAAAGGCAAAACGAGATTAGTTCCGAAGGGTCCTAAAGGTGGAAAATGGTCCTAATGGTGGCGGGGCCAAGGCTAAGGGTTCAGGGACAAAAAGAAAGTGTTTCCATTGTGGTAAGACAAGACATTAGAAAAGGAATTGTCCAGATTATATGTCTAAGAAGAAGACCTCAGATATGATATTGTCACTTATTTCTGAAGTTAGTTTTGCAACTGGTACTTCAGAATCTTGGTGTGTGGACTCCGGAGCAACTAAGCACATATGTAATATGCTGCAGGGGTTCAAGGAGACCAGGAGGCTAAGTGATGGAGAAATCATTGTCAACCTTGGATCTGAATCTAAGGCGGAGGCTGTTTCAGTGGGAGTCATTACTTTATGTTTCTCAAAAAATAAATTGGTACTGTCAGACACATTATATGTACCGTCTTTACGGTGGAATTTAATTTCAGTTTCTAGTTTGGTGAATAAAAGTTATTCTATTACTTTTGGTACTGAAGTAGTCATAAAGAGGAATGGTACTTTTATATGTTCTGACAATGTAACCAATGGGCTTTATTTGTTAACTCCCACGATGTATGAGATACATGATACTGAAACAATTAATAGACCATCATTAAAGAGGAAGTTACCTGATGGGGGCTCTGACCTTTCATCGTCCCCTTCCCCCCCCTGGGGCTACCGGGAGTATGGCGCAGGAGGAAAAGCGAGTCATCAACATTTTTTGTACAAGTATGCCAGATTTTCAATTCTACTTGGAATTTGAAGTGGTGATCGGGGGATTCACCCTCACAAGTAGAAAGGAAATCAATTCTTCTTTCTAACTTTCCATTGCACATATATTTTTTGAAAGAAACACAATTTTTTAAATGTCGTAAGAGGCGATTTCATTTTGTTTGCCGTGAAAGACGGTTTTGTGCCATGAAAGGCGATTTACAAATCTCATCAATAAGGAAAGACAAGAAATGTGATTTTTTTGTCTCTTTACAAAGAATACAAAATACAATAGAAAAGTAAGAAAAGGGATCTGTGGGGACTCGTTCAGATCGACGGTCGCAAGTCATGTATGGACTTCGCCATCATCCTTCAGATGAGAATGCTTGATGCTTTGATTCTTTGGATTGTCTTGGACCTCAGTTTTTAGAGGATAAAGACCAAGGGGAGGTCCTATATCCAATAAAAATGCGAGTAAACGGGCTGAAGAGCCGCGATTAAGCCATATTGGATAGAAGGAGAGAGGAGACCTTGGGGGGGTGGCCCCCTAAGGGACTTCGATCACCTTGTGGTGTTTCTGCAACAGAGTAGCAGGGTTTCTTCGAGAATTCTTCGAAATTTTCTGGAGTTTTTCTGGGGCGGATCGAAGGTTCTTTTTCCTTGGATTGACCCCCATTTTATAGGCTTTTGGTGGCCGTAAGGTGGGTTTATGAGCATTGATGGCATTCATTCTCCATGATGAGAGGAGTTAAAAGTTTTAATTCTTTGATTTTGTAATTCCTTTTTCTTGGCTTGTGATTGGCCGGTGGAGAATGATGGGCATTTAATCGTCCTAAATCTCCATGATGAGGGGAGTTTCATGGTTTTAATGCCCTGATTACTTGAATTTGTAACTCCCATTTGCTTTTTTTTGATTGGGCTGTCCAAAATAATGGGTTAATGACCGCATTAAGTTATAAAACGGGTCAATTAACGACATTAAGTGGTCGCCAGGGCATTTGAAGAGTTGCTGGCCGTGCCACGTCTTTTGGAATTCTTCTTGTGATGATCGCCGATGGATCCGCATGTTATTTGATGTTGGATGGCGATGCAACTTCAGGAATTGATTGGTATCACTGTGTCGCGACCCCGGACCGGGTCAGAAGGACTAATCCGGGATCGGGACACTAATGATGATGGTGTGGTGAGTGAATGGTTAATATGTAGAGTGTGTCAACAAGGTGCACACACTTATTTAACTTCCCACAGGTGTCCGCGGTGAGGATATCACAACCATATATGAACATTTTTATTAAGTGCGGAAGCGTGTAGCAAATCAAATATTCAATCCATCTCAAATCATAAAGATAATAACACAAGTATAGTACCGTATCAGAATGAGCAATGATCATTAGCATGTTACCCAAAAGTAAGTTAAAGATTATACAAAGATCATTTAATTACATTTCCCAAAATTAGAGGCCAACAAAGGCCAATATCAACAAAATACCAATCCCCAAAAGAATGGTTAAAAGTTCTCCCAAAATGTTATCTCTCTCTCTAGCAATCCAATGTCTAAATGACATCATCAGCACATCACTCAACTAACTGCTGCGGTTCTATGACCGCCTCCTCGTGCTCCTCCTTGGGATAACCAACAACGGGACCTGAGTACCGAAAAGTGGGCCAAACACGACGGTTTGGCAAATGGGTAAAATACAATGATAATATGATAATAAATGAATTTACCTTCAAAAGCGTTTAAACCTGTTTAAATAACAACTTCTATGAACGAGATAAAACTTTTATTCAAATACAAGTAGGCATTGTAAAACATGTACAGGTAACCAAGGAAACGGGAAACAAGCAAGATGGCAACCACACGAAGCTAAGTCCTCTATCACTAAAGTGACAGAGCAATAACTAGGCACTGATCTCAGTCACTCGAGGTGAGGAGAAACAGTGGATCTTATAAATACATATACATATACTATACATGACCACGGTAGCGAGCCGGGCATCGGGAACCACAGTAGTAATCTGTGGCATTGGGACAAGACCACGGTAATAACCGGGTAGCGGGATCCAAACTGCATCTGGCGGGATAAGAGGGGGATCTCCAAGTCGGTGGATCAGACCAAAAGGGTTATCCAAGCTTAGTGGTGCCGACTAATAGGTCAAATAACAAATCGAGACATGTGCAAGTAAATCAAGTACAAATAAATAAACGGGCAGGACGAGGGTGCTCAAGGGCACACTGTCATTTCATGTGTTTCAATGCTCTTCAAGACAAGTAACCATTGTAAGTGTACTTCAATGCTTTCGGGAAAACAAGGCATGTAGTATAAATCTCGGGATCGATAAAGTACAATAAAAATTTGAAATTTTGGGTAAAGTATCGGATTCAAGATTTATTTGAAGTGAATAGGGGTCATGTATGTCGATCTAATAATATTTTGGTACGCTTTGAGTTTGTGGACATTCCGGGCTCCTTATACACTTTGAATTTTCAAAACTTCGAATGACATCCTCGTGATATGGTTTCTTTCTCGAATGGCCTCATACATTGCCTAGTGAATCTCCTTTGACCGACAAGGCTAATCGTTCGAGCTGTAACGCCCCACCATTCACACATGCATGATATTGTCCGCTTTGGCTCTCGTGCACGCGCGAGGACTTCCCAGGAGGTCACCCATCCTAGTACTGCTCTCGCCCGAGCACGCTTAACTTCGGAGTTCTTACGTTTTCCGGGGCCGCACGGTTTTAAAAGGCCTCATGCAAGGTAAGGGTGTAAACTTTACATATAACCCCATTCACTTTCCTCTCTATAGTCAATGTGGGGCTCCGGGGCGTCACATTCCACCCCCCTTAGGGCTGCACGTCCCTGTGCAGTAGCCTGCCAGTCCCTGTAGCCTGCCAGCCCTCTTAGCCCGCCCACATGGAGACCCGCCCACTTGCGACCACGGCAGGGGACCCACACTCGAACTAGTCGAGAGTCGGCTCTGATACCATCATAACTGCAGTTATTAAACCTCCTCCAACAATTCTCCGTCACAAGCTCATCAATGTTCGAGAAATTCCTAACTTTTCACATCTTCTTGAACCTGCACCACTGAAAATCACTTCAAACCTCATAAAGTCCACCACTTATTCGGCTTATGGAGTCTTCTGACTTACGAAAGTAATCCAAGTTTATCCAAAAATTCACACTTACTTGCCTGCCGAATCCTCTGACGGTACATGATTAGCTGTAATTGGGCCTCGATATGCTGCTCACATTCCTTACTGGCGAACAATTGGTCGCACATTCCTTCTCTAGCTCCATCTGTGACATCGAAAAGCTGAAAATTCTGCCCATGTCCTTCGAGAAAGACATGCTAGGTCCACAAAACTCCGACTCCCTGGCGCGAAAACAAGGAAAAAGGTACTAAATGTGGGTGCGGAGACATTAAATTCTCCCCCACTAGAAAAGAATTTGGTCCCCCAAATTCTCTAACAACAAGGACAAGAAAAGGAGACAAATATAGTCTCCCCCACTAGAAGAAAAACAGACACGAACTCACAGAAACAATACTAGACAAAAGAAAACGAGTCCTCACCACACGTCTTAAGGTTCCTAGAGTGTTTTATTTCCTAGAAACATGCCCGCTCTGATACCAGTCTGTAACGCCCCACCATTCACACATGCATGAAATTGTCCGCTTTGGCCCGCGTGCACGCGCGAGGACTTCTCAGGAGGTCACCCATCCTAGTACTGCTCTTGCTTGAGCTCGCTTAACTTCGGAGTTCTTACGTTTTCCGGGGCCGCACGGTTTTAAAAGGCCTCATGCAAGGTAAGGGAGTAAACTTTACATATAACCCCATTCACTTTCCTCTCTATAGTCGATGTGGGACTCCGGGGCGTCACACGAGCGAACCGGTTAGCCGGGTAATTTCGGTTACCTAGCGGTCAAATGGCGGTTAGCCGCTGTTGGGTTAGGCGGTTAGCCGCTGGTTGACCAGGGTTGGCCTGACAGAAAGACAGGTTACTGGAATTGTAACCGAAATGGTTCTGTTGGCTGGCGGTTAGCCGCCGATATGTTCGGCAGTTAGCCACTTGCTAACCGTGAGGCTGACCGTGTTTTCAGGAGAAAATATTGCTCTCTGGAAAAGTAATCGAATGGGTCGGTTGGTTGGCGGTTAGCCGCCAATGGGTTCGGCGGTTAGCCGCTTGCTAACCGTGAGGCTGACCGTGTTTTCAGGAGGAAAATGTTGCTTTATGGAAAAGTAACCGCGACTGTTCGGCTAGCTGGCGGTTAGCTGCCAGTCACCAGACGGCTAGCCGACAGGTGACCGCTATGTGCAGGAAACACCCCCTGTTTTCAGATTTGAGCCATTTTTCCTCCTCAAAACCATTCTCACTTCCATTTAATCCCTGCAATAAAACTGAGCTAAGAGTTCCTCCAATGCAACTATCTACACTTCTCCAAAACCCCAATATGTGTTCATTCCATCACCTCCTCCATTAACATCAAATCCAATACAAAGAAAGAAAGAAGGAAACCATTTCACAATAGAGTACATTTGGTACAAACAAGAAGAAATTAAATGCCATTCACCAATACACTTATAAGACATAAATGCCCTACCAAAGCTCTATCATGAACATTTATTTCAAACCAATGCAATAAATAGGCATGAGTGGAAAATACCAAAAATCATTGAAAGCTTATAAAAATCAAATCATCCACTTGCCTTGGGTCTTAAAATCAAGAAATCAAACTCTTATACTCTTCCAAGCCGAAGATTCAAGCTATGAACAAAATCCCCAAAACAAGCCCTAAAATGGTCAAACAATGACATAGAAAGGGAAACCTTACAATAATGAAAATGGAACCTCTTCAAGATCAAGGAGACGCAAATCTAAGAGATGGGGAATGTTACTTACTTGTAAGTTCTCCAAATGGGCAAGGTGAGCTCAAAGAAGATCTTGGAATGGAGGGTTTTCTTCACAAATGGTATCAATAGAGAGCTATGGTGATGAGGAAGAAGATGATGATCTCCATTTTGATGTTGGTGCAAGATTAGTAGGAGATTGAGATGGAGAGAGCAAAAAGAAGAAGAGAAAGGTTGCAAGAAACCCTAGGCTACCTTTTGTGTTGGAAAAAGGGAATGAGGAAGATGGGTTCTCCTTATATAAGCAAATGAGAATGGGTCCCACTACTTAAGGCATTCAAGGGCTGAAATCTTGGCTTTCGGGGCTTCTAATGAATTCGACGAAGAAGAGAAAAGTGATCATCTAAATATCTAGTTTTCAAAAAGTATATGTTTCGCGGGTTTCGGGAATATCAAGTTTTGGGTACAGATTTAGTGTACAATGACTGTTTTGCCCTCAATGCTAGTGAATCGAGTTTCGGGATCTCGAACGGGGACGGGATCAACATGAAAGTTGTAGGGATTAACAACAAAAATAAAATGAGATTAAAACAATGAATGCAAAAATCTCCGATAAATCCTTAAGCACAAGCAAAGTCATCAAAAGGAACCCCCAAAGGGCCCCACTATCACAAAGCAATCAAAATTCCCCAAAACTATTTCAAAAGCTATTCCAAACCTAACTTAGCCAAAATCACTAATCAAGATTAGAACTAACACACGACTTAATTAACACTAATCGAGTTCACTCGAGTTGGGGTCTTACACACTGGGCCGGTGATATCTGTCTTGTCGATTTCTCGATCGGTCGAACAGAATGTGTACTTTCTTGGTTAGCCGGTTGGTGATCTTGGAGTGATCAATGATGATTTCATGCTCTTGACGGTGGATCCGAGATGTTGACGAAGATCAGTCGATTTCGAGCATAAATAATCAGATTTTTAGAAAACCACGGGGACTGGAACTCCCGAAACGCGGAAAGGGCGAAAAACGGGCTACTCGACGATAAATCCGGCGACCTGGATTTCCATGGTTGCTGGCGACCATAGGCTGGGGTTGCCGCCGGCGACCAAGGGCCAAGGTCGCCTGGGGATTCTTCCCCTTCCGGTCTCCGTTTCTCGGTCATTTTTCGGCCTTTTTCGATGCTTTTTCCTCCTGTATTTTTCTTGACATTTCTCCTCATTTACTAGCTTGATTCTCCTGAAGAAAACCTGAAGAGAAGCCATACAAATCGGAGCACAAAGTTTCCTATTTTTGGAAAAATCGAACACTTTGTAGTTGATTTTCCGTCAAGAGTCGAAACTAGGTCAAACGATGTCGGGATGACCTGAAATTTGAGGTGAAGCCTGTCGCGACCCCGGACCGGTCCGTAGGACTAATCCGGGATCGGGACGATAATGATAAATAAGGAATGATAACATGCACATTTGTATTCAATTTCCCACAGGTGTCCGCGGTGAGGATATCACAACAATCAATGAATATTTCTTCTTGAGTGCGGAAGCATGTAGTAAATCAAATAGTCCAACTATCATTAGTCATGAAGACCATAACAATAAGTGTAATTACTGTATCAGAATGAGCAATGATATATATATAGCAAGTTTCCCCAAGTTGTCAAAGTTAAACAAAATATTAGTTAATTACATTCCCACAATAGAGGCCAACAAAGGCCAATACTACAAAAGAATAACCCAAAAGAATAGTTAATAAGTTCTCCCCAAAATGTTACGCCTCTTGGCAACCCGATGTCTACATGACATCGTCAGCACGCCACTCAACTAGAGGTTGCAGCTCACCTACTGCCTCCTCCGGCTCCTCCTCAAGGAAACCGGCAACGGGACCTGAGTACCAAAGCAAATGGGTCAGACACGACGGTCTGGCAAGAGAATGAAAAGATGCAACAATATATAATAGATGAAATCTCTCGAAAAGCATAGAAATCTGTTTAAACAAGAACTCTCATAAAACCGGTAAATCATTTGCTATAAAACAATTAAACAAGAGAAAAACATATGAGGTATCCAAGGAATCGGGAATAACAGGGTGGCAATCGCATAAAGCTAAGTCCTCTGTCACTAAAGTGACAACAGTATCACGGGACGTCGATCTCAGTCACGCAAGGTGAGGAGAAACAACGTATACATATATACAATATAATTATACGGGAACGGGACCACGGTAGCGAACCGGGTATCGGGACGGGACCACGGTAATAAACCGGGCATCGGGATCCAAACTGCAGCTGGCGGGACGGGAGAGGGATATTCAAGTCAGTGGATCAGACTGACAAGGTATCCAAGCTTAGTGATGCCGACACATAGGATAAAACCAATCGAGACATATACAAGTAAATCAAGTACAGTAAATAACGGGTAAAACGGGGGTGCTCAAGGGCACACTGTCATTTCATGTCGGGCAATACATTTCGAGACAAGTCAATGCTACTATCATGCTTTCGGGAAAACAACTCATGACATGTAAATCTTGGAAATAGAGAAATGTGATGAACTACAACAATTCTGGAAAGATAAAGGTTTTAAGGTCTATTTGAGTGAATAGGGGTCCCGTATGTCGATCATAGATATGACTTGGTACTCCTTGAGTTTGAAGACATCCCGGGCTCCTTATGCACTTTTACGATTTTCAAAACTTAAAATGAGCTTATGGTTATAACTAGATGTTATGATAGAAAAATCAATACTATACACGGTCCATCCTAAGTATGTTGTCAACCCGGAACCATCGAGCAACCTACTCAGTCACCGAAAGGAATAGAACTCGCGATACCCAAGGAAATAAACGTTGCATTTAGGTATGAAGAGGATATCGTGTCGCTCCATCCCGTTCAAGATTGAATAGATTGAACTTCGATACACTCCGAACCAACCGTGAAGAGCATCGGCTCAAGACGCTCTCACATATGGTCAAGTGAGTCCAAGGGGGGTGTAGCCAAGGTCCACAAAAAAAATAAATCTCAAAACCCACTGGACTCAAACTGAGTCCCCCGATCGATCGGGCCGAAATTTTTGTACCCGTGCATCATGCCAGGCAGACCGCATCGCTCGAGCGAATCTGGGAGTTCGCTCGAGCGAACCCATCGGTCGAGCGGTTATTAAAAATGCGTTCGAGCGACCAAGCCACTGGAATTCCCGACTCCTTTTCTGGGCAGGTCGCTTGAGCGAACTGTCATGGTCGCTCGAGCGAACTGTCCAGAAATGAGTTCCGGACCAGTTCAGCTGTCCTCCTTCTCTTCCTTTTTACAACCTTCCTTTAGCCCTTCTTACACATCAAATGAGGAGCCTATTTCTCCCCCCAAACTACAACCAATCCTCCATTTAATCAATCACATTCTCCTCCATCAACCATACATCCAACACAAGGAAAAAGGAGAAGGAAATCACTTCACAATATATATACATTTGAACAAAATAATGAGACATTCAATGCCATAAACCACTACTTCTCCAAGATTATAAATGGGTCATTAACACTTATTATGAGCATTCATTTCAAAACAAAGCAATAAATGCACATTAATGGAAAATGTCCAAAAATCAATAAAAGCTTAGGAACATGATTCATTCACTTGCCTCAAGTCTTCAAATCAATGAAATCAACCTCTACCAAATCTTCCAAGACAATGAATCCAAGCTACAAGGCAAAATCCCAAATAAAACCCTAAAATGGTCAAACAAAGAAATAGCAAGGAAATCTTCCAATAATGAGGGTGAAGCTTCTCAAGGGTCCAAGGAAGACATTTCTAGGAGATAAAGGGAAATACTTACTTGCAAGGTCCTCTAATGGACAAGGTAAGCTCAAAGGAAATCTTGGAATGGATGATTTGCTCCACAAGGACTATTGAAAGAAAGCTCTCAATGAGGTGAGGAAGATGATGATCTCCAATCTCTCCTAGGTGCAAGCTTGAGAGTGGATTGAGTGATGGAGAATGAAGAAGGAGAAGAAAATGGAAAACCCTAGCTTCCCTCTCTTTTGTGCTGGAAAATGAAGATGGGAGGATGAAGGGAATGGGGAAATGGGTTCCCTTATGTTAACAATGGATTGGGTCCCACAACTTAAGGAGCTAAATAGGTTGAAATCATCTCCCTCGGGTCCTCGGATGAATTCGACGAAGAAGGAAGAAATGATCGTCGAAATATCTAGTTTCCAAAAAGTCTATGTTTCGCGGGTTTCGAGAATACTAAGTTTTGGGTACAGATTTGGTGTGAAATGACTGTTTTGCCCTCAAGGCCAAGAATTCGGGTTTCGGGATTTCAAACGAAAACGGGATCAACATAAAAGTTGTAGGGATCATTAAAGCGAGTAAAATGGGATTAAAATCATGAATGTAAAAACCTCCGATAAATCCTCAAACATATGCAATGTCATGAAAAGGAACCCCCAAAGGGCCCTACTAACACAAAGCCAATCAAAATCCCCAAAACTATATCAGAAGCTATTCCAAACCCATCTTAACCCAAAAATCACTAATCAAGCTTAGCACTAACACGCAACTTAATTAGTACTAATCGGGCTCACTCGGGTCGGGGTCTTACATCCTCCACCCCTTAGGGCATTTGGTCCTCCAAATGAAATATAAAACTCACCTCAGGTAGCAGGTGTGGGTACTTCCTCTGTACTTGATCTCGTAACTCCCAAGTTGCCTCTTCCGGTCCGTGATTCTCCCAAAGTACTTTCACCCACTGAATAGTCCGAGTTCTCAACTCTTGCTCCTTTGTGTCAATGATCTTAACGGGCTTCTCAACATAGGTAGCATCCTCTCTGATCTCCAAAGGTTCATGCCGGAGCAAATGTGAAGGGTCGGGAACATACTTCTTCAACATAGACACATGGAAGACGTTGTGTACACCGGATAACTCAGGTGGTAAGGCCAATCTATAGGCCACGTCACCGATCTTGCTCACAATGTCATATGGTCCGATGTATCTCCGTGATAACTTGCCTTTCTGCCCAAACCTCAATGTTCCCCTTGTAGGTGACACTTTCAAGAAGACCTTGTCTCCTTCCTTGAACTGTAGATCTCTGCGGTGGGAATCTGCATAGCTCTTCTGTCTACTCCTGGACACTTTCAGACGTTCTTGAATTAACTTGATCTTATCACTGGTCTCACTAACAATAGTCGGTCCATGGAAACTGCGAGTACCAACTTCTTCCCAACATACAGGTGTCCTACACCTCCTGCCATATAAAGCTTCAAAAGGAGCCATCCCAATGCTCGAATGGTAGCTGTTGTTGTAAGCGAACTCACACAACGGTAAAGTTTCATCCCATTGAGTCTTGAAATCTAACACACAAGCACGGAGCATGTCCTCTAGAGTCTGAATCGTCCTCTCTGACTGGCCATCTGTCTGAGGGTGATAAGTTGTGCTGAACTGTAATCTCGTACCCATAGACTCGTGCAATGTCTTCCAGAACCTCGAAACAAATCTGTTGTCTCTGTCAGAAGTGATAGAAACTGGCTGCCCGTGACGACTGACAATCTCACTGACAAACAACTCTGCCAAAGGTAGCATGTGCATCTTCTTCCCAGTCTTCATAGCAAGGAAATGTGCTGACTTGGTGAGACGGTCCACAATGACCCAAATCGCGTCGTTACCCCTACTAGTCCTCGGTAATCCCGAAATAAAGTCCATAGTAATGTGCTCCCACTTCCATTCCGGGATCTCTAATGGTTGTAACAACCCTGGAGGCCTCTGATGCTCTGCCTTAATCAACTGACAGGTCATGCAACGGGAGACAAACGCTGCAACCTCTCTCTTCATATTGTTCCACCAAAATCTGCCTTTCAAGTTCTGATACATCTTTGTGCTGCCTGGATGCATAGAGTACTTCGTGCTATGAGCCTCAGTCATTATGTCGTTCCTCAAATCTTCAATGTTAGGCACACACAAACGGTCACGGTAGTACAAAACTCCATCAACAAAATGGAAGTCAGGACGTTCTGCTATATGTTCTGAAATCTTCACCAACTCTGGATCTTGCAACTGACTGTCCTTGATCTTCTGAATGAAAGAAGGTTCTGACACTGTCATGTTAGCCAACACAACACCCTTCCTTAGAGGCTGCACGTCTAGACTCAACTCTTCAAACTGCTCAAAAATACAAGTGCCACTTAGGTTTGCCAAACCTACTGATTTCCTGCTCAAGGCATCTGCAACAACATTAGCCTTCCCCGGGTGGTACTTGATTGGAAAATCATAGTCTTTGATATATTCCATCCATCTTCTCTGCCTCATGTTCAAATCCTTCTGTGAAAACAAGTACTGTAAACTGCGGTGGTCGGAGTGGACTTCGAACTGCTCTCCATAAAGGTAATGTCTCCACATTTTCAACGCGAACACAACCGCTGCTAGCTCCAAATCATGGGTGGCATAGTTCTTCTCGTGCTCTTTCAACTGTCGAGATCCATAAGCAATCACTTTTCCCTCTTGCATCAACACGCAACCAAGTCCAACATTAGAAGCATCGGTAAAAATAATAAAACCGCCACTCCCAGATGGCAAAGTAAGGACTGGTGCGGTAGTCAATCTCTTCTTTAGCTCTTGGAAACTCTCTTCACACTGCTCTGTCCACACATATGGTGCATTTTTCCTTGTCAACTTCGTCAAAGGTGACGCAATCGACGAAAAACCTTGCACAAACCTCCTGTAATAACCTGCCAATCCCAGAAAACTCCTGATTTCTGTCACATTCTTCGGTCTTTCCCAATTCACTACTGCTTCAATCTTGGACGGATCCACTGACAAACCTTCTCTAAAGATAATGTGCCCCAGAAATGCTACTTGGTCTAGCCAAAATTCACACTTGTTAAGCTTAGCATACAGCTGATTCTCTCTCAAGAGTTGCAATGCAATCCTCAAATGTTCTTCATGCTCTTCCTTGGTCTTGGAGTACACCAAAATGTCATCAATAAACACTACAACAAACTGATCTAGATACTCTGCAAATATCTTGTTCATCAATGCCATGAACACTGCCGGTGCATTAGTCAACCCGAATGGCATCACTAGGAACTCATAGTGGCCATATCTTGTCCGGAAAGCTATTTTCAACACATCTGCTTCTCTAACTCTCAACTGATGGTAACCCGATCTCAAATCAATCTTCGAAAAGTATGATGCACCTTGCAACTGATCAAACAATTCATCTATTCTTGGTAATGGATACTTGTTCTTGATGGTCACTTGATTCAATCTCCTATAATCAATACACATCCTCATTGAACCATCTTTCTTCTTGACAAACAAAACTGGAGCTCCCCATGGTGAAACACTCGGTCTCACAAAACCTTTGTCCAACAACTCTTGTAACTGGGTCTTCAATTCCCCCAACTCTGCTGGAGCCATTCTATATGGTGCAATCGATATAGGAGCGGTCCCTGGTAGCAACTCGATAGTGAAATCAATCTCTCTCATGGGTGGCAAACCTGGAATCTCCTCCGGAAAAACATCCGGGAATTCCCAAACAATTGGGATCTCCTCCACCCCTTGGGACCGTTTATCCTCCGTGATAAACGCCAAATAGGCTTCACAACCACTTCTCAAGAGTCTGTCAGCCTTCAACGCTGAAACAAACCCGGCACAAGATTTCCTCCTCTCTCCCTGAAACGACACTCCTGCTGGTGTCTCAACCAACTTGAAAGTAAGGATCTTATGGAAACAATCCATTGTGGCATGGTACCCTGCCAGCCAATCCATCCCTAGGATGACATCATAATCAAACATCTCTAAAGAAATGAGATCTGCGGTCAAAACCACTTCTCCTATCTGGACTGTGCAACTAGGATAAAAGGTTCTACAAACAACTTGTTTACCTACTGGGGTTGCCACAGTCAAAATGAACTCCAATTCTATAGCATGCATATCAATCAACTTAGCAAACTTATGGGACACGAAAGAATGTGTAGAGCCAGGGTCAAACAAAATCATAGCTTTAATCCCACAAACAAGGAGTGTACCTTCCACTACGTTACCCGCTGCCTCTGCATCCACTCTGTTGACCCCGTAGATTTGACCTCGCTGCTGTGGCCTGTTCTGTGCCTGCTGTGGCCTGCCTTGGGGTGCATTCCTATTCTGCTGTGGTGGACGCTGCTGTCCCTGCTGATGACGGGCCTGCTGCTGTGGCTGCTGCTGCTGTCTGAACTGTTGCTGCTGTGGTGCTTGCTGCTGAAGTGGCCTAGGCTGGTTTTGGACGGCCAAAGCATGCTGTGCTGGTGGTGGTGGACGTTGTGGCCCTTGTTGCTGCTGCTGATGGCCCTGTCTATTTGGCCTAGGACAATCCCTCATCCTATGGTCCATCGAACCACACCTGAAGCACGCTCCTGTGATGGTACGACACTCAACACTAGCGTGGTTCTTCCCACAGTGGATACAAACTACTGGATTCTGCACATTAGGCCCTGTCCTCTGCCTCTTATTTTGGTGATTCCTTTGATGCTGATAGTTCTGCTGCTGCTGGGCTGGACTCTTGCCTTGCACCTTGAGGATTTTGTTATGGAAGTTCTCAAATTTGTAGGCTCTCTTCACAGCTTCATCAAAAGTTACCGGTGGCACCACTCCGGTGGCATCTCTCTCAATGAAGGGATTGAGCCCGTCAAAGAATTTAGCAATCTTCTTCTCCACCGTATCTATTAACTCCGGGGCATACCTAGACAATCTCTCAAACTTAGTGAGGTACTCTAAGACTGTCATGCTTCCTTGCACCAACTGTTGAAACTCTATAGCCTTTTGCTTCTTGACGTGGGCGGGTACATATTTGTCATGAAACTGTCTCTTGAAATTTGCCCAAATCTCAGCATCAAGCATAGTTCTGTACTCCTCCCTGACTGTCTTCCACCATCTATCAGCTGTGCCAACAAAAAGGGACGATGCTAGCTTCACTCTATCTGCTCCTGTACACTGAAAGATTTCAAAGATGTTCTCTGTGTGCTCTAGCCAATCATCTGCAGCTATGGGGTCCTCTTCCCCAAGAAACTCCTTTGGAGCCCTCTTCCTGAACCGTTCAAATAAGGCATTTGGATCATTTTGCCTTTGGTTTATGACTATGGCAGGTTGTGGTTGCACCGGTTCGGGTCTCCTCTGCAAGACCTCAAATAATTGCCTCTGCATTTCTTGCATCTCTCTAGCATGGTCTTCCTCTCTTTTTAGCATCTGCTCTTGCAACCTAGCTTGATTTTCATTAGCCTGACGCTGCTGATCAAGCATTGCCCTCATCATGTCCTGGAATTGATTAGGTGGATGACCATGGTTCTCAACATTATCTTCTTCTAGAGGTCCTGTATGCTCACTATTGCTTGCAGTGGGGTTACCATTCAATGGTCTCTTTCGTGGAGGCATGATACTGCAAAACAAATTGTTAGCACATAATAATATAAAGGGTCACACATTGCTCACACGATACTAGCTAACGAAAGATCTAACGGATCCTCGCCACGTCCTTAGGATTTCTAGTTTCTTTTAAATGCTTGAAACACGTCTCGCTCTGATACCAGTCTGTCGCGACCCCGGACCGGTCCGTAGGACTAATCCGGGATCGGGATGATAATGATAAATAAGGAATGATAACATGCACATTTGTATTTAATTTCCCACAGGTGTCCGCGGTGAGGATATCACAACAATCAATGAATATTTCTTCTTGAGTGCGGAAGCATGTAGTAAATCAAATAGTCCAACTATCATTAGTCATGAAGACCATAACAATAAGTGTAATTACTGTATCAGAATGAGCAATGATATATATATATAGCAAGTTTCCCCAAGTTGTCAAAGTTAAACAAAATATCAGTTAATTACATTCCCACAATAGAGGCCAACAAAGGCCAATACTACAAAAGAATAACCCAAAAGAATAGTTAATAAGTTCTCCCCAAAATGTTACGCCTCTTGGCAACCCGATGTCTACATGACATCGTCAGCACGCCACTCAACTAGAGGCTGCAGCTCACCTACTGCCTCCTCCGGCTCCTCCTCAAGGAAACCGGCAACGGGACCTGAGTACCAAAGCAAATGGGTCAGACACGACGGTCTGGCAAGAGAATGAAAAGATGCAACAATATATAATAGATGAAATCTCTCGAAAAGCATAGAAATCTGTTTAAACAAGAACTCTCATAAAACCGGTAAATCATTTGCTATAAAACAATTAAACAAGATAAAAACATATGAGGTATCCAAGGAATCGGGAATAACAGGGTGGCAATCACATAAAGCTAAGTCCTCTGTCACTAAAGTGACAACAGTATCACGGGACGTCGATCTCAGTCACGCAAGGTGAGGAGAAACAACGTATACATATATACAATATAATTATACGGGAACGGGACCACGGTAGCGAACCGGGTATCGGGACTGGACCACGGTAATAAACCGGGCATCGGGATCCAAACTGCAGCTGGCGGGACGGGAGAGGGATATTCAAGTCAGTGGATCAGACTGACAAGGTATCCAAGCTTAGTGATGCCGACACATAGGATAAAACCAATCGAGACATATACAAGTAAATCAAGTACAGTAAATAACGGGTAAAACGGGGGTGCTCAAGGGCACACGGTCATTTCATGTCGGGCAATACATTTCGAGACAAGTCAATGCTACTATCATGCTTTCGGGAAAACAACTCATGACATGTAAATCTTGGAAATAGAGAAATGTGATGAACTACAACAATTCTGGAAAGATAAAGGTTTTAAGGTCTATTTGAGTGAATAGGGGTCCCGTATGTCGATCATAGATATGACTTGGTACTCCTTGAGTTTGAAGACATCCCGGGCTCCTTATGCACTTTTACGATTTTCAAAACTTAAAATGAGCTTATGGTTATAACTAGATGTTATGATAGAAAAATCAATACTATACACGGTCCATCCTAAGTATGTTGTCAACCCGGAACCATCGAGCAACCTACTCAGTCACCGAAAGGAATAGAACTCGCGATACCCAAGGAAATAGACGTTGCATTTAGGTATGAAGAGGATATCGTGTCGCTCCATCCCGTTCAAGATTGAATAGATTGAACTTCGATACACTCCGAACCAACCGTGAAGAGCATCGGCTCAAGACGTTCTCACATATGGTCAAGTGAGTCCAAGGGGGGTGTAGCCAAGGTCCACAAAAAAAATAAATCTCAAAACCCACTGGACTCAAACTGAGTCCCCCGATCGATCGGACCGAAATTTTTGTACCCGTGCATCATGCCAGGCATACCGCATCGCTCGAGCGAATCTGGGAGTTCGCTCGAGCGAACCCATCGGTCGAGCGGTTATTAAAAATGCGTTCGAGCGACCAAGCCACTGGAATTCCCGACTCCTTTTCTGGGCAGGTCGCTCGAGCGAACTGTCCAGAAATGAGTTCCGGACCAGTTCAGCTGTCCTCCTTCTCTTCCTTTTTACAACCTTCCTTTAGCCCTTCTTACACATCAAATGAGGAGCCTATTTCTCCCCCCAAACTACAACCAATCCTCCATTTAATCAATCACATTCTCCTCCATCAACCATACATCCAACACAAGGAAAAAGGAGAAGGAAATCACTTCACAATATATATACATTTGAACAAAATAATGAGACATTCAATGCCATAAACCACTACTTCTCCAAGATTATAAATGGGTCATTAACACTTATTATGAGCATTCATTTCAAAACAAAGCAATAAATGCACATTAATGGAAAATGTCCAAAAATCAATAAAAGCTTAGGAACATGATTCATTCACTTGCCTCAAGTCTTCAAATCAATGAAATCAACCTCTACCAAATCTTCCAAGACAATGAATCCAAGCTACAAGGCAAAATCCCAAATAAAACCCTAAAATGGTCAAACAAAGAAATAGCAAGGAAATCTTCCAATAATGAGGGTGAAGCTTCTCAAGGGTCCAAGGAAGACATTTCTAGGAGATAAAGGGAAATACTTACTTGCAAGGTCCTCTAATGGACAAGGTAAGCTCAAAGGAAATCTTGGAATGGATGATTTGCTCCACAAGGACTATTGAAAGAAAGCTCTCAATGAGGTGAGGAAGATGATGATCTCCAATCTCTCCTAGGTGCAAGCTTGAGAGTGGATTGAGTGATGGAGAATGAAGAAGGAGAAGAAAAGGGAAAACCCTAGCTTCCCTCTCTTTTGTGCTGGAAAATGAAGATGGGAGGATGAAGGGAATGGGGAAATGGGTTCCCTTATGTTAACAATGGATTGGGTCCCACAACTTAAGGAGCTAAATAGGTTGAAATCATCTCCCTCGGGTCCTCGGATGAATTCGACGAAGAAGGAAGAAATGATCGTCGAAACATCTAGTTTCCAAAAAGTCTATGTTTCGCGGGTTTCGAGAATACTAAGTTTTGGGTACAGATTTGGTGTGAAATGACTGTTTTGCCCTCAAGGCCAAGAATTCGGGTTTCGGGATTTCAAACGAAAACGGGATCAACATAAAAGTTGTAGGGATCATTAAAGCGAGTAAAATGGGATTAAAATCATGAATGTAAAAACCTCCGATAAATCCTCAAACATATGCAATGTCATGAAAAGGAACCCCCAAAGGGCCCTACTAACACAAAGCCAATCAAAATCCCCAAAACTATATCAGAAGCTATTCCAAACCCATCTTAACCCAAAAATCACTAATCAAGCTTAGCACTAACACGCAACTTAATTAGTACTAATCGGGCTCACTCGGGTCGGGGTCTTACAAAGCCTCCTGAGCAGTAGATGGGACCAACCATGGGCTTTTGTTTGAGTTTTGAAGCCATGTGGGGTCCCTTCGCCAGTAGGCTTGATTTTGCCGCGAGGAAGATGCAACGCTTTGATGTACGGTCAACCGATGTCCGATTGACTTGGAATTTGACAGGGACCCTATTAGAGTCATTTTGAGACGATTCGTTGGCTCCTTTTTTGATGTTATGGTCCCGGGGTGCTCCGCTGCCGGTAGCCTTGATTTTGTTTCGGAGCATCAAAGTCGAATCAAACGTTGTCGGAAATGACCTGAAATTTGACGTACAACCCTTTTGAAGCAAGTTGAAGCCACCCATGTGCTCTGTTTGATGAGTGATGGCCTTGATAGTTGTCACCGCCGAGAGGCTTGGTTTTACGACTCGAGGGTTGATGGAGGGTCAAACGTTGTCGGTTTGACTTGAAACTTGGCATGATGCCTTTTGGAGGTATTTTGAGACCATCCATAGGCTCTGATTGAAGTTTTGATGTCTTCGATGCCGTCGCCGCCAGGAGCGCCTGTTTGGCTGTCGGAGGAGTGAAGTCGGGTCAAATGATGTTGGAATCGCCCGAAACGTCATGTGTATCCCTCTTTTGGTTGTTTTGAAGGATCTTGCAGTTTTTGTTTGATTTTGATAAGATCTGATGGTTGAAGTAGAATTGCATGTTTGTAGTAGGATGCAGCTTCGTGTGGGTTCTTGATGTTCAAGAGGCAAAGTGACATTTTTGGTGTCAACAAATGCCCCCTCGAGGTACATCGACGAGTAGCTTTTGGAGTAGATGTGCCTCGAAGAGAAACTTGAAGGAGAGCTTCTGACTTGACCAAGAGTCTTTGAGCATTTTTTTTATAGCCATTTGAGTTTCGAAGGGGATTTTATGGTAGTGAGAGGGATCACGTACCATCTCAAGGCAAAGTTTTTAAAATGACATGAGGGAGTTGGATTTGGGTTTTGAATTTTGTTTTTGACCTTGTGGACCTAAGGGCTGTATATGGCACATTAGGCGGTCAAAAGGTCTTTTGGTTTTTGACCTTGTGACCTAACAAGCTGCATGTGGCAGGTTAGGGGGCCGGGGTTTGATTTTTTATTTTGACTTTGTGACCCAACGAGCTATATGTGGCAAATTGGGTGGTGAGATTTGGTTTTGACCTTGTGACCTAACAAGCTGTATGTGGCTAGCTGGGGGTCAGGATTTGTTTTTTTTTTTTAGTTTCGTCCTTGTGACCTAACAAGCTGTATGTGGCTAGTTAGGGGACTAGAGTTTGGGTCTTTGTGGAATGTCAATTTCAAGATTTTGGCTTAATTTGGTTCTTGAGGTTGGATGGTTTGGATTTTTGGAAACTCATGAGGCTTTTTTTTAATGGTTCCATCAACTCAAGAGAGGCATGGAAACATTTTGTATGCTCTTGGTAAAGGAGATTTTTGATAGGAAGCCCCTTTTAGTGCCTAGGTGGTCAAACCTAGCTCATGTGGGCTAACCCATGGGATCTTTAAGCTTTGGAGATGGCTTAGATCTCATGTGGTGTCATTTTGTAAAGGATATCTAAAAATATCTCTTCTGGGTAGAGAATATCAAAAAATATCCTTACTTGGAGAGAATCTCTCATGTTTCCTTGTTTTTGGAGAGATTTTCTCAAAGTATCTTTTTTTAGAAGAGAATATTTCTCATTCCATTTCTTTTTGGAGAGAATTTCTCAAAGAATCTTCTTTTTAAGAGAGAGTATCTCAAATCTCATTTCTTTTGGGAAAGTTGCTAGTTTTTAGCACTTACCTCCTTGGTTTTCTCCTTGTTTCCTCTTTTGGCTTGCTCTCCTCTATAAAAGCGAAGGAGGTTGGATCTCTTGCCCTTATTGCTTTCTTTTTACAAAAGTCTCCATGAGTGCTCCAAGATCAAGAACTCCTCTTCTTCGTCAAGAATCTTCAAGTCCTTTTTCTTCTTCTCCATCCATGGCTTCAAGTAAATTTTCTTCCTTCACAAGAAACTCCATGTAGAAGTAGAAATTTCTTTCTTTTCTCTCTCTGTTTTTTTTTTCTCTCTTTTTTTCCATGTGTTTTCTTTTCTCCTTTTTATTCTTTTTTACACGTGCGTGCTTTTTCTTTTTTCTTTTTTTTTTTGCACGTTTTTTTTTTCTTGGATGTACGGACAGGTTCGTACAGACTGGCTGTACTGCCACGTGGCTGTGGGCCATGGCCTGCTGGCCAATCCAAAATTTTTAATTAGATTTCTTTGTTTTCTCTCTTCTTTCTTTCTTTCTTTCTTTTTTTTTTTTTTTGCTTTCCCTCTTTTCCTCACCATGATAATGAGGTTTATGCAATCCAAGATGTTCGTGCAATTTTTTTGTTTTTGATGCATCAGGATAGAAGGCTAGAATCTCTAGGTCAAGCCAACATGATTTTTGACTTAGATGAAGTTTGATTGTTTTGACCAAGTTGGGTTGGAATTGGTCAAACTTTGGTTAAGGTTTTCCTAGCATCTAATGCATGATGATTTTCTTTAATGCATGATTTTTAGTAAATTGATTGGGAACATGATGATGCATGCCTGGAAAATCTTTTGCAAGTTTTGGGATTTGGAGCTCGTATCAATGTTGAGCCCTTTCTTAATCTTGCTGGATTTTGAGGAGCTTTGCAAGTTTTGGAGTTTGGAGCTCGCAGCAATGTTGAGCCCTTCTTCAAGCTTGTGGAGATTTCATTAGATTGGGTTGATCTCGCAGCAATGTTTAAGTTAAAACCTTCTTTAAGGATACTTCATTGACTATGAGTTTGCAGTGGTGTTGAGCTCATCTTCAAGCTTCCTATCTTTTTCGGGGTGTTTCCCTTTTCTTCGGAATTGCCCCGGAACTATGCCAAAATTTTGCTAGGATTTTTAGCAAAATTCTGTCATTTTGATGATTAATTTTTTTTTCTTTTCCATCCTTTGCAGGTAGTTCCTCCAGAACGAACAAGGGCAAAGAGCCTGTTACTGATGCACCTCGTTAGTCTACCAGGTCTCCTAATGTGGCCGTACAACAGGCCTGGGAGAAGGTCCAGTTTGTGGAGAGAAACTTGGAAGAATGTGACTCCCTTAACAGTGATGAGATGAGACAGCGATTGATCGCTCTCAAGGATGAGGAGTTTTATAAGATTATGGTAAGCAACAGTCCTTGGGTCATGGACGATCAGAGCATTGTGCCCAGGCCTACCTTCTTCTTTGGCGATGCAGTCCCTGACAACCTGACATACCAAACGAGATGTTTTCAGTTCTTTTACACGGCAGATGGTGAGGAGAGAACTATTTCTACCTGGTCGACCTTTGATCGCACTATCTCGATCATGAGTCTTTCTCCCACATGTCCCAAGAGGGGAGATCCTCCGAGCTGGGTGAAGAGGACTAATGTGATCAAGACCGGGCTTTTTGTTGGCGACCTTTCTGGTTATGCAGCGAAGTCGCCTGTCCGCATGGACATGTTGATGCCAGCCAGCGGTTACCAAGGTTCTGATCATCCATCAGTCGATTTGAGACCGGTGGGCCTTGGCATTTTTTAGGGTGACGACAGCAATTAGGTGAAGCCTTTTCGACTTCGTGGCCGTTTCAGCGCTCACTTAATGGACTGATCACATCCTGCAGGTTGGCGGGGCCATTCTGAAGGAGGCCGAGATTTTCGATGCGGTTTGCGCTTTTCGGCAAACCGTGGTTTTCTTCGATGAAGCCTTCATGGCTATGTTGGAGTCATTCCTTCCACAAACTACACCTTCATTGTCACGAATGGTGAGATTGGTTTTACTTTGAAGGAATTGAGAGCCATCATCGGGCTGCCTATCCTCTTCAAACTTTATGAGAAGTTTATGCCTATCGACAGCGTCCTCGAGGAGTAGTCTGAGGAGTTTAGGCTTTTGTACTTTCAGTTAGTCGCCTTCAATGATTTTTTAAGGAGAATGAGGGCTCGAAAGTAAGGTCCAGCAGTTGGAGGAGTTTTGGTTCCTTGCTTCCCAACTTCTTTGACAGCAGAGAGTCTTCTGATAGCACGATCCGGGAGGCCAAAGCTAAGACTCCAAGTTTGAAGAAGACTTTTGTCACGCTAGGAGACTTGAAGGACTTCTTCATGAGCATAGATGCCATTTGTTCTGACATTGCGTTGCGGAGGGATCTCGCCGTTTACCTCACTTATTGGCTGAGTGAGGTTGTTTTTGCTGGAGGAAATGGTACGCACACCAGGCTGCACTGTATTTTTCTGGCTTGTCAGATGGCGTTCGGAGAGCCGCTTGCTATGGTGCCTGCTCTTTACTCCTATCTGTGTACTGAACTGCTGCTGCTGCTTTTCTTGTTCGGCTTAGGCTCCATATGAATAGGGTGTTTTCAGCCCATATTTTCTATTCGTGGTATGTGTACCACTGTCCCGGCTTCCATCGATTAGGAGTTGCATGGGATGATGACCCTTTTATGATTCGATTGGCTAGAAGGACAACCGTTTTCGAATCTCTTTTGTCTGCCCGTTTGAGGATCCGACGGTTCAGGGACTTCAAGATCGGGCAATCTTCAGTGAAGCTTTCTCCAGGTTTGTGGAAGAAGGCTTTTGATTTTGGTGTCTCCCGTGATTCCATTAGAGCAGGGTCGGGAAGACACTATTATTTGATAAATGCAAAAAAGAGGCGGCTTTTCAACATACGCGTTGGTACGATGGTGTACCGGAGACATCTTTTTGTTGATATCTGGTTGTATATTCCCTCGTGTTTCACACTGCAGCTAGGCTTATCTCAAGGCAATGTTGGAGCGCCTTCGAGCATGGTGAAGCATTTTGGAGGTTTGCAAGATGGAAGAAATGCATGGGCTTTTTACAGTGCGGAGGACACTACCGCCATGATTTCCTATCCCGAGTTGCCCACTTTCCGGACTGCTGGCTTTACGAAATGGTTCGTAGAGAGCTTTTTAGTGTACCGGGGGCTTTCCAAGAAAGAGTTCGACGTCAAGCAATCTTTTGGGAAGGGTCCTGGTAGATCAGATGGAGTCCGTCGGAGGAAGTTCTGGCTTTCCTTTCTGAAGAGAAGCACAAGATAGGCTTTCTCGGTGAACAGGACATCATCAGATCACGAGCTGTACAAGAGATACCTGGTGAGGTCTTGAGATAGCTAGAAGAGGAGGAGGCTGAGATCGATGCTTGGATGCAAGCGGAACGAACGAAGGCTTCCTTGGAGTCCACTCGGAGGAGCAGACCATCTGGTGAGGAGTCAAGAGAAGGTTCTGACCTTGGTGATGGGGCGAGTACTTCAAGTAAACCAGCCCATAGAAGCAAGAGGAAGAGAGGGCAGCGCCGTAATAAGAAACGACACGATGACTCTCTTAATTA
Organism: Cinnamomum chago; assembly: GCA_038049695.1. Classification (NCBI taxonomy): domain Eukaryota; kingdom Viridiplantae; phylum Streptophyta; class Magnoliopsida; order Laurales; family Lauraceae; genus Cinnamomum; species Cinnamomum chago. The sequence goes on from CP142451.1 coordinate 63,679,092, forward strand.
AGAAGTCCCTCTCACAATTGTTAAAGAGATGTCAGGGGACGCTGATGAACCTCCAGAAAAGAGGAGTCGAGAGGAAGAGACCGTTAATGAAGCTATGATTCCTCCTTTTTCCTTTTCTGTTTCTTTTTTGTTGAGATTTTCTTATTTTTTGATTTTCTTTCTCTCCCTTTTCAGTGGGAGATGTTGATTTGGTGATGCCTGAGGTTCCGGCTGATGAAGCAGTGACGGATCCGATTGCGGCATCTGAAGAAGAACCGAGGGACTCTAAAGTGATTCCGGAATCTTCACCTGGTATGACTTCTTTGTGTTTTCTTTCTTTTTTTGTCTGTGCTGTCATTTGCTAATATGCTGCTTGTTTTCTTGTCAGCTGACTTGCTATAGGATTCTGATGATTTCGAGCCATCCATGGACGGGACCTTTGACGATGCTTCGGATGTACTCATGGAGGCAAAAAGTATTCCGCCGATCATCGAAGAAGGTATTTGTAGCAATAACCCTGATGATAATGATTTTTTCTAACAAGATCATATTCATACTTTCTTCTTTTTTTTGTTTTGTTTCGCTGGCAGGTTGTGAAGTAACAAGAAAAGTTCCCCCATCTTTTTCAGTGCCAGAGCAGGAGATGCCTGCAGTTGAACCAGAAGTAAGGACTTCTTCTTCTAGTTTCAATGCGGCAGAGATGAAATCTTCAATGCGGTGCCTCCGATTAGAAAGAGTTTGATGATCACTCCTCTAGCAGGGCATGACACGGGCAGTCGACCAATGGAGAGGGGCAAGCCTTCATCCGGGCCATCTCTTGAGTATACGAAGAAAGTGTTGAAGAGCGTTTTGAGCTCATGGGTCGAAACTCTTTCTTCTAGCCATTTGGAAGCTGGCTTTGGTATGATCAAGCATGTACAAGACATCCTTGTTGATAGCGAAGAGGTCGGTCTGGACATTGCAAGTGTGAAGGCTTTTGTTGATGAAGTCATAGCTCTAGGTAACAAGTGGAATGAGACCAAGAACTTCCCAAGTGGTGACTTCTTCAATGAGATGTTTTTGAAGCCTTCTGGCAAGGTCAAGTATGAACTGAACGAGATCTTGCGGACTTGGAAGCAATTCGTTTGGGAGAGGAACGTCACCGAGTTGGCTATCATTGAGCTAACAGAAACCTGCGTCGTGTTGATAGGGAGGTAATTGAGACCAGGCAGCGTCTTGAGCTATTGGAGGAACAAGCAGCTGCAAAATGGACCGCCATTGTGGAAGCTCGTACTAGAGAAGGGACTCTGATTCCCCAAGTCGAGGAGGCTGAGAGCAATCTCCGGAGGAAGACTCAAGAGTGCGAGCAATGGCAGATTCTGCCGCATTTTATGGAAAGATTTTGAAGAAGCGTGGCCTGGAAGCTTTAGAGGCTAAGGCCATGAGTCCGCTTGAGGAGTTGAATCTTTGGTTGAATAACATGTTAGACTGAGCTCTTGATTTTTGTAACACAAACTCTTTTTCTTCTCTTCTTTTGGTACCTCCATGTAAAAACAGTTTTGGTACTTTATATACCTCTTGCTCAAATTCTTTTGGTGAAAATAAGCAAAATTTGGATGAGAATGTTTGTTTGGAAATTTGATTTTGGTTGTCATGTTGTGAAAATCTTTTGTCAAAGGGTTGTTTTGGGCATGAAAGCCAAAGCTGGATTTTGAGATGGCATGGGAGCCAAATTTTGTGGCGTAAGAGCCAAACTTTGTTTATGGCATGGAAGCCAAAGTTTTTGAGATGGCATGAAAGCCGGATTTTTGAGATGGCATGAAAACCGAATTTTGAATTGGCATGAAAGCCAGGTTTTTAGGATGGCATGAAAGCCCTTTTTTTTTCTGAGATGGCATGAGAGCCGATTTTTGAATTGGCATGAGAGCTAGTTTTTTAAGATGGTATAAAAGCCGATTTTTGAATTGGCATGAGAGCCAGGTTTTTGAGATGGCATGAAAGCTGAATTTTGAGATGGCATGAGAGTCAGGTTTTGTGGCATAGGAGCCGATTTTGTCTGTGGCATAAAAGCCAAAGTTTTTTTTTTTTTGGCATGGAAGCCGAATTTTGTTTGTTGGCGTGAAAGCCAGACTTTTTTTTTGAAAACCAAGTTTTGTTGTGTTGGCATTAAAGCCAAATTTTAGATTTTTGGCATAAAAGCCATTTTTTTGGATTTTTTTGGCATAAAAGCCGAAATTTTGTTTTTGCATGAAACCGATTTTGGATTTTTTTGGCATAGAGGCCAGTTTTTGTTTTTGGCGTAAGAGCCATGTTTTGGTTTTGGCATAGAAGCCAGGTTTTGGTTTTTGGCGTATAAGCCAATTTTGGTGTTTTTTTTGTTTTAAAAAATGCAAGTATCGACTAAAAGTCGCCTCCCTGCTGAATGGTATTGCAAGTATCGATGGAATGTTGCCTCCTTGCTCATTCGGTTTGCAAGTATCAATGGAATGTTGCCTCCTCGCGAATTGGGGTGAAAGTATCGATTGAACGTCGCTTCCTTGCCTTTTCAAAAAATTTTGATTTTGCGGGTATCGACTGAATGTCGCTTCCCCACGATTTTTGAAATTTGAGTCTTTTTTTTATTTGGGTTATGGATATCAACTGGAATGTTGCATCCCCACGATTTTTTGAAATTTTGGAAGTATCGACAAGGTGTCGCTTCCTTGCGGTTTTGTGGTTTTGGAAGTATCGAATGGGGTTCGCCTCTTTTCGATTTTTGGGCTTTGCGGGTATCGACTGAGCGTCGCTTCCTCACGGTTTCTTAAAACCATTTTTTGTTTAAAGACACGAGGGTCGTAAATTTTAACTTAAAATCATTTTTTGGTTGTAAAAGTCGGGGTGGACTAGGGTGGAAATTCCTAAGTCCTTATTTTTGTTTCAAACCATGAATTTTGGGTTCAAGGATCGAAAGTTTTGGTCAAGTTTGAGAAGAGGCTCCTAAACTTTGATTTTTGGATAATTTTTTTTTTTACAATGAAACTATGAAAGTAAGCATTCTTTTGAGAGTTTTTTTTTTTTTTTTAGAAAATTTCAACATAAGGATGAAAATTCCAAAAGGAGTGGGTTTGACGAGCAAGTACCTGGGAATAGGCTTTGACCGTGCAGGCATTGCTCTGACCTAGTGGCATAAGTCTTCAAGGGTAGTACCGCTTCAAGAATTTGCCATTGATGGGAAGCATACATCTGTCACCCTCCATGTTTAGGAGAGCATATGCGCCATTGGAGAAGACTTTGTCGATGACGAAGGGTCCCTCCCATTTTGGTTCGAATTTCCCTTTGGATTTGTGGACGAAAACCATTGGTCTTTTTACTGCAAGAACCAAGTCACCCTTTTTGTAGGCACGTTGCCTGACCTTCTTGTCGAAAGATCCCACCATGCGTGCTTGGTACAACTCAATGCTTTGTAGAGCTTCAAGCTGTCTTTCATCGAGATTGTCCAGCTCTTGGAGCCTCAATTTGACATTGCTTTCTTGCGTCGTGTCATTTTGCAAAGATAGCCTTAAGGAAGGAATTTGTACTTCCAAAGGGACAACAACTTCGCATCGATAGACCAAAGAGAATGGTATGCTATGGGTTGGTCCTTGAACGGTGGTTCGATAAGCCCACAAAGGTTCAGGTAGTTTGTCTCCCCAGTCTCTTTTGTGAATAGAGACCTTTTTCTTGAGAATTTTACAGAGTGTCTTGTTGAAGGCTTCTGCTAGTCCTTTTGCTGCCGGATTGTATGGAGTCGAAGGACAACTTTGAATTTTGTACTTGTCGCGGAACATGTAGAATCCGTGATCCCGGGATTGTGATCAGTTATCATAGATGAATCTTTTAGGTATGCCGAAGTGACAAATAAAGTTGGTGTGCAAGAATTGAAGGACTGATGATGTCTTCATTTCGTTGAGCGCAAATGCTTCTGACCACTTGGAGAGATAATCCGTAGCGGCGAAGATGAAGCGAAGACCTTTGCTTGATGAGGGAGAGATAGGACCTATGATGTCCATACCCCAGGCTTCGAAAGGCCATGAGATCGTTGTGGGATGTAGCCATTCTGGAGGCATGTGGACATAATCTCCACGAATTTGGCACCGCTGGCAGCATTTAGCAAATTGCATAACATCTGCTACCATGGTAGGCTAATAATAACCAAATCTTTTTATCTAATCATAGAGCTTAGAACCGTCCTGATGAGCTCTACAAAGACCAACATGTACTTCTTTGAGAGTTTCCTCGGCTTCTTGTCGTGACAAGCAGCATAGAAGTACTCCGTTGAAGGATTTTTTGTAAAGCATTTTTGAAGGAATATCCAAATGAAAGTTTGGGGCTTGTCTTTGAAGGCTTACCCGCTCTTTTGGATCTTCAGGTAGGATTCCTAACATAATGTAATCAATGAACGGATCCCTCCAGTCGCTGATCGGAGGTTTGAGGATGGACATCCGACTTCCAACCACTTGGTGGCATTCAGCAACTGCTTGGTGTGTCTTAAGAGGAGGGAGAATCCTTCTTTGACATACGGTGATTTGCATTTTTCCCCCTTCTTGGATTGCCATAGAAGCGGCGAGTCTGGTCAGGGCATCTGCACGGATGTTTTCACCTCTGAGGATGTGGGTGATGTGGCAGATGTCAAACTTTTGTCGAAGCGTTGCGCCTTGTTGTAGTGAGGCAACAAATTAGGCTTCCTGACTTCAAATTTCTGATTCATCTGGTTGACGATCAGTTGAGAATCCCCAAAAGCTTCCAGTATGATGATGCCAGATTCGAGGGCGAGTTCTAATCTCACAATCAGAGCTTGGTACTCAGCTGCGTTATTTGAGCATGGTTCCAGTAGCGAAAAAGAGTGTGCATTTGTTGGGACTGACAAAAAGGATGCCAATTCTCGATATTTGCTTTCCTTTTTCATTTGTCCTGGTTGCACCGTCAAAGTACATGTCTCAGGAAGCATTTGGTAAGGAAGTTTCCACATTGTAGACAGATTCGTCTGGGAGATCGTCCCTAAGTGGAGAATCTTTAGGCAATGGGTGTTCTGTAAGAAAGTCTGCTAGAGCTTGGCCTTTGATTGCTTTTTGTGGTACATACCTAATATCGAATTGCGACAAAAAGATGGACCATTTTGCCAATCGGGCATTGAGAGAACCTGCTTTTATTACAAGGACCATTAAGAGATTGATCCTCGAAATCAGGTATACTGTGTTGGACAACGGATAGTGACACAACTTTTGTACGGCGAACATCACTACAAGGCATTCTTTTTCGATTGGGGAGTAGCAATGCTTTGCACCTACCAACATGCGGCTGAGGTAATATAGATCGGCTCATTTTCCCTCGTCGTTTTCTTGTGCTAGTAGAGCGCCCAAAGAGTAATCGAGAGCTCTTGTGTAGAAGATGAACGGTTTTCCAGTTGTGGGGCAGTCAACACTGGAGGTTTGGTCAGGTATGTCTTGATGTCTTGAAATGAAGCTTCACATTCAGCATCCCAAACAAAGTTCACACCTTTCTTCATCAAGCGAGAGAATGGACGGCACTTCCCTGACAGATTGGAGATGAACCGTCGAATGTTTGCCAACTTTCCTTGAAGCTCTTTTAGTCTCTTAGGGCTTTTGGAGATGTCATTTCTAGGATAGCCTTGCCTTTGGAGGGGTCAAGTTCTATTCTGCCTTTCCGAACTACGAATCTGAGAACCTTGCCCGATGAGACACCGAAGAAGCATTTTAGTTGATTCATCCGCAATTTGTGTTTGCGAAGGCGGAGGAAGACTTCTCGAAGATCTTTGAGATGGTCTTCTTTTCTTTTGCTTTTGACGGCGATGTCATCAACGTAACATTCGACCGTCTTGTGCTGCATATCTTGGAATATTTTCATCGTAGCCCTCTGATATGTTGCACCAGCATTTTTCAGACCAAATGGCATGACAGTGTAGCAATACACGCCAAATGGAGTCCGAAATGATGTGTGTCTTTCATCTTCAGGATGCATCTTTATCTGATTGTAGCCAAAGAAGCCATCCATGAATGTCATTCGCTCGAATCTGTAGGTGTTGTCGACCATCATCTTTGGTATGGGGAGCGGAAATTCATCTTTAGGGCATTCATTATTCAGGTCTCTATAGTCAATACAGACCCTAATCTGCCCATTTTTCTTTGTCACGGGGACGATGTTGGCCAACCACTCAGGATGTCGTTCCTCGCGGATGAAGCTAAAGCTTTTGAGTTTCTGAACTTCTTGTTCTATTTTATCCATCACATTAGGATGGAATCGTCTTTCGCCCTGTTTGACAGGCTTGATGTCCTTTTGCAGATTGGGTTTGTGGACTGCTATTTTGGGGTCTAAACCAGGCATTTTAGCGTAAGACCATGCAAAACAATCAACGAACTTACGAAAAAAAATGACATACTCGGGTAACTCATCATCCATTATATTCTTACTTATGAATACAGGACGTGGGTTATCAGGTGTCCCCAAGTCTATCTTTTGAACAGGATCTTCTGTTGGAAGGTTTGAAAGTGGTTCCTCCACAATGTTTTCGGAGGCTTCCAACTTAACAAGACCTTCTGGAGTTTCGAAGGCATTTACAGACCAAGGCTTTGCTTTTGTCCATGGGTCTTCTTGATTGGTATTCTTCTCAAGACTGGCAATGAGATGATCCCAACCACCTGTTGAAACTGGGTCGAAGTAAGGTACTTCTTTTGGAGATGATGGTTCTTCTGGGTAAGAAAATCCTGCGTCTGTGTCATCGGACAATTCCTCTTCATCGTCAGAGAAATCATACCAATTGGAGGAGCTTCCTAGATCCTTGAAGGGTGACTCCTCAAAGAGATATCCAAGGAGATCAATGTCTTCATGGACAAGAGACGTCGAGGCTTGGTCGACAAAAGGACTTTGTAGCCTTTGTGTCAATTGTCTCATGGGAGTGTCAGGATCATACCCCAACCCGTATGAAGACTTGTGTAAGTGACGGCGGAGCTTCCAATCCTCCAGTTGACTTTTGGTCAGGGTGGGTTCCAATGGTGTGAGAATACCACGGCCACCTCCCAAGCCGATTGGATTCTGAGCATCATAGACCATTTTCTTCATGATAGCTTGTGGCATTGGACTATACAGGAATAGTTGAGGTATACCTTCATTTTGGAAAGGTTCAAGTGAAGATTTTGGTGAAGAGGTTTCCAATTTGTGGAAGAAGAATGTCTTTTCTTCTGCCGAAGTTGCTGGAACAATGAAGGAAGCAGATGTAGGGTCTTCTATGTCGACAGGTGCCTCCAATAGGGTGAGGGCAGGCTGAATCTGCTGAGTATCAGCTTGACTTGACGGTGTATCGTCTTCTGGCTCTGAATCCGAGTCCGTGTCTTGCACAATAGACACGAAGGAGACAACGAACTTGCCCCCAGACTTTTGTTTTGTTTTCTTTGCTTTGGTGGTGATTACCAAAGGCTTTGAGGGTTTCAGGGAGACAACGAAGGGAGAATGAATGCTCTCTTAGGTTTTGTTGGAAGGTTTGTTTTCTTCCAATGATTGCTGAGGAGCTTGCCATTATCCTTCTGAAGATTTTTGGCAAAAGGTGTTGTTTCTTCCTCCTTTTCTTTTTCTTCATCTTTATACATATGAGCATCTGCAAGATGGACGTCTTTGCCTTTGAGGGGCTTTTTATCTGCAAATACTCGATGTATTAAGCCGTCGTTGCCAACGAACTTGATGCACTGATGTAGAGTTGAAGGGACGACACCATTCTCATGTATCCAGGGGCGTCCAAGGAGGATATTGTAGCATGAATGGGTTCTTATTGCGTACACGTGACTTCAAAGATAAGATCACCAATTTGCAATTTGAACCTGATTTGCTGATAGGCCTTTGAGCGCTCACGTAGTATCCAAAGATGAATACAGACGTGTGACTCAGCTTGCTAGGTGGGATACCCAGCTCTTCGAGTGCCGAAGTAGAAATGAGGTTGAGTGCAGAACCTGGTCGATCTTGACACTATGTATTGGCATTTCTTTGACATACCCTGTGAAGTACAAGGGTCGGTTGTGCTTTGTCTCGCCTAGCAGGAGGTCATCCTTATCGAAGGCGATGGTTGCACTTGCTGCTTTTTGAACCGAAAGGCATTCAATGCTTGATCTCTCAGTTTTCTTCTTTTCTCCCTTTGATTTCTTGACCATGTAGTCCATTTCAATTTGTAGGACTTGTTGGGCACGTTTGTCGACATCCGCATTCAGCCTTTGTGGTTCTTAAATGAGACTATCACAAGAATGTTCAGTCTGGCAGGTATGTGTTTGAAGCGCTCAATCAAGTCGTACTTGAGAGCCTCCTTCGGGCCTGCATTTTCATTATTGTTGCCACTTGGGGCATTAACAATTTGTTTTCCCGAAGGATTTACATAGGAAGAAGAATGTTGGTTGTAGTTTTTGTGGTAATCCCGGCCAGAGCGGGTAGCTCTACCAACTTCAAGAGCTTCTAGAGAAGGATCTTCTTTTGGAAGATCAATCTCGGGATCAAGAAGTTGATCCTTGTCATTTGCTGAAGACGTCTCTGTAGAAGTATTGCTTTCTTTGGTGATTGCGTTGCACAGAACATTTTCCGGGAACAGGTCCTAAATAGCATCTAGCAACTTCTCTTCTTCGTTGAGTAGTTTATCGGTCCAGACATCGCCTATGAGGTTGGGTATCTGGGACCAGTTGACCGGATTTTTCATTGAAGAAGACTTCATTGGGAGGAGCTTCTTCGAGATGATTAGCCGGAAGAGGCTTGTGTTCTAACGTCACAGTTTCAGGAGACGAAGGCTGACAAGATGATATCTTTATGGAAGTCACCTGAGGAGATGTAGCTCCAGAAGATATGCTACCGGACATAGTCTGAGAATCTGAGGCCTCGGCAGATGAAGCTTCAAAGGCATGATCATCCCGAACTATCGCATTGCAAGCAACGCACTGTTGAGATTCAAACTCGTCTTCAGATGTAAGGGGATCATCAATCTAGCAGTTTTCTTCATTTTCCAGGGTTACCGGAGGAGATGTCTGTAAATTTTTCGGGATTTTTGGTTCTGGATTTTGATTATGACGAAGCTCATCAATGCGATCCTGCTTCCGTTCTATGGCAAGATGTTGTAAGATTCTTGCATATTCTTCGAGATCGAGCATAGGAGCCAAATCTTCTTCGTCATTTGCTCCTTATGGTTCATCAATGTTGGGTTCCACTGGAGTACTTGCTTGTGCTGGATCAACAACAATTTCTTGAACGACGTCTTGGTCTTCTTCATCATCAGACCAGGATCCTCGTGGCTGATATGGGTTATACCAGATTACTGGCATAAGATGAGATTTGGGAATCCATTCCTCATCGGAGAGGTATTCTCCTGTTTCAAGGCATTCTTCCCACTCATAGGTATCACTGTACTCGTACCCGTCCATGGAGAATCCAATTACTAAGTTGCAAGGTGGCATGAAATCACCAAGGGTGGATTTTCTTACCACCTTTGAAGTTTTGGACTCTTCCATTGCCCCTAGTGAAGCAGTGGAAGAGGTCTCTGCTTTTTGAGGGACTTCTTGCTTTGATTGAGCTTTCTCCTACTGTTTGAGCTTGTCGAGTTGTCTCTTAGCTTGCCCTTCGCTGTTGAGCGGTAGGCTTTATTTTGACGATCTCCCAATTTTCATCTTCAAGGAGATCAGGATGCACCGATATGGGTTGTCCGTTTGATGTTGGATGAGGAACCAACTCTTAGGACGTCTGAGTCATTTTTATCAGCTTGAAGGAAGTAGTGATCTTCTCTTTTGGTGACTTGGAAGTTTGTCCATATGACACCATGTTGACGGAGACAGACCCATAGTTTTTGTCAAAGGTGATGACTCCATTTTTCCACATCTCGTTGATCTTCTCTCTCACAACGAAGCATTGATTGAGAGGATGCGAGACCATCTGGTGGTATGGACAATATCGAGGGTCGTTGGTTTTGCCAACATCTCCCGATCTTTTGGGCTCAGGTAAGGTGAGTTTACCATTTACTACGAGAGCCTCGAAGATTTCTTCAACATCTTCATCGAACGGGTATTTCTTCTCTACCCGTTCTTTGAAGGCTTCAGAGAGTTCAGGTTTCTTACCTGCAGTTTTATTTTCAGCTTTCTTTGGCTGCTGAGGAGCTGACTTGGTTTGCACATTAAGAACCTCCTTTTTCTTTGGTTTCGAGGTCGTAATGGCGGTCGGCTCTTTCTTTGATGATTTCTGACTGTTGAGGTCTTTGATCACCGTTTCAGCTTCCATAGCTGCTTCTAGGAGTGAAAGATAGTGTGATTCAGTTCTGAACTCCTTTAAAGAAGAGGGTTCTTTGGCTGGAATTTTTAAACTTTTAGCCAGGATACGAATTAGAAAGTAAACCAGCCATGTAAATCACACCATAACACCATGCAATCATAATCAACTTGTGTGAAAACAAATAAGATACAAAGGAGAACATGTACCTGATGATCTTAGGGTGAAAAACTTCTGAAATCTGAATCAAAAACTCAGATCTGTAACTTGCTAATTTCAGCACACCTTGCTGGAATTTCTGCAGTAATCTTTCTTCTAGTCTTCTCCTCTATTCCCCTTTCTACTAATCTGATTGGTTAGTGTTGGTGGGAACACAACCAGGTTTCCTTCTAACTATTTTTTCTTGATCTGAAGTGTAGGACTCAGATCTGATATGGGTTTTCGTGCAGGAAGAAAAACAGGACCAGCAAAGAGAACAATGGTGCAGTGGACGTCCAAAAGAGTGGCTGGTTGCTCTCTCTATCTCCACGCCCAAGGGCTTTTTCTCCTCTCTCTCTTGATGTGATTCACGCCCAAGGAGAAGCCACCAGCTATTTATAATAGCTGAAACCCTATTTTTTGGAGAAGTCCTTTCCTTAAAGAATAAGGAAACCAAGAGATACTAACCAAAAAGGCAACCACCCTATTTGGACGTCCAGCCCTTACTATCTAGTTTAGTTTCTAAATAAAATTAGAAGGCTACTAAACTTAAGGAGAACTTGCACAAAAGGAAATCCTTCCAAGTGATAGGACCTACACAAACTTGGGACCCACATACTAGGGACCACATTGGCTAGCCCACACATACTATGGTCCATGCACCAAATAATTTTTCTAGAGTTGTAATTCATGTATGCCATCATGGGCCTATTTGAATTTACACTCAAAATTATTTCTCCACACATTTAAACAATTTAGGAAACCTTGCCAATCTAGGAAAGTGGCTAGAGAAGGGACCAAAAGACATATTTGCCCTTGGCTCCCAAAATGACCAAAATGTCCATGCTAACCACATAGCACCATTATGATCATTTTAACCTTAACTCATTCCACTAGAGAGTTATGGTTGCACTCCAGGGACAAATATTAAATGCAAATAAAGATCATCATAAACAGACGATTGTCTTTGACCTACCAAGTACAATGACCATAATGCCCCTCTATGTAACATCCATAATCAAGTAGGTTAACCGATGTACTATCTACCTTCTTGATTACATCTCATCCTTAGAATTTCATACCCTTGACTTAATCATCATCCGGATATCATTCTCTTGATCCAGGGAGCGACCCACAAGTTAAATATCCATATGGAACATCCATATACTAAGATCTTAGATTCTGATGGTTAATCAGAAAATTCTAAGGGGACGATCATTCCATCATATGATGGCATAGATTCCATATTGCATTTGCACGTCCCAACTAATCAAGCCCGAGCACCCAAAACACAGAGCTGTTGACCCATGAACAGGATCTCACCCATAGTGAATTAAAGCACAAGAACTTGACTTCGTCAGTTCATCCACAAATGCTCAAGATTAAGAGCACTGGTCACTCAGTAGCAAGAGGTGAGTTGATCTCTCTCTGTGATAGTACTATTTTAGAGATCACACCTACAAGTGGTCCTGTTCAATGCATGACACATGCACTAATGAGATAAATCCGGAAAGACCTCCGTGACTAAGGTAAGTCACCCTGAATACAGGAGAGTATCTCATTATAACTTATACCAAGATGAAGTGCCCAACTCCATCTCTCAGTTATGAACAAGTTTATTGTTTCAAGTGTCCATGACTCAGACCTTACTGTGTGTAGCCACTACACACCTGAGTCATTTACTAGAAAACAATGGGCCTTACACAACCATACATATACACAAGTATAAAGAGAAAGAAGTCATTCCATTAAATAACCAATAAATATCCAGTTACAGAGATGTGAGTGCAGTCAGTGGGCTTTAGGGCATACACCAATCCCAACAATCTCCCACTTGCACTAAAGATCACTACGACCTAACCTAACTCCCATAGACTCAACATGTGAAGTAAAGACTTTCTCAGTAAGAGTCTTAGTAAATGGGTCAGCTAAGTTATTTGCTGAGGCAATCTGCTCTACCACTATTTCTCCATCCTGTACGAATTCCCGGATCAAGTGGTACTTTCTCTGAATATGCTTGCCTTTTTTGTGATTCCTGGGCTCTTTGCAGTTAGCTACTGCACCAGTATTATCGCAGTACATGACAATCGGTTTTTGCACTGCAGGAACTACTCCCAATTCCAATAGGAATTTTCTGAGCCATACTGCTTCCTTCGCAGCTTCCGATTCCGCCACATACTCTGCTTCCATGGTAGAATCAGCATTACAATCTTGCTTGACACTTCTCCATGATATAGCCCCTCCTGATAGAGTAAAGACGTATCCCGAGGTAGACTTTCTGCCATCTACATCCGACTGGAAATCAGAGTCTGTATATGCCAGTGGCGTTAGATCATCTGCTCGGTAGACTAGCATATAATCTTTCGTTCTCCGAAGATACTTGAATATATGCTTAACAGCTGTCCAGTGCATAGGTCTAGGGTTTGATTGATATCTACTAACCATGCCAACGGCAAAGCAGATATCTGGTCTAGTACACAACATTGCATACATGAGGCTTCCAACAGCTGATGCATATGGTACTCTCCTCATGCTTTCTATCTCCTCTGGTGTCTTCGGACATTGATTCCGAGATAGTGGTACTCCATGTCTAGAAGGTAGCAAGCCCTTCTTGGAGTCATGCATGTTATACTTGACCAATATCTTCTCAATATACGAAGATTGGGATAAGGCTAACATCTTGTTCTTGCTATCTCGCAAAAGCTTGATCCCTAAGACATAGCTCGCCTCACCCAAATCCTTCATCTGAAATTGAGATGATAACCAAACCTTTGTAGATGACAAGATGCCAACATCATTTCCAATGAGTAATATGTCATCCACATATAGGACTAAAAATGCAACTGCGTTTCCACTCCCTTTCTTATACACACATGGTTCATCAATGTTTTGATCAAAGCCAAAGGATTTGACTGCCTGATTAAACTTGATGTTCCATGCCCTAGATGCTTGCTTAAGTCCATAAATGGACTTCTTAAGTTTACAGACCATGTTCTCTTGGGCACCAGCAATGAATCCCTCTGGTTGCATCATATAGATGCATTCGTCAAGACTTCCATTTAGAAAAGCTGTCTTGACATCCATTTGCCATATCTCGTAGTCATAATGACATACGATGGCTAAGAGAATCCTTATGGACTTGAGCATGGCTACTGGCGAAAAAGTTTCCTCATAATCGATACCCTCTTTCTGAGTATATCCTTTCGCCACCAGTCTTGTTTTGAAGGTTTCAACCTTCCCATCCACTCCTCTCTTTCTCTTGTAGATCCACTTGCACCCTATGGGTTTGATCCCTTCAGGTGCATCCACAAGTTCCCAGACTTGATTGGAATACAGAGAATCCAATTCAGATTTCATCGCTTGCTGCCACATGTCAGCATCTATGTCCGTTACTGCTTCATCGTAACTAGTAGGATCCTCAACCAGATCCTCGGAGTCTGTCATGAAAGACACTCCCAAGTATCTATCTGGTGGTCTAGAAATTCTCCCACTACGACGAGGCTCCGGAGTGTTAAAAGGAATGTCTTGATTTTCTACAATCTCAGGATCTGGCACAGATGTTGCAGGAGTTTCTGAAAGAATCTCCTCAAGGGTTTCTTTACAACCAAGCTCTTGGTGCATCATGCAATCATCCTCCAAGTATCTAGCATGAGTGCTGATAAGCACCTTTTGCTCCTTTGGATGATAAAAGACGCCTCCTCTGGTTCCCTTAGGATACCCAATGAAGTAGCACATTTCCGATCTGGGTTCTAGCTTGGTAGCTTTATCATTCAGTACATAAGCTGGACAACCCCAAATGTGGATATGTTTTAAACTGGGTTTTCGTCCTGTCCACATTTCTTGAGGTGTCCTAGGTACTGATTTAGAAGGTACCAGATTCAAAATGTATGCTGCTGCTTCTAGGGCATATCCCCAAAAAGATATGGGTAGGGTTGCATGACTCATCATGGACCTTACCATATCAAGAAGGGTCCGGTTTCTTCTCTCTGCTACACCATTTTGCTGGGGTGTACCCGGTGCAGACAACTGAGACACAATCCCATGTTGTGTGAGGTACTCCTTGAACTCACCTAGGAGGTATTCGCCACCTCGATCAGATCGAAGAGCTTTGATATGTTTCCCTAGTTGTAGCTCCGCCTCAGCCTTGAATTGTTTGAACTTATCAAACGCTTCAGACTTGCGTCGCATTAGGTACACATATCCATGCCTAGAGTAATCATCAGTGAAGGTGATGAAATACTCATAACCTCCTCTAGCTAGTTTGTTCATAGGACCACACACATCAGTGTGAACCAATTCTAACAACTCCTTTGACCTCAGTCCCTTTCCAGAGAATGACCTTTTGGTCATCTTTCCCATGAGACAAGATTCACACTGAGGAAAAGGTTCGAGATCTAATGAGCTCAGAAGCCCATCCTCTACCAACCTCTGAATCCGTTTTAGGTTAATATGACCCAAACGTAAATGCCAAAGATAAGTGTCATTGGTCGAAGATACCTTCCTCTTAAGGGAAGATGAGCTTTCTAGTTGTACATTATGCAGTGAGGGAGCAATAGGATATATATAAAATAAGTTATCATGCATTCTACCGGAACATATAATATTTCCATTTCTACTGATATCAACACCAGAATGGAAAGAAACTGAATAATTAAATTCAATGAGTCTGGAAACTGAAATTAAATTCTTCCTTATGTCCGGAACATAGATAACATTGTTTAAAACTAATATCCTATCATGCGGAAAATGTAAGGTAACTGCTCCCACTGCAACAACCCATATCTTTGCTCCATTTCCAACTCTAAGGTCAAACTCCCCTTTCTCAAGCTTTTTCATTATCTGAAACCCCTTTCTTATCTGAGCCTAGGAGCTTGGGACAATCTTTCTTCCAGTGACCTTTGAGGCCGCACTTAAAGCATTTCCCTTTGGGCTTTTCACCTGTGCCTTTGTCCTTCTTCCCAGCATTGCCATTTTTCTGTCCTTTTCCCTTACCCTGCTTCTTCTTGAACTTTTTCCCTTTCGGGTTGAGTTTAGAGGAAAACTGGGAAAAGTGAAGTTGGCCTTTAGGCTTCATGATGGCCTCTGCCGCCTGGAGTTCTTTCATTAACTCAGAGAGAGTCATGTCCATCTTGCTCATGTTGAAGTTGAGCTTGAACTGGTTGAAAGACCCCGGTAGAGTTTCGAGAATCATATCAGTCTGACTCCCTGCATCAATCTCAGCCCCTAGGATCTCAGCTTCATTGAAACAATCCATCATTTTGAGCATGTGCTCTCTGACAGGTGTTCCCTCAGCCATCCTAGAATTCATGATTGTCTTTAAAGCAGCTTGCCTAGCTAGCCTGCTTCTGTCTGCGAACATCTCAGACAAGGACAACATGATATCTGAAGCTGTGTCCATTTGCTCATGCTGCGTTTGCAACACGTTGGACATGGAAGCAAGCATATAGCATTTGGCCATGCTATTCGCCTTTTTCCATTTCTTTTCAGCCTCTAGCTGGTCAATCTGTTGAATAATCATCAATGGTAGGACAGGGTTCCGACAAAACATACTTGTACTCTTCAGCGGTGAGTACTATGTTAAGGTTTCTTTTCTAGTCTACGTAATTTGGGCCAGTCAATTTGTTCTCACGCAAAATACTCATCAACGGGCTAAATGAATCCTTCCCCGTCTCTCTGGATATATATAACAGGTTATAATTAGACAGGCAGTATAAATGTAACATGTATATGGTGCTTGTAATAAAAGGAAAAACATGCACAAGACTTTTTACATTATTTTAACCCTAATAATAATGTATCAGTGTCTCAACCTCCTCATAGACCCTCCATCGAAGGGATGGCCGAGCCTACAGTCACGTTGAGTTAAGGTCTGCTTATTTGGATCATCACTGTCTGGATACGCATATCCAGTGATAGTCCAATCACTGATTTGTTTGGCCTCATATGACAAACAACTCTAACTCCTAAGGAGAGGTCATTACCGTCTTATGTCAAGTGTATTACCATCTTTTATGAACGTTCCCAGAATGTCTATGACTTAAGTCCTCCGAAGGGAAGTGACTCCAATCAACCCTTGAAGTGAACCTTAGTAAAGAGCTCCACCGAAGGGATGGCCGCTCCCACCAACACTTCATTGACATTCTATAGAAGTGATCTTTAGTAAAGAACTCCACCGAAAGGATGGCCGCTCCCACTAACACCTCATTACGAATATTCACATTAGTTCACCCACTAACCCATCGAAGCGATATTTAGTAAAGAACTCCACCGAAGGGATGGCCGCTCCCACTAACACTCTAATGAGATAGCATGAGCCTAAAATGGAAGGCCGTGGGGTTTTTCCAAACCCCTCTCCCACTTGATTATTTAACACTAGGGTTTTGAAAAAACTCGTTTTGACCTTAGCATCGTTACTCAAATCTTGTTTAAATCTAGCAAACTTAGTTAACAATTTTCATGACTCAATTGCTTAAGTCATCTCAAAAAAATAAATAACCTTTGCTTTAAAACATATTGAGTAAAGGTCTTGGGACCTGAGGGTTATTGGCCCACTAGGGTAGCAACATATTAGATTTTAGTTTGGTCTCTCTTGGAAACTTAGGGTACCAAGATAAACTAAACCCTATCCAATTTTAAACCTTAGACAAATAGAAGGTGCTGGTCTAAGATCCGTTTAAAACAATATGCCAAACAAAAAACAATCCAATATAGAAAGATGCCAATTTTAAGAACCTAGTGGTGGCCATGTTACTAGGTGATAAACATAGCAATTATATAAAGCATTCAACCATGCATTTCATATATAAAAGCAAATTAAAGAATGCAATCCTTGATGGCTCCCTGCTATTTTGGACTTCAAATCCTTTTCCAACTAGGATTCCTTATCCAACTAGGAAACTTGGTTAAGAGTCCTTTTCGCACTAGGAAACCTTCGTTGCCTCCATCACCATGGGATCCTCCTCTAATTGCAACCATGCAATCTTTGAAGCTTTCTTCTCCTTGCTTGTTACAATAAATAAATATATACAAGCAAACCCATGAAAAGCAAAAACCAAAAATTAAATTGGAGATCCCTATGCTTTTCAAGAAAGCTTACATCAAGACTAGTTGAAATATAAACAAGGAAATAATTACAACTTCCTATGATTGCTAACCACGCAATCGTACACTTTCCAACTAATTAAAAACATCCAAATCCACACACATACATGCGAACCATCAAGGATGCAATTATATGGCTGCAAACAAAGAGGTTAGTGCATTCAAAGTGCTATGTACAGCACTATATAGTGATCTGAAATTATTCCAGCACCTTGGAAAAAATTCCTGCACTATGTTTATGCAGTAAAAACCATCCTAAAGGGTGCCACCATGCCCTTTTCCAATCTAGGAATGATATCCACACAACATGGGATCATGATTAATCATGGTCTGGCTCTGATACCATTGAAAGATAGTGTGATTCAGTTCTGAACTCCTTTAAAGAAGAGGGTTCTTTGGCTGGAATTTTTAAACTTTTAGCCAGGATACGAATTAGAAAGTAAACCAGCCATGTAAATCACACCATAACACCATGCAATCATAATCAACTTGTGTGAAAACAAATAAGATACAAAGGAGAACATGTACCTGATGATCTTAGGGTGAAAAACTTCTGAAATCTGAATCAAAAACTCAGATCTGTAACTTGCTAATTTCAGCACACCTTGCTGGAATTTCTGCAGTAATCTTTCTTCTAGTCTTCTCCTCTATTCCCCTTTCTACTAATCTGATTGGTTAGTGTTGGTGGGAACACAACCAGGTTTCCTTCTAACTATTTTTTCTTGATCTGAAGTGTAGGACTCAGATCTGATATGGGTTTTCGTGCAGGAAGAAAAACAGGACCAGCAAAGAGAACAATGGTGCAGTGGACGTCCAAAAGAGTGGCTGGTTGCTCTCTCTATCTCCACGCCCAAGGGCTTTTTCTCCTCTCTCTCTTGATGTGATTCACGCCCAAGGAGAAGCCACCAGCTATTTATAATAGCTGAAACCCTATTTTTTGGAGAAGTCCTTTCCTTAAAGAATAAGGAAACCAAGAGATACTAACCAAAAAGGCAACCACCCTATTTGGACGTCCAGCCCTTACTATCTAGTTTAGTTTCTAAATAAAATTAGAAGGCTACTAAACTTAAGGAGAACTTGCACAAAAGGAAATCCTTCCAAGTGATAGGACCTACACAAACTTGGGACCCACATACTAGGGACCACATTGGCTAGCCCACACATACTATGGTCCATGCACCAAATAATTTTTCTAGAGTTGTAATTCATGTATGCCATCATGGGCCTATTTGAATTTACACTCAAAATTATTTCTCCACACATTTAAACAATTTAGGAAACCTTGCCAATCTAGGAAAGTGGCTAGAGAAGGGACCAAAAGACATATTTGCCCTTGGCTCCCAAAATGACCAAAATGTCCATGCTAACCACATAGCACCATTATGATCATTTTAACCTTAACTCATTCCACTAGAGAGTTATGGTTGCACTCCAGGGACAAATATTAAATGCAAATAAAGATCATCATAAACAGACGATTGTCTTTGACCTACCAAGTACAATGACCATAATGCCCCTCTATGTAACATCCATAATCAAGTAGGTTAACCGATGTACTATCTACCTTCTTGATTACATCTCATCCTTAGAATTTCATACCCTTGACTTAATCATCATCCGGATATCATTCTCTTGATCCAGGGAGCGACCCACAAGTTAAATATCCATATGGAACATCCATATACTAAGATCTTAGATTCTGATGGTTAATCAGAAAATTCTAAGGGGACGATCATTCCATCATATGATGGCATAGATTCCATATTGCATTTGCACGTCCCAACTAATCAAGCCCGAGCACCCAAAACACAGAGCTGTTGACCCATGAACAGGATCTCACCCATAGTGAATTAAAGCACAAGAACTTGACTTCGTCAGTTCATCCACAAATGCTCAAGATTAAGAGCACTGGTCACTCAGTAGCAAGAGGTGAGTTGATCTCTCTCTGTGATAGTACTATTTTAGAGATCACACCTACAAGTGGTCCTGTTCAATGCATGACACATGCACTAATGAGATAAATCCGGAAAGACCTCCGTGACTAAGGTAAGTCACCCTGAATACAGGAGAGTATCTCATTATAACTTATACCAAGATGAAGTGCCCAACTCCATCTCTCAGTTATGAACAAGTTTATTGTTTCAAGTGTCCATGACTCAGACCTTACTGTGTGTAGCCACTACACACCTGAGTCATTTACTAGAAAACAATGGGCCTTACACAACCATACATATACACAAGTATAAAGAGAAAGAAGTCATTCCATTAAATAACCAATAAATATCCAGTTACAGAGATGTGAGTGCAGTCAGTGGGCTTTAGGGCATACACCAAGGTAGGCTTTATTTTGACGATCTCCCAATTTTCATCTTCAAGGAGATCAGGATGCACCGATATGGGTTGTCCGTTTGATGTTGGATGAGGAACCAACTCTTAGGACGCCTGAGTCATTTTTATCACCTTGAAGGAAGTAGTGATCTTCTCTTTTGGTGACTTGGAAGTTTGTCCATATGACACCATGTTGACGGAGACAGACCCATAGTTTTTGTCAAAGGTGATGACTCCATTTTTCCACATCTCGTTGATCTTCTCTCTCACAACGAAGCATTGATTGAGAGGATGCGAGACCATCTGGTGGTATGGACAATATCGAGGGTCGTTGGTTTTGCCAACATCTCCCGATCTTTTGGGCTCAGGTAAGGTGAGTTTACCATTTGCTACGAGAGCCTCGAAGATTTCTTCAACATCTTCATCGAACGGGTATTTCTTCTCTACCCGTTCTTTGAAGGCTTCAGAGAGTTCAGGTTTCTTACCTGCAGTTTTATTTTCAGCTTTCTTTGGCTGCTGAGGAGCTGACTTGGTTTGCACATTAAGAACCTCCTTTTTCTTTGGTTTCGAGGTCGTAATGGCGGTCGGCTCTTTCTTTGATGATTTCTGACTGTTGAGGTCTTTGATCACCGTTTCAGCTTCCATAGCTGCTTCTAGGAGTTCTCCTAGGTTTTTTGATTTGTTGCCGATAATCATAGAGTGGATTCTTGCTCTCATGTTGTTACGGCAGATGTTGACTAGCGACGCTTGTGGTAGTACATCTGAGCACTTGTACACCATTGCCTTCCACTTGTGAATGAAGTCGTATGTTGACTCATTCTCTCCCTGTTTTAGGCTGCAAAGTTGTGTCATAGTAACAGGGTGATCCTCACCTTTGAAGTGGGTGACGAAGTGTGTCTCCAACATGACCCGTTTTGGATGGAATCCTCCAGTAGAGTGGAGTACCAATCGAAGGCCGTACCTTTTAGGGTACTTACAAAGAGACGGATCTTGAGGGCATCTTGATCCGCAATAGCTCCCGTCAGGATCTTTAAGTGGATGATGTGTTGCTGTCTGGCTGAACCTTTCCCCGTATATGTTTGGAAAGTAGGTTGTTTGAATTTTGCAGGGAACAAAACCGAGTCCATCCATAAGGGATATGGTGGCTTGATCCCGTGTTCTTTCAGCATATCCTCTTCTTTTGCTTTGGCGAGGATATCATCAACGTCCTTTTTGGTAAGGGCGCGTGACTCATTGTTTTCCTCGTCGTCTTGATGACTCGGAGGAGCTTCATTGTTTGGTGGACGCTGGAAAGTGAGGAGGAGGTTTTCCATAAGGGCCTCGAGAGTTGAATGAGGATATTGTCTTGGTGACTGAGCTGGAGTTCATTCTTTTGGATGAGGAGTCCGAGGAGTGGTTACTCTGATGTCCTTGGCTTGAAGGAGCGGGAGAATCCTCCTGATGTCTTTGTGTCCAGGAGACGCTGCGAGTCACCGGTCGTCTGACATGAATTTTGGTTGCTGATGTCTGGCGTCTTCTGGTTTTGCTAACCATATAGACAGCAACAATTTGGTCGGGTCTTTTTTCTTCGACCCATTTTTTAGAGACCGAAATGGTAGAATGCTGGGTTCTTTGCTTCTCTAGTCTCTTTTGCCAATATGTTGCGCGGCGACGTATATGACGAGCAATTTGAGCTTCGGTCAGCTCTGGTTGTGCTCTGGCAAGGAAGGATGTAGTCCCCCGTGCGCAGCAACCGAGCTTGTCTTCTTTGAAGACATGCATGGACAGGATCTGGATGCGGTCCTTTGCCTGTCGCAGTGAAGCTTAGAATTTTGCGAGTTCAGCCCCTGTTGAGATGAAGGGTCGACTCGTAGGAGTGTAGGCCTTAGCAGGTTCTTGCGGTGGCCTGGTGATGTATGACCTGATTTTGGGCTTGTAGGAGCAAGCTGGCTCATGCTGAGTTGATTTTTTTGTTTGGTGGAGGGTAGGTTTCTCCTCCTTCATGTGAGAGAGAGGGTAGAACCGGTTTTCCTTGAGAGAGGACAGGTACGTTGGCTTTGCAGATGTTTGAGACCTCCTTTGTTTTAGGGAAGGTCTCGGGGACCAAGTCTTGGGGGAGACCTGGTTTCTTGCAGGTTGAGGCTTCGTGGGGTTGCCACAGGCTTCAGACTTTTTGATTGTTGCCCTTGGTGTGGAGCAGCGACATGTTCAAGGGCGGTTTTCTGCTTTTTGGCAGGTACAGTTTCTTCTGCGGGGTGTGGGAATTGTCCCAACGACTCAAAGATGATGGTCCGTGGAGTAGAGGTCTACCCGGTGTTTTGAGAGTTGCCGCGAAAGATGACGCTTTGGCAACTGCTAGGGCGCTTGTGAGTGCGCTTGTTTTGCTTTTCTCGAAGCAGGAGTTGATACTTGTTCTCATCGAAAGTGATGGTCAATGAAGCTGCCATTGTTAGTTTGGAAAACTTCTGAAACAAGACCAAATCCATTAGTAGTCACAAGAATATGGTGATCATAAATGGAAACTAACTATGGTTTTGTCTTTTCAAATCGCTCGAGGGGACATGTTCCAGCCCAAGCACGATGAAAGAGGCAAAAGCCATAGAGGGTATAATTGTTCTGAATGCAAGTATGGTAGGCTCAGGGCGAGCGTTCCAGTGACTGCTAGAAGCAATTATAAACCTTAATTCAAATTACCAAGAAACAAGGCTCACTCGAGGTTTTTTTTTTTAAAGGTTTTTCTTTGAAGATTTTTTTTGAAGATTTTTTTTTGAAGAGTAAACATAGGTCTCCAACTCGATCTTATGAAACCTTAGTTGATAGATCAGCCCCCAGGTAAGGGTATGATTACTTAATGAAACCGTTTGAAGCACCCTTGCCTCGAATAGTCTAGTTGCCTCCACACTCTGGACAAGGCTTTTCTTAGATCCACTTTCGTCAAAGATCGCAATTGGTGCAACCTTAGTGGGTATTATTGATCACTAAGTTGAAGCTCACCCTATTCAACCCCCCCCCCCCTCTAGGGTTAAAGACCCCAGACTTTCACGAAGATCATCAACCAGCCAAGTAAGAAAGCATACTTTCTGCCCATCGGCGACAACCAATGTTTGAAATTGCATGATCATCCGATGACAATTGATATGAGGAATGTTAGTTAGTGTGGTCTCAATCCATTAGATGATGTAATAAATTGATTAATTTCTTTATTTATCAATAAAATCATGCTTTCCTTTCATGAGATGAATGGTGTTTTATTACTTAATGCACATGACCAATACATATGACATGATAGTTTATGAGATGAACCAGGTTCCATTAGTATATTAGATGTGATATATGCATATGGATGAGATCCACATACGGGAGACATGTGTCACAAATCTTATACTTAAGTATGTTCACAATCAGTGATGAGACTGGGCATCTCATCTGATAAGGTTACAACACTTTAATCACTATGAGATAGTGTGATTTGTCTCGATCATCAGAATGTAAGATTCTGGATCAGGGTGCTGGTACATTGGATGTATTGAATGACCATGAGAAACACCTTATGGAATACTATCTCGATTTTAAGGTCTACTCTCATAATTCCCTAGCAATAGGCTCTCAATCCTGAGACATTGATGAACTCAAGTTTCTATCTATTCATTTCCTTTGAGTCACCAATGAGTGAGGACAACTGTAGGTCAACACCTCGGTGTCTTGGGTACGTCGTAGTAGGACTGTGGGAACATCCAATGGTCAAGATGGAATCTATCTATATTATCCCCTTGTGGCAATTAATGGATTTGTCATTAGTAAGTGCGAACCCATCTTGATTAAGAGTTAATTGGAAGGTACTGATGATCATTGTGATTAATTGGGGCTCAAGGATAATAAGATGTGGATCTAAGATTAGATGAGACAGATTATCCATGGTTATTGATAGAGGGGCCTACTTGTGGTAATTGGGAAGTTTAGGGTCTTCATTGTAATTTATTCCAAAGACTGGAGTGCAATTGCATTTATATAGTGGTGTTATTTGCAATTAATTGTGGGTCTGGATTGCACATGAGATGTGGGGTCACGGTTTCTCAGTTGGAGCCAGCTTTCTATGGAATCCCTAGTGGTCCCCACGCTAGCCCAAGTTATTAGAAAGATACTAATCCTGCTTAAACTCTAAAAGGAAAGAATTAGAAAGTTACTATTTCTATTTGAGGTGGGACTTCTAATAGTGGTTATAGTAAGTTACTAATTGTTGTGGAAGTGAGACTTCTATAATAATTAGAAAGGAGAAAGTTGCTAATTGTTTTGGAAGTTGGACTTCTATTTCAATTAGGTAAAGAGGGGATTGAAGGGCTATAAAAAGGGGAGCACATCCCCTTGGACGTCCACTCTTGGATCCCACGCCCAGTGCAAGTTGTTGCACGCCCTTCTCTCCTCTTCTCTCTTCTAGTTCTCTTCTAGTTCCTTGGAGTTTCTAGTAAGGTTTTCTCTTGAAGTTTCTACCAATCTTCTTGAGAAAAGAGATTTGATAGTGGGTCATAGCGTGGAAGACAACGAGGTCTTGGAGATTCTAAATTTGCTTCAAGAAGAGTTCTTGTTCTAGCTAATTGTCTTCTTCTTCATTAGAGCACTAATGGGCTCCAAAGGTATAATCTGCTTCTTTGTTCGTTGTGGATTGTTTTGGATGCATGGTGTTGCTAATTTCTATCTTTTAGATAGGTTTTATTATTGTACATGATTGATGAGATGAAGGGATTGCATCCTGGATATGGTTTATGGCCTTATGGGTACTTGATCCCTAAGTCAAGTGGGTAAAAAAGTTTTGAAAACCTATCCATGAGGCCCACCTACTTCCAACAATTGGCATCAGAGCCATACCTCATCTCTAATCATATTAGATCAATGATCTAGATCTAATCTTTGCATGAGATGCGAAGATGATAGACCTAGGGCTTTGTAAGGATCAGATTTGATGATTGTGTGCTTTCTGTATCTGGTATGAATGCAATAGAAGGGGTTGGTTTAGACAAGAAAAAGGATTTTTCTGCAGGTTTTCGAGTAGACCTTCATCCGTTCGAGCGGACCAGGTTCTGGAATAAGCACAATTTTTCTTTTTATAGTCTAGGATTTTCACCATGAGATGATGAATGGTATCCTTTTAGACCTAGTTCCTACTATGTTCTTGATACTAACCATGCAGGTTCATGTCCTCTCCATGTGGCCCACAAGACTTTTATTTCCTTTTTATGGTTATTGGTTTATTTGAATCTAAGTGTAAAGGGCATCATGGTTTCCTTGGTTTCCCGTGAAAGGGCAATGCATGGTGAATTTCCCTACGGCCCTTTTATTTCCATGTAAGTCTTAAAATTGAGGCATGAGAATTTATGTAGTTTTTTTTCAAAATTTGTAAATGAAAGTCCAAGATTGAATCCTAGACTGGGGGGGGTGAATAGGGTGAGCTCAAATAACTAGACCAATTTTAATTCTTTCTGCTTTTAGGTCTCTTATGCTTTAAAGAAGATTAATAATAGAATCAAACAAGAGAGCAACATCCATGAAAAGTAAGCAAAAAGTCAATCACCATAGCACAAGCATATATAGTGGTTTGGCCAACATGCCTACATCCACTCCCGGTGTCCCTATCGGATTTCCACAAACTCAAAATAAGGTTTAGGTTTGAAAGTCCTGGGGATCCGAACCCTAGAGGGGGGGGTGAATAGGGTGAGCTCCAATTATGACCAATTAAGACAAATTATAACTTCTTTAAATTAAACTAGTCATAAGTGATGATTATCAAATAAAACGCGGAAGCTTAATGAAAACAATCACCACAAAGCAAGCACCAACACACAAGGATTTATAGTGGTTCGGCCTCAATGCCTACATCCACTACCGGCTTGTGATCCAACACCCCACCGGATTTCCACTATTTATGCTTTTCAATAGGCTAAGCAATAACCTTTACAATATGCTTTTCAAGGCTTAGCAATAACCTTTACAATGATGTTTTTCAAGGCTCAACATCAACCTATACACTATGCTTTTATAGGCTAAGCAATAACCTCTTCAACCACAAGGTTGGTTATCTCACTAAGTTAGTGTCTATAATACACTTGATGGAGATTCAATTAAGCTCATTACATTTGCCTCTAAAATAGGCGGATATGAAAATTAAAATCTTATACACACACACACTATGAATGCAAAGATGAAAGTATATGATGTGTGTGTGTGATGTCCTCAATCATTTTGAAAATGAAAGCTCATAAATGTATGCCTAAGGCTTTTGAAAGTTTTAGCTCATAAAACATTTATGATTGAGGAAATGCTAATCATATGTTAAAACTAACTTGTAAAAGATATACATTTGAATCCTAAACAAGTTGTGAAAATTCAAAGACCAAAACATGTGAAGCATAGGGATGTCAATCAAATCAACAATGTAGCTCATAAAACATGAAATGAGATTTGATTGAAATAAGGGGACAAATCATATGTACTTATAAAAACAACTTGAAAAAGATATACCTATCAAAGGCAAGCAAGTTGTGAAACTTTAAAACAAAAGTCCATATGATTTGTGAAGTTGTTGAATCCAAAACATAAGATATGTTTGAAAGAGATTTTCTTATGATGAAAACAATAACCAAAGATTCAACCAAGTATATGGATCATATTACATATAATTTCAAAGATGTTTCCATTAACATGATCTACTTAGATTTACCAAAGATAAAGTACTACTTGGATTGAATCAAATGGTTGTGCATCCAAAACAATAGATCAATTCAAAACATAAAACATGTTAAAGACACAACAAATCATAGTTTATCATGTTACTAAAGATTTACCAAAGATAAAACAAAAACATGAAAACATATGATATGAAAAGATGTTGAATCCAAAACATAAGATAGTTTTGAAAGTGATTTTCTTATGTTGAATAACAACAACAATAGATTCAACCAAGTATAGGAATCATGTTACATATAATTTCAAAGGTTCTTTCATTAACATGATCTACTTAGATTTACCAAATAAAGTACTACTTGGATTGAATCAAATGGTGATGTATCCAAAACAATAAATCAACTGAAAACATAAAACATGTTAAGGACACAACACTTACATAGTTTATCATGCTATAAAAGATTTACCAAAAGTAAAACAAGGCATGAAAACATATGATTAAGGAAAGTAGAGCTTACTTGGTGATTTAACTTCATTAATCCAAGCTTTAGCTTTCCTAATGATCCCCTTCATCCCTTAGTTCATTTCCCTTCTATTTGCCTCAAAACCCCTCAAGGAGGGCCTTAAAATTCCCAACTTTTGGCAAAGGAAAGAACTCATATTTATAGCAAAAAGTGCCCAACGGCTAGTCCCCGGTCGACCTGGAAACAGGTCTCGGTCGACCGGTAACACACAACGGTCAGAAATATGACCGTTGGTGCCCCAGGGCATTTTCTGCCTGCAGTGTTCCCGGTCGACCGGGACCTCTGGGCCGGTCGACCGGCCACACTGCTGGGACCAAAAATCCAACTTTTGCATATTTCAAAGATTTTCCTTGTGGAACTTTTTGGGCCTTTAAATCAAGCTAGAATACATGTTTTAAATCATTCTAAGGGGTTTAAAAACATGAAACACACAAAGCCTAAAATGATTCAAAACTTTAAAACCAAAGGCTAGCTTGATTTCTAAAACTCTTTTAAAAAACAAATGCATCCAAGATTTAAAAGCAAATCATGCATAAATCAATACATTTACAAATCTTAAAAACAATGCATGAATAAAACAAGATTTCAAGATTTCTCAAATCAATGCATATGTGTGTGAATCAAATGATGCTAGAATGATTATGCATCCATCAAATTGCAATCTACAAAATCCCTAACAAGGTTCACCTTCAACCTTACAAATACATCACTATGCTTTTCAAGGCTACGCATAAACCTATACAACACTATGTATGCTTTTCAAGGCTAAGCACCAACCTTTACAAGATGATTTTCTCTTAAATAGAATGCCTATAAATGCATGGATTAAGAGAACAATGAGGTGCAATCTAGTGCCTCTAAAAAGGCTGAATTTAAAATGAAATCTCACTCTCTAGACACATGCATATGAATGGTAAAAGTTTATGATTGATGCATATGCTAGAAACTTTTCTATCTTCATTTAGAAAGAAGAAATTCTAAATGATGCAAAGATGTTAAACATTTATATGAGCAAAAGATTTTAAGAAAAACACATGAATTTTTCAAAGTGAGCTAATTTGTTTTAAAGAAGAGAAACTTAAATCTAACAAGTTAGTTTTGAAACAAGAAAACAACTTCATGTGAAATACAAACTATATGTTCGATTCATAAAGCTATGAGATTTTAAAGTTCTAAGCATGTTATGAAAGACAACATTTCAAAAGATAAACATTTATTTAATCATGCATTGAAGAAAAACAAAGATATAGAAACAAAGCATGATTTTAAAGACTTAGGATAAAGAAAGCACACCCATTAGAAGATCAAAGATTGAATCAATGGAATGGCTTCATAATCCCTTTAATAATGCTCTAGAAAAGTTGTAAGTCCTTGGCCTCAAAAGTCCTCCAAAGTTCAGCAACTTTTTCCAAACAAAAAGTCACTTTTTATAAAGAAAAAGTTCCCAACGGCTAGTGCCCAGTCGACATGGTACAGGGCTGGGTCGACCAGGTACACACAACGGCTATAAAAATGTCCGTTGGAGTGGCTAACGGCCATTTCTCCCTGTCGACCCGCAGAGTCCTCGGTCGACCAGGTCCCTTGGCCCGGTCGACCGGCCACACAGGTAGGTCGACCTAGAGATTGCCCAGAAATTCTGATTTTTTAGAAACTTGGAACTAAGAGGGCATCTTTCCAGGGGACTTGAGGCACAATAATCAAGCTTGAATCATGATTTTAAAGAGGATGAAAAAAGAATTTTAAAGACATGAAACATTCAAACCAAAGAATGGATCTTAAAGTGAAAACATTTGGAAAGCTTGAAAAGATTTTCAAAGATAAAACTATATGAGACTTGAAAATATCATTTAAGAACTTCATAAGAGAATGAGAGGTCAAGATATGAAAATGAATGCATCCTATCAAATTGCAACAAAACAAAAACGCTAACAGTAAATTTTGGCGATGTTGAAGACAAAGAAGGAAAGTGAAGTTGGACTCGTCATCAAAGAGTTTGAAGATTACCAAAAGCATTTTGGGGACGCCCAAAGAGCTTGAGGAATCCCATAGTTTTGGAAAGTTAAGAAGTCCAAGAAGTCTATTCCGCTTGGGCCATGTAGAGGAGAGGACTAGTTTCTAATTTTAGCACTTCCTATTTATGGATGAATGCTCGTTTTAAAATGTTTCCGAATCTGATCCAAACATAGCAATTTCCAAAATTGGTCAAATCAAATTAATTTTTGGAAAGAGTTCTAATTAGAGTTGGTGGGCCCATGAGATAGATCCATTGGTAACACTAATTTTAGAAACTGGACTTTCCTTAAAATAACTTGACTTGGAACTAATCATTGGTCATATCATGAGATGATTTGATGTCTATATTTGTGGGCCCATATACCTATAAGGAAATCCTCAATTCTAAATTATTAATTGGGAGCGGGGCATTCATATTTAGAAATCCCCATGGGTTTCCACTATAGGTCCATTGTAAGGAAAGTATTAGCCTCGCGCCATCTTGAGAATGGCCGTTCCCCACGGAGGGCTTTTACTTGTTTGGTTACTATATATGGATCTCCTATGGATAGTGTTGGTGAGACGGGGCGGGGGCCCACTCCCCAAGGAGGAGCTGCCCGCAACGGTTGTTATGCAATGCTAGTTGGTGGGTTATACTTAACTAAAATATTGTTGTAGTATCCCCAAGGATTTGCCCATATATTTTAGAAACCGAAGCTAATCAAGAGTGATACATTATTTGGCATGAGATACCTAGATAATAATGAATGATGGGGATCATGGATAGTTAGTCTTAATCCTAATTTTGACCAACTTTGATCCGCACCAATCTAGGCGGTATTCGCACTCCCAACATCAGGCGTCCATGTCTAGGTTTTGCAATACCAACATCAATCCTATATGACTGCATATGATATTATATCAAACTTAAAGGAGATGTTTGTGGAGTAGGGCAGGCCTGCTAGGCAGGCTGCTATGAGGGTGCTCATTAGCACCAAAATGGTTGAAGGTACATAAGTACATGAACACATGTTGAAAATGATGGACTCATTCAATGAGTTAGATGTACTGGGTTTTGCGATTGATGCAGAAACACATATTGACATAATCCTTGAGTCACTACCAGAGTCATTCAACAATTTCAAGATTAATTATAATATGAATAAGATGAATCTGACTCTGGTTGAGCTGTCTAGCCAACTGGTGGTGGCTGAAGGGATTATGAAAAGAAACCAACTGCCTTGATGTGAGAACCCGACCCCTAATCTCTTGGATTAGTGTTGTTTTATTTGTGGATTAGTTCTTTTAGTGGGATTAGTAGTTGTTGGGTTGAGTTTGTGAGCTAGAATGAGTTTTCTTCTAGTTTTGGGCTTTTTAGTGCTTTGGTAGCTTGTGGGGCCCTTTGGGGGTTCCCTTTTCGGCTTTGCATTTTCTTGTGAGATTTTCCCGATTGGTTTCGTATCGTGTTTTTGGCCCGTTGCATTCATCTTGAGGAATCCTACAACTTTCATGTTGATCTCGTATCCATTTGAGAACCCGAAAACCGATTTCTTGGCCTTGAGGGCAAAACAGTCTTTTCACACCAAATCTGTACCCAAAACTCGATATTCTCGAAATCCGTGAAACATATACTTTTTGGAAACTAGATATTTCGACGATCATTTCTTCCTTCTTCGTCGAATCCATCCGAGGTCCCGAATTAGATGATTTCAGCCACCTAAGTTCTTTAAGTTGTGGGACCCCTTCTCACTTGCTATAAGAGAACCCACCTCCCTTCTTCCCCATCTTCATTTCCAGCACAAATCAGCAACTATTGAGCCTAGGGTTCCTTGTGCTCTCTTCTTCTTCTTGCTTCTTCATCTCCAAGCCACACCAATAGTTCACCAAACTCGAAATGGAGACCGTCTTCTTCTTCCTCATCTTACAAGCTCTCCATTGGTACCATTTGTGAAGAGAACCCTCCATCACAAGACTTCCCTTGAGCTTGTTCTTCTCATTTGAAGGTCATCCAAGTAAGTGATTCTTCCCATCTTCTAGAATTGTAATCTACTAGCCTTAGAGAAGCTCCACCTTGAGTATTGAAAGGTTTCATTGTCATTTCATTGTTTAACCCATTTTAGGGTTGTTTTGGGGGTTTTTGTAGAGATTGTGGATCTTGAGCTTGAGAGGTGATTAGGAGCTTGATTTGCTTGATTAGAGTCAAAGGCAAGTGGTTGATTGGATCGTTTTGATTATTAACATGTTTTGGTGAAAATCTTGATTTCATTGATGGTTTTGGTAATTTTAATAGTTGTTTTTGATATGATAAATATTGATTATGAGATGTGCTTATTGATGAGTTATTCTTTCTTGTTAAGCTCTTGAAAGTGCATGCATCCTATTGTCAAGAATTCCTAATGGTTTCACATGAATGAGTTTCCTTCACCTTTGAGTTTTATTGTGAATGGAATAGATGGAAAGGGGGAAAACTTGAAATGAGGAGCTCTTTAGCTCATTCTAATACCTTGGAAACATGTATTAAGTATCCTTGTATCTAGTTCTATGTGATTGATTATATGTTGGAAGGAAAGGAAAGAAAAAGAAAAAAATCAGAGTTCCCGGACCTGCACTGCGCCCAGGTCCGATCGATCGGACTGACTTTTAACAGTAAGCATTTTTCAGCCGATCGATCGACCGATCGATCGGTCCCTGTTCAGAAAATTTTGGCCGATCGATCGGACCTTCGGTCCGATCGATCGGTGTCCGGTGGATTTTGAGAATTTTATTTTTTTCCTTAGTGCTAGGTGGGACCTTGGCTACCCTTTTTGGACTAATTGGACTATGGGTGAGATGTCTTGTGCCGACGCTTCTCACGGTTAGTTTAGTGGCATCGAAGTTCAATCCGTTTCAATCTTGAACGGGATGGAATGACGCGATAACTCCTTTATATCCAAATATAAGTCTTTTGCCTTGGTTATCGCGAATTCCATTCCTTTCGATGACTGAATAGGTTGGTTGATGTTTCCGAATTAACGTCATGCCTAGGATGGACCGTCTATAACCTTGATTTTTCCTAGTATGAAATCTAGTACTACCCACAAGCTCATTTTAAGTTGTGAAAATAGTAAAAGTGCATAAGGAGCCCGGAATGTCTTCAAACTCAAGGAGTACCAAGTAATTATCATAATCGACATACGGGACCCCTATTCACTTAAGTAGATCTTGCAATCAATATTTTTCCCGAAATGGTATAGTGCATTATATTTCCTCATTTCCCGAGATTTGCATCACATGATATGAAATGAAAGTGTGCCCTTGAGCACCCCGTTTTACCCGTTTATTTATTGTACTTGATTTACTTGTTTCCCCGAAAGCATTGGAGTTACTTTAGTAACAGTTATTGTCCCGAAATGTATTGCCCGATATGATATGACAGTGTGCCCTTGAGCACCCCCGTTTACCCGTTTATTTACTGTACTTGATTACTTGATATGTCTCGATTGGTTTTATCCTATGAGTCGGCATCACTAAGCTTGGATACCTTGCCAGTCTGATCCACTGACTTGGAAATCCCTCTCCCGTCCCGCCAGCTGCAGTTTGGATCCCGATACCCGGTTATTGCCGTGGTCCCGTCCCGATACCCGGTTCGCTACCGTGGTCCCGTTCCCGTGTATTTATTATTGTATATATGATTTACGTTGAGTCTCCTCACCTTGTGTGACTGAGACCAACGTCCCGCTCTTGTCACTTCGGTGATAGAGGACTTAGCTTCTTGTGATTGCCATCTTGCCAGTTCCCGATTCCTTGGACACCCGATATGGTTTATATTGCTTACTTGTTTTCAGTTAAATGATTCATTGCTTTTATGAAAGTTGTTATTTAGATAAGTGTTAATGCTCTCCATTGTAAATTCAGTCACTATTATATTGTGTTATGTTCTTTGCACACGTACATGTTTTACATGAATGTCGGTTGGGTGAATACCCGTGCTTTTACATATGTTTCTAACGATCGATGGCTTTTGCTAGATTTATATGATTTCACATGTCTTAAACGAAAACCCGAATTGTTAAATATCCGTGCTTTGTTTTCAATGACATTTGACTTGTGAGATTCCCATGTTTATACACGTTTTAAATGATTACCCGATTTGTCAAGTATACATGGTTTGAAATATATTTTAGATGACACTTGTTTTGCCAGATTCCTATGTTTATACCTATTCTACATGATACCCGATTTGTTTAAATATTCATATCTTGGGATAGGTTTAAACGAACATTAGTCTTGTCAGATTTCTTGGGTTACACTCGTTTTAAATGAACACCCGGTTTGTTAAATATCCGTATTTTCACATATGTTTCAAAGGGACATTGGTTTTTGCTAGACTGCTATGAATACCTAGTTTGTTGTATACTTGTGTTTTTACTTAAGTTTCAAATGAACGTTGTTTTGCCATACCGCTATATTTATACATGTTTTAGACGAATACCCGATTGTCAAATATCTATGATTATAGATGATGGAAATGAATACAAGTTTTCCCCGAGATTCCCGACTTTGCACCCGTATAATTATATGCAGTACTTGATCGATTAGCATGATTTATTATATGTTTTATCTTTAGTATATTTGTGATCTTTTCATCCACCTGCCAGACCGTCGTGTCTGACCCACTACTTTTGGTACTCAGGTTCAGAGTTATTCGCCCCGAGTTGAGTGTTTTGTTGGCTTTGGAGCCATGCCTTGCAGGTTGTTTTGTCGGCTATGTCATGTAGACATTGAGTCTGACATCGGAGCTACGTCACATTTGGGTAGTAGTCTATAGCTTATTGTAGTATGGCTTTTATTAGCCTTTTTCTTGGGATTCTTAATTAATGTACATTGATAATTGTAACTTGAACATATTCGGGAATGTAATATCCTGTTACTGTCAGCTCTGTGATTTATTGTGATGTTTACTCCAGTCTGAGATGATACTTGATATACTAGCTATGTGCTAAAGGTTGAGTGCGACGCGGAATCCGATGGCCACGGACTTCGGGTCGCAACGCCACAAATGCTTCCGCAAAAATATTCAGAATGTGTTGTCTTCACACACGCGGATCTTGGGAGAAAATACATTTATCCTTAATCCCATCTCCCGCCCCCGAGGTTCTGGTTCGGGGGCGTGACACTTGATGACAGAAAAGTCATATGCTAAGTCCAAGCCGAAAGGCGAAGAGTGGAAAGGTAAAAAGAAATTAGTTCTGAAGGGTCCTAAGGTGGAAAATGGTCCTAATGGTGGCGTGGCCAAGGCTAAGGGTTCGGGGACAAAAGGAAAGTGTTTCTATTGTGGTAAGATAGGACATTAGAAAAGGAATTGTCCAGATTATCTATCTAAGAAGAAGACCTCAGATATGATTGAGTCACTTATTTCTGAAGTTAGTTTTGCAACTGGTACTTCAGAATCTTGGTGTGTGGACTCCGAAGTAACTAATCACATATGTAATACGTTGCAGGGGTTCAAGGAGAACAGGAGGCTAAGTGACGGAGAAATCATTGTCAACCTTGGATCTGACGCTAAGGCGGAGGCTGTTTCAGTGGGAGTCATTACTTTATGTTTCTCAAATAATAAATTGGTTTTGTCAGACACATTATATGTACCTTCTTTACGGCGGAATTGAACTTTAATTTCTAGTTTAGTGAAAATAAAAATTATTCTATTACTTTTGGTACTGAAGTAGTCATAAAGAGGAATGGTACTTTTATATGTTCTGGCAAGGTAATCAATGGGCTTTATTTGTTAACTCCCACGATGTATAAGATACATGATACTGAAACAATTAATAGACCATCGTTAAAGAGGTAGTTACTTGATGGGGGCTCCGACCTTTCGTCCTCTCCTTCTCACCCCTGGGGCTGCCGGGAGTATGGCGGAGGAGGAAAAGCGAGTCATCAACATTTTTTGTACGTGTATGCCAGGTTTTCTATTCTACTTGGTATTTGAAGTGGGGATCCGGGGATTCACCTTCACAAGTAGAAAGAAAATCAATTCTTCTTTCTAACTTTCCATTGCACATATATTTTAAGAAAGAGACACAGTTTTTTAAATGCCGTAAGAGGCGATTTCATTTTGTTTGCTGTGAAAGACGATTTTGTGCCATGAAAGGCGATTTACAAATCTCATCAATAATGAAAGACAAGAAATGTGATTTTTTGTCTCTTTACAAAGAATACAAAGTACAATAGAAACGTAAGAAAATGGATATGACTTCTCATGAGATTGCGGGGACTCGTTCAGATCGACGGTCGCAAGTCATGTATGGACTTCGCCATCGTCCTTCAGATGAGAACGCTTAATGCTTTGATTCTTTGGCTTGGGTTGGACCTCAGTTTTTTAGAGGATAATAACCAAGGGGAGGTCCTATATCCAATAAAAAAAGCGAGTAAACGGGCTGAAGAGCCGCATTTAGGCCATGTTGGATAGAAGGAGATAGGAGACCTTGGGGGGTGGCCCCCCAAGGGACTTCGATCACCTTTTGGTGTTTCTACAGCAGAGTAGCCGGGTTTCTTCGAGAATTCTTCAGAATTTTCTACACTTTTTCTAGGGCAGATTGAAGGTTATTTTTCCTTGGAATGACCCCCCTTTTATAGGCTTTTGGTGGCAATAAGGTGGGTTTATGAGCATTGATGGCATTGATGCCCCATGATGAGAGGAGTTGCAAGTTTTAATTCTTTGATTTTGTAACTCCTTTTTCTTGACTTGTGATTGGCCAGTGGAGAATGACGGGCATTTAATCTCCCTTAATCTCCATCATGAGGGGAGTTTCATGGTTTTAATGCCATGATTACTTGAATTTGTAACTCCCATTTGCTTGATTTTGATTGGGCCGTCCAAAATAATGGGTTAATGACAGCATTAAGTTGTCATAAAACTGGTCAATTAACGACATTAAGTGGTCGCCAGGGCATTTGAAGAGTCGCGGGCCGTGCCGCGTCTTTTGAAATTCTTCTAATGATGATCGCCGATGGACCCGTATGTTATTTGATGTCGGATGGCGATGCAACTTCAGGCATTGATTGGTATCAGTGGGCCGGTGATATCTGTCTTATCGATTTCTCAATCGGTCGGACATAAAGTGTACTTTCTTGGTCAGCCGGTTGGCAATCTTGGAGCGATCAATGATGATTTCCTGCTCTTAACGGCGGATTCAAGATGTTGACGAAGATCAGTCGATTTCGAGCATAAAAAATTAGATTTTCAGAAAACCACAGGGGCTGGAACTCTCGAAACGCGGAAAGGGCGGAAGATGAGCCACCCGGCGACAAATCCGGCGACCATGGGCTGGGGTCGCTTGTGACCATAGGCCATGGTCGTCGGGGGATTCTTCCCCTTCCGGTCGCCGTTTCTCGGCCATTTTTCGGTCTTTTTCGATGCTTTTTTCTCCTATATTTTTCTTGACATTTCTCCTCATTTATTGGCTTGATTCTCCTGAAGAAAACTTGATGAGAAGCCATACAAATAGGAGCACAAAGTTTCCTTTGTAGCCGATATTCCGTCAAGAGTCGAAACTAGGTCAAACGATGTTGGGATGACCTAAAATTTGAGGTGAAGCCTCCTGAGCAGTAGATGGGACCAACCGTGGGCTTTTGTTTGAGTTTTGACGTCGTGTGGGGTCCCGTCGCCAGTAGGCTTGATTTTGCCGCGAGAAAGATGCCGCGTTTTGATGTACAGTCAACTGATGTTCGATTGACTTGGAATTTGATAGGGAGCCTATTGGAGCCATTTTGAGACGATCTGTTGGCTCCGTTTTGGATGTCATGGTCTCGGGGTGCTCCGCCGCCGGTAGCCTTGATTTTGTTTCGGAGAATCAAAGTTAGGTCAAACGTTATCGGAATGACCTGATATTTGACGTGCATCCCTTTTGAAGCATGTTGAAGCCACCCATGTGCTCTGTTTGATGAATGATGACCTTGATAGTTCTCACTGCCGAGAGGCTTGGTTTTACTGCTTGAGGGTTGATGGAGGGTCAAATGTTGTCGGTTTGACTTGAAATTTGGCATGAAGCCTTTTGGAGGTATTTTGAGACCATTCGTAGGCTCTGATCGAAGTTTTCATGTCTTCGACGTCGTCACTGCCAGGAGCTCCTGTTTGGCTGCCGGAGGAGTGAAGTCGGGTCAAATGATGTTGGAATGGCCCGAAACTTCATGTGTATCCCTCTTTTGGCTGTCTTGAAGGATCTTACAGTTTTTGTTTGATTCTAACAAGATCTGATGCTTGAAGTAGCATTGCTTGTTTGTAGTAGGATGCGGATTCATGTGGCTTCTTGATATTGAAGATGCACAGTGACATTTTTGGTGTCAACGTTACTTTCATCTAATCCAACAAAGCTTTGGCACATGAGGCTAGGTCATATAAACCTGGATAGGATTGACATGCTAGTGAAAGATGGTATCTTGCCTTCATTGGTGGTAGAACCAATGCCTGTCTGCGAGTCCTGTTTGGAAGGCAAAATGACCAAAAGACCCTTTTCATCTAAGGGCAATAGGGCCAAAGATTTATTGGAATTAGTGTCAACTGATATGTGTGGACCCATTAATGTCAGGGCTAGAGGAGGATATGAGTATTTCATCACTTTCACAAATGATTACTCAAGATAAGGATAAATATACCTTATGCACCGCAAGTCCAAGGCTTTTGAAAAGTTCAAAGAGTTCTGAGCGGAAACGGAAAAACAATTAGGTAAGAGTATCAAGACTCTTTGATCAAATCAAGGAGGGGAATATCTCTCTGCTGAATTTATGGGATACTTATCAGAAAATGAGATTTTATCCCAGTTGTCTGCTCCCGGTATGCCTCAACAGAATGGAGTATCAAAAAGAAGGAATCGGACTATTTTAGATATGATCAGGTCTATGCTGAGTTTCTCAGGTTTACCTATATCCTTTTGGGGATACGCCTTGGATACTGTGATGTACATACTAAACCTCGTGCCATCTAAGTCTGTACCTAAGACTTTTCGGGAGTTGTGGTCTGGGCGAAAGCCTAATCTATAACATTTACACATTTGGGCTTGTCCGGCACACGTGCTAAAGGTTACGACGGATAAGTTGCAAACGAAGTCGGAAGTATTCACGTTTGTAGGATATCCTAAAGGAACTAAAGGTTGGTTATTCTATAATCCCAGAGAGCAGAAAGTGTTGGTGAGAACTAACGCGGTTTTTCTAGAGGAAGATTATATGATGGACCGGAAATCTTTAGAAAATGTGATCTTAGAAGAAATTCAAGAGTAATCAATTCCAAATCCAAGTATGACAGAACTTGAGGAAGAACCGCCCTTACCAGACCCAATAGCTACACCAGTGCCCCGTTGTAGTGGGAGGATTGTCAGACCCCCTGACAGGTTCTCATTCTTGGGAGAGTCCTACAAGGCAGTCCCGGAAGAACCGGAACAAGATCCCTGTAGCTATGATTAAGCAATTAATGACATAGATTCGGGACGTTGGCAAGATGCTACGAAAGCTGAGATGGAGTCTAATCAGGTCTGTACACTTGTGGACTTGCCTGCCAATATTATACCTATTGGGTGCAAGTGGGTCTACAAGAGAAAAAGAGGACCAGATGGTAGAGTGAAGACCTTTAAGGCCAGGCTTGTTGCGAAAGGGTATACTTAGAAAGAGGGTATCGATTATGAGGAAACCTTCTCGCCAGTAGCCATGCTGCTCAAGTCCTTCCAGATACTCTTATCCATTACGGCTCATCTCGATTACGAGATTTGGTAAATGGATGTCAAGACGGCATTTCTTAACGGCCATCTTGAGGAAGACATCTATATGGTGTAACCCAATGGTTTTGTAACTAAAAACCAAGAGCAAAAAGTTTGCAAGCTGCAGAAGACTATTTATGGACTGAAGCAAGCATCCCGAAACTAAAACATCTGTTTGGACAAGGCAATCAAGTCAATTGATTTTTGTCAAAATCCGGATGAGTCATGTGTGTACATGAATTGTGAAGGTGACAGGGTAGTCTTTCTAGTCTTATATGTTGACGACATCCTACTCCTTGGGAAAGACATAGGAATGTTGTCAACAGTGAAAGTTTGGTTAGCCAAGACTTCTGATATGAAGGACTTGGGAGAAGCTAGCTGCATCCTAGTGATCAAACTCGATCGAGACTGGAAAAATAGGATGATTGGCTTATCCTAAGCTACGTACATAGATAAGTTACTGGTACGGTTTACTATGCAAGACTCCAAGAAAGGTATTACACCTTTCAGGCATGAAGTGCACCTTTTCAAGGATCAGTGTCCTAAGACACCTGAGGAAAAGGAGCAGATGAGGTCGATACCATACGCTTCGGCTGTTGGTAGCCTCATGTATGCTATGCTATGTGCTAGACCGGATATCTATCATGCAGTGGGCTTAGTCAGCAAATATCAGTCTAACCCAGGACCTGAACATTAAACTGCTGTAAATTGTATTCTCAAATACTTGAGAATAACTAGAGATTAAATGTTGATTTATGGCAGTGATGAACTAATTCTAGTCAGTTACACAGATTCTAACTTCATGTCAGATAAGGATTCCAAGAAATCCACCTCTGATTATGTATTTATGCTTGGTGGCGGAGCTATCAGCTAGAGGAGTATTAAACAGGAATGTACCGCTGATTCCACCTTGGAGGCTGAATATATAACGGCTTGTGAAATAGCTAAGGAAAAAGTATGGCTCAGGAGATTCATTATGGAACTTGGGGTAGTACCTTTGGCACAACTGCTGGTCACAGTTTACTGTGATAGCAGCGGGGCAGTCGCTCAGTCCAAGGAGCCCAGAAGCAATAAAAGACAAAAGCATGTACAGAGGAAATACCATTTAGTCAGAGAGGTGATATTGTTATTGCCAAGATAGCCTCTGCGAACAATCTAGTAGATCCCTTTACTAAGCCTTTGATTACCAAAGTCTTTGAGCAACAAGTAGATGGGATGGGCATGAGATGCAACCCTGACTGGAAATGAGCCCAAGTGGGAGATTGTTAGTTAGTGTGGTCAGTTACTGTGGTCTCAATCTATCAGATGTTATAATAAATTGATTAATTTCTTTATTTATCAATAAAATCATGTTAGGATTTTTATTTGTTACTAATTTGATGGATACACTATCTCTTTCACCGTCAATTGATCACACACTCATGAATCTTAGTTTAGACTTTGAAATTTGAGTTTCTAGCTTGCATATGCATTTGGTTTTCAAATGATTTAATCCTGCATGTTTTAGAACTTAAAATGCTCTTTCGAAAATCTAGTTCTTCATGCATGTTTTTGGAAAATCGAGTTAGACATCTAGGTTTGTGATTTGCATACATTCCTCATCTTTAGAATCTTGATGTTATGCATAAATCATGCTGGCCCTTAGTTCCAAGTTTCATTTATTAGAAAATTGAAAATTCTGCAGGAGCTCCTCCCAGGCCAATTGTCGCGACCCCGGACCGGGTTACCGAGGTCCTAATCCGGGATCGGGACACTAATGGTGATGGTGTGAATGGTGATTGAATGGTTAATATGTAGAGTGTGTCAACAAGGTGAAAGTTCATGCAATACTGATCTGAACTTGGACTTCCATGGCTGATTTGGTTTTTCAAGTTTTTAAAACAAGAACACAGATCTGATTTTCCAGCCATGAAACATGCATAAAAACTCCATGAAATCATGATCAACATGTGTATAATACAAGGAGATGATAGAGGACTAATACCTTGATGATATGAATGCCTCAAATCTCTGAAAAGAAAGACTCCAAAGTTCTGATCTCAGCCTGAAACCAGCAATACAAGTTGTAGAAATTTTCTGCAGTAGCTTCTCCTTCTCTTCTATTCCACTACCCAATCAGATTGGCTTTGATTGTGGGATCAAAATATGGTTTCCTAGATGGGTTTTCTGAACTTACAATTTTTGGAAAAAGTCCAGCACCTGATCTCCTCTCTCCAATAAAGAAGAAGACTGCTGGGCGTGGGTTTCTCTCTTGCTGTCTTGGGCGGCCAATGGAGCTACAAGAACAATCCACGCCTAGGGTAGAATTCCAGCACTTGTTCTCCTCTCTCCAATAAAGAAGAAGACTGCTGGGCGTGGGTTTCTCTCTTGCTGTCTTGGGCGGCCAATGGAGCTACAAGAACAATCCACGCCTAGGGTAGAATTCCAGCACTTGTTGCACCCCTAGGGTATGGTGTGGGATATATATAAATTGTTCACATTCCTCTTTAGAGTTCTATCTAATAGGAAAGACCATCCCATAAAATAAGCAACTAGCCACCAAAGTAGTGCAACACTTTCTAAATAAAGATACTAAAATTTAGTAAGCTTTAATCATAGGAATTCTTACCCAAGAAGGAGTTCTACCTTCCTAGTTAACTTGGAAACCTCACACAAGGTGCTCCCCACATGGCTGGCCCACAAGATTGATAAACACACCATGGCCCACTAGTTAATAATTTAGCTAGAGTTAAATTCATGTATGCCATCAAAAGCCTATTTGAATTTAAACTCAAAATTATTCTTCAATAAAATTAATTCAACCACATATCATTTAATTAAATTAGGAAACCATGCCAATATAGGAAAGTGGCTAGAAGAGGGACCAAAAGACATATTTGCCCTTGGCTCCCAAAATGACCAAAATGTCCATGCTAACCCCATAGCAACATTAAGATCATTTTAACCCTAACTCATTCCACTAAAGAGTTATGGTTGCACTCCAGGGACAAATATTAAATTGCAAATTAAGCTCATCATAAACTGACGATTGTCTTTGACCTACCAAGTACAATGACCACAATGCCCCTCTATGTAACATCCATAATCAAGTAGGTTAACCGATGTACTATCTACCTTCTTGATTACATCTCATCCTAAGAACTTCATACCCTTGACTTAATCATCATCCGGATATCATTCTCTTGATCCAGGGAGCGACCCACAAGTTCAATATCCATATGGAACATCCATATACTAAGATCTTAGATTCTGATGATTAATCGGATAATTCTAAGGGGACGATCATTCCATCACACGATGGCATAGATTCCATATTGCATTTGCACGTCCCAACTAATCAAGCCCAAGTACCCAAAACACAGAGCTGTTGACCCGTGAACAGGATCTCACCCATAGTGAATTAAAGTACAAGAACTCGACTTCGTCAGTTCATCCACAAATGCTCAAGATTAAGAGCACTGGTCACTCAGTAGCAAGAGGTGACTTGATCTCTCTCTGTGATAGTACTATTTTAGAGATCACACCTTCAAGTGGTCATGTTCAATGCATGACACATGCACTAATGAGATAAATCCGGAAAGACCTCCGTGACTAAGGTAAGTTACCCTGAATACAGGAGAGTATCTCATTATAACTTATACCAAGATGAAGTACCCAACTCCATCTCTCAGTTATAACAAGTTTATTGTTTCAAGTGTCCATGACTCAGACCTTACTGTGTGTAGCCACTACACACTTAAGTCATTTACTAGAAAACAATGGGCCTTACACAACCATACATATACACAAGTAATAAGAGAAAGATGTCATTCTATTAAATAACCAATAAATATCCAGTAACAGAGATGTGAGTGCAGTCAGTGGGCTTTAGGGCATACACCAATCCCAACAATCTCCCACTTGCACTAAAGATCACTACGACCTAACCTAACTCCCATAGACTCAACATGTGAAGTAAACACTTTCTCAGTAAGAGTCTTAGTAAATGGGTCAGCTGAGTTATTTACTGAGGCAATCTGCTCTACCACTATTTCTCCATCCTGGACGAATTCCCGGATCAAGTGGTACTTTCTCTGAATATGCTTGCCTTTTTTGTGATTCCTGGGCTCTTTGCAGTTAGCTACTGCACCAGTATTGTCACAGTACATGACAATCGGTTTTTGCACTGCAGGAACTAGTCCCAATTCCAATTGGAATTTTCTGAGCCATACTGCTTCCTTCGCAGCTTCCGATGCCGCCACATACTCTGCTTCCATGGTAGAATCAGGAGTACAATCTTGCTTGACACTTCTCCATGATATAGCCCCTCCTGATAGAGTAAAGACGTATCCCGAGGTAGACTTTCTGCCATCTACATCCGACTGGAAATCAGAGTTTGTATACGCCAGTGGCGTTAGATCATCTGCT
The DNA here is from genome assembly GCA_038049695.1 of Cinnamomum chago. Classification (NCBI taxonomy): domain Eukaryota; kingdom Viridiplantae; phylum Streptophyta; class Magnoliopsida; order Laurales; family Lauraceae; genus Cinnamomum; species Cinnamomum chago. The sequence goes on from CP142451.1 coordinate 63,722,239, forward strand.
CGGTAGGTTAGCATATAATCTTTCGTTCTCCGAAGATACTTGAATATATGCTTAACAGATGTCCAGTGCATAGGTCCAGGGTTTGATTGATATCTACTAACCATGCCAACGGCAAAGCAGATATCTGGTCTAGTACACAACATTGCATACATGAGACTTCCAACAGCTGATGCACATGGTACTCTCCTCATGCTGTCTATCTCCTCAGGTGTTTTCGGACATTGATTCCGAGATAGTGGTACTCCATGTCTAGAAGGTAGCAAGCCCTTCTTGGAGTCATGCATGTTATACTTGTTAGGGTTTTTGTATTTGCAATTTGATGGATGCATTATCATTCTAGCATCATTTGATTTACTCACATATGCATTGTTTTAGAAAACCTTGAAATCTGATTTTATACATGCATTGGTTTTTAGATTTGGAAAAGTTTTGATTTATGCATGTTTTGTTTTCAATCTTGGATGCATTGGTTTTTAGAAAAGAATTTTAAGAAATCAAGCTAGCCTTTGTTTCTAAAGTTTTCAAATCTTTTTAGGCTTTGTGTGGTTCATGTTTTAAAAACCCTTAGAATGATTTAAAACATGTTTTCAAGCTTGATTTAATGGCCCAAAAAATTCCCAACCAAAATTACTTTAAAAAAATACATTTTTGGGAAAACAGGACCTTTAGCGGCGGAAAAACCACTTTTACCGGCGGTTTCTGTGTCCGCCGCTAAAAGCAGTTTTTCAAACGGTCATTTTTCTGACCGTTGGAACTTTTTCTCTATAAAAAGTGGCTTTTTGGTTTGGAAAAAGTGCGGAAACTCAAGGGACTTTTGAGGCCATTTGTTTGCAACTTCTCAAGAGCATTTCTAAAGGGATTATGAAGCCATTCCATTAAACCAACCTTTGATCTTCAAATGGGTGTGCTTTCTTTAATCCTAGTCTTTTTGAAATCATGTTTTGTTTTAAATCTTTGATCTCTTTCTAAACATGATTAACAAGTTGCTTTTCTTTTAGAATGTTGCCTTTCATAACATGCTTAACACTTTAGTAACCTCATATGCTATGAATGCAACATATGGTCTCATTTCACATGATTTTACTTTCTTGTTTCAAAAATCAACTTGTTAGACTTTAGAACATCTTTCTTGAAAACAAGTTATTTCTCATTGTTAATCACATGTGTTAGACTTGCAACTCTTTCTCCAATATATGATAAACATCTTTGCATCATTTAAGTTTTTATCTTTTCAAAGAGAAAGAGTTATTTCTAGAAAATGCATTTCACATAAACTTTGTTATTCACATGCATGTTTCTAGAACTTAAGTTTTCACTTTCTAATTAGCCTTTTTAGAGGCACTCAATTGCACCTCATTGTTCTCTTTATCCATGCATCCTTAGGCATATTTCTTAAGAGAAAAGTTCTTTGTTGTAAAGGTTCATGCTTAGCCTTGAAAAGCATATGTTGTAAAGGTTTATGCTAAGCCTTGAAAAGCATAGTGTTAATTGTAAGGTTTGAGGTGATCCTAAACCTTAATTGAAGTTAGTGAATACCGATAAGTGTATCGGGAGTGGATGTAGGCAATTTGGCCGAACCACTATAAATATGCTTGTCATGGTGGTTGCTCTTTTGCTTTCTTTTTACATGTATGATTTGCTTTTGGTTAAATGAAGATTGTAGTTGTGATTACTTGTGTTTGCTCTTCTTAGAAATTTCTATCTATCACAAGATAATTAATCTTCACCAAATCTTAATTGTCTTAAAAGTTAAAAGAATTCAATTTGGGATAGGTTTTTTAGAGCTCATCCTATTCACACCCCCCCCCCCTCTAGGATTCGGTCTTGGACTTTCAATACTTGACCAATATCTTCTCAATATACGAAGATTAGGATAAGGCTAACATATTGTTCTTGCGATCTCGCAAAAGCTTGATCCCTAAGACATAGCTCGCCTCACCCAAATCCTTCATCTGAAATTGAGATGATAACCAAACCTTAGCAGACGACAACATGCCAACATCATTTCCAATGAGTAATATGTCATCCACATATAGGACTAAAAATGCAATTGCGTTTCCACTCCCTTTCTTATACACACATGATTCATCAATGTTTTGATCAAAGCCAAAGGATTTGACTGCCTGATTAAACTTGATGTTCCATGCCCTAGATGCTTGCTTAAGTCCATAAATGGACTTTTTAAGTTTACAGACCATGTTCTCTTGGCCACCAGCAATGAATCCCTCTGGTTGCATCATATAGATGCATTCGTCAAGACTTCCATTTAGAAAAGCTGTCTTGACATCCATCTGCCATCTCTCGTAGTCATAATGACATGTGATGGCTAAGAGAATTCTAATGGATTTAAGCATAGCCACTGGTGAAAAGGTTTCCTCATAATCGATACCCTCTTTCTGAGTATATCCTTTCGCCACCAGTCTTGCTTTGAAGGTTTCAACCTTCCCATCCACTCCTCTCTTTCTCTTGTAGATCCACTTGCACCCTATGGGTTTGATCCCTTCAGGTGCATCCACAAGTTCCCAGACTTGATTGGAATACAGAGAATCCAATTCAGATTTCATCGCTTGCTGCCACATGTCAGCATCTATATCCGTTACTGCTTCATCGTAACTAGTAGGATCATCAACTAGATCCTCGGAGTCTGTCATAAAAGACACTCCTAGGTATCTATCTGGTGGTCTAGAAATTCTCCCACTACAACGAGGCTCCGGAGTGTTAAAAGGAATGCCTTGATTATCTACAGTCTCAAGATCTGGCACAGATGTTTCAGAAACTCCTCAAGTGTTTCTTTACAACCAAGCTCTTGGTGCATCATGCAATCATCCTCCAAGTATCTAGCATGAGTGCTGATAAGCACCTTTTGCTCCTTTGGATGATAAAAGATGCCACCTCTCGTTCCTTTAGGATACCCAATGAAGTAGCACATTTCCGATCTGGGTTCTAGCTTGGTAGCTTTATCATTCAGTACATAGGCTGGACAACCCCAAATGTGGATATGTCTTAAATTGGGTTTTCGACCTGTCCACATTTCTTGAGGTGTCCTAGGTACTAATTTAGAAGGTACCAGATTCAAAATGCATGCTGCTGCTTCTAGGGCATATCCCCAAAAAGATATGAGTAGGGTTGCATGACTCATCATGGACCTTACCATATCAAGGAGGGTACGGTTTCTTCTCTCTGCTACACCATTTTGCTGGGGTGTACCCAGTGCAGACAACTGAGACACAATCCCATGTTGTGTGAGGTACTCCTTGAACTCACCCAGGAGGTACTCGCCACCTCGATCAGATCGAAGAGCTTTGATATGTTTCCCTAGTTGTAACTCCGCCTCAGCCTTGAATTGTTTGAACTTATCAAACGCTTCAGACTTGCATCGCATTAGGTACACATATCCATACCTAGAGTAATCATCAGTGAAGGTGATGAAATACTCATAACCTCCTCGAGCTAGTTTGTTCATAGGACCACACACATCAGTGTGAACCAATTCTAACAAATCCTTTGACCTCAGTCCCTTTCCAGAGAATGACCTTTTGGTCATCTTTCCCATGAGACAAGATTCACACTGAGGTAAAGGTTCGAGATCTAATGAGCTCAAAAGCCCATCCTCTACCAACCTCTGAATCCGTTTTAGGTTAATATGACCCAAACGTAAGTGCCAAAGATAAGTGTCATTGGTCGAAGAAACCTTCCTCTTAAGGGAAGATGAGCTTTCTAGTTGTACATTATGCAGTGTGGGAGCAATAGGATATATATAAAATAAGTTGTCATGCATTCTACCGGAACATATAATATTTCCATTTCTACTGATATCAACACCATAATGGAAAGAAACTGAATAATGAAATTCAATAAGTCTGGAAACTGAAATTAAATTCTTCCTTATGTCCGGAACATAGATAACGTTATTTAAAACTAATATCCTATCATGCGGAAACTGTAAAGTAACAGCTCCCACTGCAACAGCCCAAATCTTTGCTCCATTTCCAACTCTAAGGTCAAACTCCCCTTTCTCAAGCTTTTTCATTATCTGAAACCACTGCTATGAATTGCAGATATGATTAGTGGCTCCAGAGTCTACTATCCATGAATCAGTAGAATCAACCACATGACAGATTTCAATGTAGTAGGAAAGAGATATACCTTTCTTATCTGAGCCTAGGAGCTTGGGACAATCTTTCTTCCAGTGACCTTTGAGGCCGCACTTGAAGCATTTCCCTTTGGGCTTTTCACCTGTACCTTTGTCTTTCTTCCCAGCATTGCCCTTTTTATGTCCTTTTCCCTTACGCTGCTTCTTCTTGAACTTTTTCCCTTTCGGGTTCAGTTTAGAGGAAGACTGGGAAAAGTGAGCTTGGCCTTTAGGCTTCATGATGGCCTCTGCCGCCTGGAGTTCTTTCATTAACTCAAAGAGAGTCATGTCCATCTTGCTCATATTGAAGTTGAGCTTGAACTGGTTGAAAGACTCCGGCAGAGTTTCGAGAATCATATCGGTCTGACTCCCTGCATCAATCTCAGCCCCTAGGATCTCAGCTTCATGGAAACAATCCATCATTTTGAGCATGTGCTCTCTGACAGGTGTTCCCTCAGCCATCCTAGAATTCATGATTGTTCTTAAAGCAGCTTGCCTAGCTGGCCTGCTTTTGTCTGCGAACATCTCAAACAAGGACAACATGATATCAGAAGCTGTGTCCATTTGCTCATGCTGCGTTTGCAACACGTTGGACATGGAAGCAAGCATGTAGCATTTGGCCATGCTATTCGCCTTTTTCCATTTCCTTTCAGCCTCTAGCTGGTCATTTGTAGAATAATCATCAATCGTAGGACAGGGTTCCGACAAAACATACTTGTACTCCTCAACGGTGAGTACTATGTTAAGGTTTCTTTTCCAGTCTACGTAATTAGGGCCAGTCAATTTGTTCTCACGCAGAATACTCATCAACGGGCTAAAAGAATCCCTCCCCATCTCTCTGGATATATAACAGGTTATAATTAGACAGGCAGTATATGTGTAACATGTATATGGTGCTTGTTATAAAAGGAAAAACATGTACAAGACTTTTTACATTATTTAACCCTAATCATAATGTATCAGTGTCTCAACCTCCTCATAGACCCTCCATCGAAGGGATGGCCGAGCCTACAGTCACGTTGAGTTAAGGTCTGCTTATTTGGATCATCACTGTCTGGATACGCATATCCAGTGATAGTCCAATCACTGATTGGTTTGGCCTCATATGACAAATAACACTAACTCCTAGGGAGAGGTTATTACCGTCTTATGTCAAGTGTATTACCATCTCTTATGAACGTTCCCAGAATGTCTATGACTCAAGTCCTCCGAAGGGAAGTGACTTTAATCCAATCTTGAAGTGAACTTTAATAAAGAGCTCCACCGATAGACCTCCTCTAGAGGCACTCAATTGCACCTCATTGTTCTCTTTATCCATGCATCCTTAGGCATATTTCTTAAGAGAAAAGTTCTTTGTTGTAAAGGTTCATGCTTAGCCTTGAAAAGCATATGTTGTAAAGGTTTATGCTAAGCCTTGAAAAGCATAGTGTTAATTGTAAGGTTTGAGGTGATCCTAAACCTTAATTGAAGTTAGTGAATACCGATAAGTGTATCGGGAGTGGATGTAGGCAATTTGGCCAAACCACTATAAATATGCTTGTCATGGTGGTTGCTCTTTTGCTTTCTTTTTACATGTATGATTTGCTTTTGGTTAAATGAAGATTGTAGTTGTGATTACTTGTGTTTGCTCTTCTTAGAAATTTCTATCTATCACAAGATAATTAATCTTCACCAAATCTTAATTTTCTTAAAAGTTAAAAGAATTCAATTTGGGATAGGTTTTTTAGAGCTCATCCTATTCACCCCCGCCTCTAGGATTCGGTCTTGGACTTTCAATTGGTATCAGAGCAAGGTTGCTCTTGTTATGGTTTAACCACCTAGAGTTAGAATCCTAGTGAGTGTTTTTCTTTTGTTGCCACCATGCAATCTCAATTGGGTGAAGGAAATGCCACCAATAGACCTCCTCTATTTAATGGAACTCACTATCGCTATTGGAAAATTAGAATGCAAGTGTTCTTAGAATCCCAAAACATAGATGTGTGGAACATCATTGAAGATGGCTATCATCCTCCCACTACCACTGAAAAAGACTCTGAAGGGAATGTTTTATCCATAAAAGCCAAACCCAAAAATACTTGGACTCAAGGAGAAAAGGATAGAGCTAACTTAAATGCTAAGGCTAAAAATTCTCTATATTGTGCTCTATCTCAAGAAGAGTTTAATAGAGTAGTAAATTGCAATACTGCTAAGGAAATTTGGGATACCCTAGAGATCACCCATGAAGGCACAGATCAAGTCAAGATAGCCAAAATTCAAATGTTAACCTCTAAATTAGAAGACATTAAGATGCTTGAAGAAGAAACATTTGATGAATTCTACTCTAAACTCATGGAAATTATCAATTCTCTTATAGGTCTAGGAGAAAAGATGGATGAATCTAAAGCTGTTAGAAAAATTTTAAGATCTCTCCCAAAAAGATTCAAACCTAAAATTGTTGCCATAACTGAAAGCAAGGATGTTGATAAAATCAAAATTGAAGAACTAAGAGGAAATCTCCTTACATATGAATTAGACTTTGAAGTTCAAGACAAAAAGAAAGGAGTAGCTTTTTCCTCTCATTCTAAAGAAAATGGAAGTGATGTTGATAGTGATGAGGACAATGCTTTATTTGTTAAAAAATTTAAAAGTTTCTTTAAGAACAACAAGAACAATAGAAAGTTTGATGAAAGCAAAAGTCCTAGATTCCAAAGAAATCCCAAAGGATCATTTATTAAAAAGGATGTGCAATGTTACAATTGCAAGGGGTTTGGACACATTGCTCAAAATTGCTCCACCCCTAAAGAATTTGAAAAAGGAGATAAGAAAGGAAAGAAGGCTCTAAACATAACTTGGGATGAGGAAGATGAAGAGTGTGACCAAAATGAATCCTCTAATGATGAAGATGAAAATTATCCTAATTGGCTTCTACTCTCTTCTATTGAAGATCCAAATGAGCATAATACTTTAATAGATGACACATTAGGGCAAGAAGAAACTAATGAAGAAGATGAGGAAAATGGAATTCAACAAGCTTATGATGAACTATATGAAAATTGTGAAATCTTACTTAAGAAAAATAAGGTTTTAAAAGAAGATTCCAAAAAGCTTGTAAATGAAATGAGTATCATAAAAGATGAATTGAAATTAACAATCAATGAGAAAAACATCTTGGAACATCAAGTCACCACTCTTAATGAAGATTTAACTCATGCTCAAAAACAAATTCAGAATTTACAATCCAAGTTTGAATCTAGTCAACTTGAAACAAACTCTCTTCAAATGAAACTCAACAAAGGAAAATTAATTGTTGATAAATTCACCTTGGGAAATGACAAATTTTATCAAATGTTAGGCATGCATAAAATTTATGGTGATAAGAATGGAATAGGTTTTGACGGGTCTCCTAGCAACATGAAGAATAGCTTTCAAAAATCTACTAAGAGCCTCCACAAACCCATAGTTGAGAGAACTTACACTTCTAGATGGACTTGTCATTTTTGCAATCATAGTGGACATTTGGTCCCAAATTGCCCATACAAAATTAGGATGTCTCTCAAGAATCCCTCTAGATTACCTTTCAAATTTGTACCCAAAACCATTCCCTATAAATCTCCTTTATCCACTTGGATGGTAAAAGGAACAAACTTTGAGAGTCTCCTAGTTCAAACCGCTTTAAAAGCAAAGGAAAATCCTACTTGGTTCTTAGATAGTGGTTGTTCTAAACACATGACAGGAGACCGATCTAGATTCAGCTCTATAGTGGAGTATGATGGAGGAAATGTTTCGTTTGGAGATAATAGTAAAGCTCAAATCATTGGCAAGGGAAGTGTGAAAGGAGATCAAATACCAACATTAAATGATGTTTTTCTTGTGGAAGGATTGAAACATAATCTCCTTAGCATTAGCCAACTATGTGACAAAGGAAACAAGGTAGTCTTTGACAGTCAATCTTGCGAAGTGGTAAATGATAAAACCCATCAAGTTATTCTTACTAGATCAAGGACAAAAGGAAACATTTACATTATAGAAGAATGTGATGACAATGAATCTAGGTGCTTGATAACTAAAGATCAAGAAAATTACTTATGGCACCAAAGGATGGGTCACATAAATTTCAAATTGATGAAAACCTTGTCAAAGAATGAAATTGTGAAAGGGATTCCCAAGTTAAGTGATGAAAAAGCTGAACTCTGCAAGGCTTGCCAACTGGGAAAACAAATCAAGAAGAGCTTTAAAGGTTTAAAGGATATATCATCTTCTCGTCCACTTGAGCTAATCCACATGGACTTAATTGGACCTGCACCAGTGTAAAGTATTGGAGGAAAGAAATTTATCCTGGTTATGGTCGATGATTATTCTCGTTTTGGATGGGTTGCCTTTCTTCATGCCAAATCGGATGCGGTGGACAATATCATAAGAATCTGTAATAAGATCCAAGTAGAAAGGGATTGCAAAATTCAGAAGATTAGAAGTGATCATGGGGGAGAATTTGAAAATGAAAAATTTGCTAAATTTTGTGAGAGCCATGGAATTAATCATCAATATTCTGCTCCTAAAACTCCTCAACAAAATGGAGTAGCTGAAAGGAAAAATAGAGTTATTCAAGAAATGGCTAGGACTTTGCTTAATGAAAAGAATCTCTCTCGTAACCTATGGGCTGAAGCTGTAAATACTGCTTGTTATCTCATCAATAGAGTCTATCTCACTAAGAATACCAACAAAACCCCGTACGAACTTTATTTTGAAAGAAAACCAAATTTGGGGTATTTGAAAGTGTTTGGAAGCAAATGTTACATTCTAAGAGATAGGGAGCAGTTAGAAAAATTTGAGCCTAAATCCGATGAAGGAATTTTCCTAGGCTATTCTGAAAGGAGCAAAGCTTATAGAGTTTTTAATCATAGAACCATGACTATTATGGAGTCAGCTCATGTTGTCATTGATGACGCGAATCAAGTTGGAAGAAGCCTTCAAGATGATGATGAAATTGAAATGGATATTGGCCAATCTAATCCAAAAGAGAGTGATGTGAGCAATCCTTGCAAAGCCATTGTCCCAACAAAATTAATGAAAAATCACACTTTGGATAATGTTATTGGAAATATCAGCAGTGGGGTTATGACCCGGAGACAAGTTCAAAATCTATGTGCTCATTACTCCTTTGTCTCTCAAATCGAGCCTAAGAACTTTACTGAAGCTGAATCAAAGTCTGAATGGATGGAAGCTATGCAGGAAGAATTGAATCAATTTAAGAAAAATGATGTTTGGGATCTTGTCCCATTACCTGCAGAGAAAAATCCCATAGGCACTAAATGGATTTTCAAGAACAAGTCAGATGAATTTGGAAATGTTGTGAGAAACAAAGCTAGACTTGTAGCAAAAGGATATGCTCAAATAGAAGGAATTGACTTTGAAGAAACTTTTGCTCCTGTAGCCCGTTTGGAGTCCATAAGAATTCTATTGAGTTATGCTAGTAGCATGAGGATCAAACTTTTTCAGATGGATGTCAAAAGTGCCTTCTTGAATGGAGAAATTGAAGAAGATGTCTATGTTACTCAACCTGAAGGCTTTGAAGACCCTCATCATCCTGAGTATGTTTATAAGCTCAAGAAAGCTCTCTATGGATTAAAACAAGCACCTCGGGCTTGGTATGAAAAGCTTACGAATCATCTGATTGAAAATGATTTTGAATGTGGGAAAGTTGATAAGACCTTGTTTATCAAGAAGATTGATCAAAACATTCTTGTAGCTCAAATCTATGTTGATGATATCGTATTTGGATCTACTTCAGAGAAGTTAGCTCAAGGATTTTCAGAATTAATGAGCTCCACCTTTGAGATGAGTCTGGTCGGTCCCCTGCAATTCTTTCTAGGATTACAAGTTAGTCAGACGGACCATGGTATCTTCCTTAGTCAATCCAAGTTTGCCCTAGAAATAGTGAAAAAGTTTGGCTTAGGAGAATCTAAGACTAGTTGCAATCCCATGGGCTCCACTACTAAAATATCTAGTGACCTTAAGGGTAAGAAAGCAGACCAAAAACTTTATAGGAGTATGATAGGAAGCCTTCTCTACCTCACTGCTAGCCGCCCTGATATCTCTTTTAGCGTTGGTATATGTGCTAGATATCAATCTGACCCCCGAGAGTCTCACATTAAAGCTGTTAAACGTATCGTAAAATATATTAATGGGACTTCTCATTATGGTATCTGGTATCCTCATGACTCAACTCTGCAATTAATTGGATATAGTGATGCAGATTGGGCAGGATCAATAGATGATAGGAAGAGCACTAGTGGCTGCTGCTATTTCTTAGGGAACTGTTTAGTAGCCTGGCATAGCAAAAAGCAAAATTCTGTATCCTTGTCTACTGCAGAAGCTGAATATATTGCTGCAGGTAGCTGCTGTGCCCAGCTGTTGTGGATGAAACAAACTTTATTAGATTATAATGTTCCACAACAATGCATGCCTATTATGTGTGATAACTCTAGTGCCATCAGTATCTCAAAAAATCCTGTTCAGCACTCACGCACCAAGCACATTGACATTCGCTATCATTTCTTGCATGATCATGCTGACCAAGGCACTATTGAGCTATTGTTTGTTCCTACAAATACCCAATTGGCCAATTTGTTCACTAAACCCCTTGGAAATGATCGTTTCATTAAATTGAGACATCAATTGGGCATTGGCCCTTTCCCTGAATTCTAACTTCTTGTTGGTTTCTCACATGTTCCTTATCTTATTTTTATAGATCTTTTATAAACATGTGCTACTAACAAGGTTATGTATTTTATCTTTGATGGGCAAGCTCCTTTGCAATTAGTTGTCAAAGGGGGAGAGAGTTCTCTAATTGAGGGGGAGAAGATTCAAGGGTTGCTTATGTTGAGGGGGAGTAGCTTTGGCTAGAGTGTTAGCTTCTAGGTTGGTTGTCTTGTGTTGTCGCACCTGCAAGGAAAATCCAAAGCTCCAAAATATCCAAATGCTCCCAAATATCCAAAGCTCCTTAAATATCCAAAGCTCCTTAAGCATCCAAAGTAGTTGATGTTCAAGACTCAAAGGAGATTGAGAGAGAGTTCAAACTTCAAGAGTTGCCATCAAATTGCAAAGGGGGAAATTGTTAGAGTTTTTGTATTTGCAATTTGATGGATGCATTATCATTCAGCATCATTTGATTTACTCACATATGCATTGTTTTAGAAAACCTTGAAATCTGATTTTATACAGGCATTGGTTTTTAGATTTGGAAAAGTTTTGATTTATGCATGTTTTGTTTTCAATCTTGGATGCATTGGTTTTTAGAAAAGAATTTTAAGAAATCAAGCTAGCCTTTGTTTCTAAAGTTTTCAAATCTTTTTAGGCTTTGTGTGGTTCATGTTTTAAAAACCCTTAGAATGATTTAAAACATGTTTTCAAGCTTGATTTAATGGCTCAAAAAATTCCCAACCAAAATTACTTTAAAAAAATACATTTTTGGGAAAACAGGACCTTTAGCGGCGGAAAAACCACTTTTACCGGCGGTTTCTGTGTCCGCCGCTAAAAGCAGTTTTTCAAACGGTCATTTTTCTGACCGTTGGAACTTTTTCTCTATAAAAAGTGGCTTTTTGGTTTGGAAAAAGTGCGGAAACTCAAGGGACTTTTGAGGCCATTTGTTTGCAACTTCTCAAGAGCATTTCTAAAGGGATTATGAAGCCATTCCATTAAACCAACCTTTGATCTTCAAATGGGTGTGCTTTCTTTAATCCTAGTCTTTTTGAAATCATGTTTTGTTTTAAATCTTTGATCTCTTTCTAAACATGATTAACAAGTTGCTTTTCTTTTAGAATGTTGCCTTTCATAACATGCTTAACACTTTAGTAACCTCATATGCTATGAATGCAACATATGGTCTCATTTCACATGATTTTACTTTCTTGTTTCAAAAATCAACTTGTTAGACTTTAGAACATCTTTCTTGAAAACAAGTTATTTCTCATTGTTAATCACATGTGTTAGACTTGCAACTCTTTCTCCAATATATGATAAACATCTTTGCATCATTTAAGTTTTTATCTTTTCAAAGAGAAAGAGTTATTTCTAGAAAATGCATTTCACATAAACTTTGTTATTCACATGCATGTTTCTAGAACTTAAGTTTTCACTTTCTAATTAGCCTTTTTAGAGGCACTCAATTGCACCTCATTGTTCTCTTTATCCATGCATCCTTAGGCATATTTCTTAAGAGAAAAGTTCTTTGTTGTAAAGGTTCATGCTTAGCCTTGAAAAGCATATGTTGTAAAGGTTTATGCTAAGCCTTGAAAAGCATAGTGTTAATTGTAAGGTTTGAGGTGATCCTAAACCTTAATTGAAGTTAGTGAATACCGATAAGTGTATCGGGAGTGGATGTAGGCAATTTGGCCGAACCACTATAAATATGCTTGTCATGGTGGTTGCTCTTTTGCTTTCTTTTTACATGTATGATTTGCTTTTGGTTAAATGAAGATTGTAGTTGTGATTACTTGTGTTTGCTCTTCTTAGAAATTTCTATCTATCACAAGATAATTAATCTTCACCAAATCTTAATTGTCTTAAAAGTTAAAAGAATTCAATTTGGGATAGGTTTTTTAGAGCTCATCCTATTCACACCCCCCCCCCTCTAGGATTCGGTCTTGGACTTTCAATACTTGACCAATATCTTCTCAATATACGAAGATTAGGATAAGGCTAACATATTGTTCTTGCGATCTCGCAAAAGCTTGATCCCTAAGACATAGCTCGCCTCACCCAAATCCTTCATCTGAAATTGAGATGATAACCAAACCTTAGCAGACGACAACATGCCAACATCATTTCCAATGAGTAATATGTCATCCACATATAGGACTAAAAATGCAATTGCGTTTCCACTCCCTTTCTTATACACACATGATTCATCAATGTTTTGATCAAAGCCAAAGGATTTGACTGCCTGATTAAACTTGATGTTCCATGCCCTAGATGCTTGCTTAAGTCCATAAATGGACTTTTTAAGTTTACAGACCATGTTCTCTTGGCCACCAGCAATGAATCCCTCTGGTTGCATCATATAGATGCATTCGTCAAGACTTCCATTTAGAAAAGCTGTCTTGACATCCATCTGCCATCTCTCGTAGTCATAATGACATGTGATGGCTAAGAGAATTCTAATGGATTTAAGCATAGCCACTGGTGAAAAGGTTTCCTCATAATCGATACCCTCTTTCTGAGTATATCCTTTCGCCACCAGTCTTGCTTTGAAGGTTTCAACCTTCCCATCCACTCCTCTCTTTCTCTTGTAGATCCACTTGCACCCTATGGGTTTGATCCCTTCAGGTGCATCCACAAGTTCCCAGACTTGATTGGAATACAGAGAATCCAATTCAGATTTCATCGCTTGCTGCCACATGTCAGCATCTATATCCGTTACTGCTTCATCGTAACTAGTAGGATCATCAACTAGATCCTCGGAGTCTGTCATAAAAGACACTCCTAGGTATCTATCTGGTGGTCTAGAAATTCTCCCACTACAACGAGGCTCCGGAGTGTTAAAAGGAATGCCTTGATTATCTACAGTCTCAAGATCTGGCACAGATGTTTCAGAAACTCCTCAAGTGTTTCTTTACAACCAAGCTCTTGGTGCATCATGCAATCATCCTCCAAGTATCTAGCATGAGTGCTGATAAGCACCTTTTGCTCCTTTGGATGATAAAAGATGCCACCTCTCGTTCCTTTAGGATACCCAATGAAGTAGCACATTTCCGATCTGGGTTCTAGCTTGGTAGCTTTATCATTCAGTACATAGGCTGGACAACCCCAAATGTGGATATGTCTTAAATTGGGTTTTCGACCTGTCCACATTTCTTGAGGTGTCCTAGGTACTAATTTAGAAGGTACCAGATTCAAAATGCATGCTGCTGCTTCTAGGGCATATCCCCAAAAAGATATGAGTAGGGTTGCATGACTCATCATGGACCTTACCATATCAAGGAGGGTACGGTTTCTTCTCTCTGCTACACCATTTTGCTGGGGTGTACCCAGTGCAGACAACTGAGACACAATCCCATGTTGTGTGAGGTACTCCTTGAACTCACCCAGGAGGTACTCGCCACCTCGATCAGATCGAAGAGCTTTGATATGTTTCCCTAGTTGTAACTCCGCCTCAGCCTTGAATTGTTTGAACTTATCAAACGCTTCAGACTTGCATCGCATTAGGTACACATATCCATACCTAGAGTAATCATCAGTGAAGGTGATGAAATACTCATAACCTCCTCGAGCTAGTTTGTTCATAGGACCACACACATCAGTGTGAACCAATTCTAACAAATCCTTTGACCTCAGTCCCTTTCCAGAGAATGACCTTTTGGTCATCTTTCCCATGAGACAAGATTCACACTGAGGTAAAGGTTCGAGATCTAATGAGCTCAAAAGCCCATCCTCTACCAACCTCTGAATCCGTTTTAGGTTAATATGACCCAAACGTAAGTGCCAAAGATAAGTGTCATTGGTCGAAGAAACCTTCCTCTTAAGGGAAGATGAGCTTTCTAGTTGTACATTATGCAGTGTGGGAGCAATAGGATATATATAAAATAAGTTGTCATGCATTCTACCGGAACATATAATATTTCCATTTCTACTGATATCAACACCATAATGGAAAGAAACTGAATAATGAAATTCAATAAGTCTGGAAACTGAAATTAAATTCTTCCTTATGTCCGGAACATAGATAACGTTATTTAAAACTAATATCCTATCATGCGGAAACTGTAAAGTAACAGCTCCCACTGCAACAGCCCAAATCTTTGCTCCATTTCCAACTCTAAGGTCAAACTCCCCTTTCTCAAGCTTTTTCATTATCTGAAACCACTGCTATGAATTGCAGATATGATTAGTGGCTCCAGAGTCTACTATCCATGAATCAGTAGAATCAACCACATGACAGATTTCAATGTAGTAGGAAAGAGATATACCTTTCTTATCTGAGCCTAGGAGCTTGGGACAATCTTTCTTCCAGTGACCTTTGAGGCCGCACTTGAAGCATTTCCCTTTGGGCTTTTCACCTGTACCTTTGTCTTTCTTCCCAGCATTGCCCTTTTTATGTCCTTTTCCCTTACGCTGCTTCTTCTTGAACTTTTTCCCTTTCGGGTTCAGTTTAGAGGAAGACTGGGAAAAGTGAGCTTGGCCTTTAGGCTTCATGATGGCCTCTGCCGCCTGGAGTTCTTTCATTAACTCAAAGAGAGTCATGTCCATCTTGCTCATATTGAAGTTGAGCTTGAACTGGTTGAAAGACTCCGGCAGAGTTTCGAGAATCATATCGGTCTGACTCCCTGCATCAATCTCAGCCCCTAGGATCTCAGCTTCATGGAAACAATCCATCATTTTGAGCATGTGCTCTCTGACAGGTGTTCCCTCAGCCATCCTAGAATTCATGATTGTTCTTAAAGCAGCTTGCCTAGCTGGCCTGCTTTTGTCTGCGAACATCTCAAACAAGGACAACATGATATCAGAAGCTGTGTCCATTTGCTCATGCTGCGTTTGCAACACGTTGGACATGGAAGCAAGCATGTAGCATTTGGCCATGCTATTCGCCTTTTTCCATTTCCTTTCAGCCTCTAGCTGGTCATTTGTAGAATAATCATCAATCGTAGGACAGGGTTCCGACAAAACATACTTGTACTCCTCAACGGTGAGTACTATGTTAAGGTTTCTTTTCCAGTCTACGTAATTAGGGCCAGTCAATTTGTTCTCACGCAGAATACTCATCAACGGGCTAAAAGAATCCCTCCCCATCTCTCTGGATATATAACAGGTTATAATTAGACAGGCAGTATATGTGTAACATGTATATGGTGCTTGTTATAAAAGGAAAAACATGTACAAGACTTTTTACATTATTTAACCCTAATCATAATGTATCAGTGTCTCAACCTCCTCATAGACCCTCCATCGAAGGGATGGCCGAGCCTACAGTCACGTTGAGTTAAGGTCTGCTTATTTGGATCATCACTGTCTGGATACGCATATCCAGTGATAGTCCAATCACTGATTGGTTTGGCCTCATATGACAAATAACACTAACTCCTAGGGAGAGGTTATTACCGTCTTATGTCAAGTGTATTACCATCTCTTATGAACGTTCCCAGAATGTCTATGACTCAAGTCCTCCGAAGGGAAGTGACTTTAATCCAATCTTGAAGTGAACTTTAATAAAGAGCTCCACCGAAGGGATGGCCGCTCCCACCAACACTTCATTGACATTCTATAGAAGTGATCTTTAGTAAAGAACTCCACCGAAGGGATGGCCGCTCCCACTAACACCTCATTACGAATATTCACATTAGTTCACCCACTAACCCATCGAAGTGATCTTTAGTAAAGAACTCCACCGAAGGGGTGGCCGCTCCCACTAATACTCCATTGAGATAGCATGAACCGAAAATGGAAGGCCGTGGGGTTTTTCCAAACCCCTCTCCCACTTGATTATTTAACACTAGGGTTTTGAAAAAACTCTTTTGACCTTTACATTGGTTACTCAAAAAAAAATCTTTTTAAATCTAGCAAACTTAGTTAATTAAATTCATGACTCAA
Source organism: Cinnamomum chago (assembly GCA_038049695.1). Taxonomy (NCBI): domain Eukaryota; kingdom Viridiplantae; phylum Streptophyta; class Magnoliopsida; order Laurales; family Lauraceae; genus Cinnamomum; species Cinnamomum chago. The sequence goes on from CP142451.1 coordinate 63,738,932, forward strand.
TGACTTAAGTCATCTTGAACATAAATAACTTTTGCTTTAAAATATTTGAGCAAATCACTTTAAAGGGTCAAATTTCCTAACTTGGGACCTGTGGGTTATGGGCCCACTAAGGTAGCAACATATTAGATTTTAGTTTGGCCTCTTTTGGAAACTTAGGGTACCAAGATAAACTAAACCCTATCCAATTTTTTAAACCTTAGACAAATAGAAGGTGCTGGTCTAAGATCCGTTTAAAAACAATTTGCCAAACTAAAAACAATCCAATATAGAAAGATGCCAATTTTAAGAACCTAGTGGTGGCCATGTTACTAGGTGATAAACATAGCAATAATAGCAATTATATAAAGCAATAAATATAATGCAATCCTTGATGGCTCCCTGCTCTTCGGACTTCAAATCCTTATCCAACTAGGAATCCTAATCCAACTAGGATACTTGGTTAAGAGTCCTTTTCGCACTAGGACACCTTCGTTGCCTCCACCACCATGGAATCCTCTTCTACTTGCAACCATGCAATCTTTGAACCTTTCTTCTCCTTGCTTGTTACAATAAATTAATTTATACAAGCAAACCCATGAAAAACAAAAACCAAAAATTACATTGGAGATCCCTATGCTTTTCAAGAAAGCTTACATCAAGACTAGTTGGAATAAAAACAAGGAAAAAAAAATTACAACCTCCTGTGATTGCTAAACGCGCAATCGTACACTTTCCAACTAATTAAAAACATCCAAATCCACACACATACATGCGAACCATCAAGGATGCAATTATATAGCTGCAACCAAAAAGATTAGTGCATTCATTGTGCTTTGTACAGCACTATATAGTATTCTGAAATTATTCCAGCACCCTGGAAAAATTCTTGCACTCCAAAGCTGCAGTAAACTGTATTCTGAAAAATTCCAGCACCCTGGAAAAATTCCTGCACACCTATCATGCAGTAAATAGTCTAGAAGGGTGCCACCATGCCCTTAACTATGATAGGATTAATATTAACACATCATGGGGTCATGATTTCACATGGAGTGGCTCTGATACCACTGAAAGTTCATGCTATACTGATCTGAACTTGGACTTCCATGGCTGATTTGGTTTTTCAAGTTTTTAAAACATGAACACAGATCTGATTTTCCAGCCATGAAACATGCATAAAAACTCCATGAAATCATGATCAACATGTGTATGATGCAAGGAGATGATAGAGGACTAATACCTTGATGATATGAATGCCTCAAATCTCTGAAAAGAAAGACTCCAAAGTTCTGATCTCAGCCTGAAACCAGCAATACAAGTTGTAGAAATTTTCTGCAGTAGCTTCTCCTTTGATCTTCTCTTCTATTCCACTACCCAATCAGATTGGCTTTGATTGTGGGATCAAAATATGGTTTCCTAGATGGGTTTTCTGAACTTACAATTTTTGGAAAAAGTCCAGCACCTGATCTCCTCTCTCCAATAAAGAAGAAGACTGCTGGGCGTGGGTTTCTCTCTTGCTGTCTTGGGCGGCCAATGGAGCTACAAGAACAATCCACGCCTAGGGTAGAATTCCAGCACTTGTTCTCCTCTCTCCAATAAAGAAGAAGACTGCTGGGCGTGGGTTTCTCTCTTGCTGTCTTGGGCGGCCAATGGAGCTACAAGAACAATCCACGCCTAGGGTAGAATTCCAGCACTTGTTGCACCCCTAGGGTATGGTGTGGGATATATATAAATTGTTCACATTCCTCTTTAGAGTTCTATCTAATAGGAAAGACCATCCCATAAAATAAGCAACTAGCCACCAAAGTAGTGCAACACTTTCTAAATAAAGATACTAAAATTTAGTAAGCTTTAATCATAGGAATTCTTACCCAAGAAGGAGGTCTACCTTCCTAGTTAACTTGGAAACCTCACACAAGGTGCTCCCCACATGGCTGGCCCACAAGATTGATAAACACACCATGGCCCACTAGTTAATAATTTAGCTAGAGTTAAATTCATGTATGCCATCAAAAGTCTATTTGAATTTAAACTCAAAATTATTCTTCAATAAAATTAATTCAACCACATATCATTTAATTAAATTAGGAAACCATGCCAATATAGGAAAGTGGCTAGAAGAGGGACCAAAAGACATATTTGCCCTTGGCTCCCAAAATGACCAAAATGTCCATGCTAACCCCATAGCAACATTAAGATCATTTTAACCCTAACTCATTCCACTAAAGAGTTATGGTTGCACTCCAGGGACAAATATTAAATTGCAAATTAAGCTCATCATAAACTGACGATTGTCTTTGACCTACCAAGTACAATGACCACAATGCCCCTCTATGTAACATCCATAATCAAGTAGGTTAACCGATGTACTATCTACCTTCTTGATTACATCTCATCCTAAGAACTTCATATCCTTGACTTAATCATCATCCGGATATCATTCTCTTGATCCAGGGAGCGACCCACAAGTTCAATATCCATATGGACCATCCATATACTAAGATCTTAGATTCTGATGATTAATCGGATAATTCTAAGGGGACGATCATTCCATCACACGATGGCATAGATTCCATATTGCATTTGCACGTCCCAACTAATCAAGCCCAAGTACCCGAAACACAGAGTTGTTGACCCATGAACAGGATCTCACCCATAGTGAATTAAAGTACAAGAACTCGACTTCGTCAGTTCATCCACAAATGCTCAAGATTAAGAGCACTGGTCACTCAGTAGCAAGAGGTGACTTGATCTCTCTCTGTGATAGTACTATTTTAGAGATCACACCTTCAAGTGGTCCTGTTCAATGCATGACACATGCACTAATGAGATAAATCCGGAAAGACCTCCGTGACTAAGGTAAGTCACCCTGAATACAGGAGAGTATCTCATTATAACTTATACCAAGATGAAGTACCCAACTCCATCTCTCAGTTATGAACAAGTTTATTGTTTCAAGTGTCCATGACTCAGACCTTACTGTGTGTAGCCACTACACACTTAAGTCATTTACTAGAAAACAATGGGCCTTACACAACCATACATATACACAAGTAATAAGAGAAAGATGTCATTCTATTAAATAACCAATAAATATCCAGTAACAGAGATGTGAGTGCAGTCAGTGGGCTTTAGGGCATACACCCATCCCAACACAAGGTGCACACACTTATTTAATTTCTCACAGGTGTCCGTGGTGAGGATATCACAACCATATATGAACATTTCTATTAAGTGCGGAAGCGTGTAGCAAATCAAATATTCAGTCCCTCTCTAGTCAAAAAGATAATAACACAAGTATAGTACCGTATCAGAATGAGCAATGATCATTAGCAAGTTACCCAAAAGTAAGGTTAAAGTTTAAACAAAAGATCATTTAATTGCATTTCCCAAAATTAGAGGCCAACAAGGCCAATATCCACAAAATACCAATCCCCAAAAGAATGGTTAAAAGTTCTCCCAAAATGTTATCTCTCTCTAGCAATCCAATGTCTAGATGACATCATCAGCACGCCACTCAACTAACCGCTACGGTTCTCCGACCGCCTTCTCGTGCTCCTCCTCAGGAAAACCAACAACGGGACCTGAGTACCAAAGAGTGGGTCAAACACGACGGTTTGGCAAATGGGTAAAATACAATGGCAATATGATAATAAATGAATTTACCTTCAAAAGCATTTAAACCTGTTTAAATAACAATTTCTATGAATGAGATAAACTTTTATTCAAATACAAGTATGCTTTATAAAACATGTAAAGGTGACCAAGGAAGCAAGAAACAAGCAAGATGGCAACCACACGAAGCTAAGTCCTGTATCACTAAAGTGACAGAGCAATAACTAGGCACTGATCTCAGTCACTCGAAGTGAGGAGAAACAGTAGATCTTATAAATACATATACATTTACTATACATGACCACGGTAGCGAGCCGGGCATCGGGAACCACAGTAGTAATCTGCGGCATCGGGACAAGACCACGGTAATAACCGGGTAGCGGGATCCAAAGTGCAGCTGGCGGGACAAGAGGGGGATCTCCAAGTCGGTGGATCAGACCAATAGGGTTATCCAAGCTTAGTGGTGCCGACTAATAGGTCAAATAACAAATCAAGACATGTGCAAGCAAATCAAGTACAAATAAATAAATGGGCAGGATGGGGATGCTCAAGGGCACACTGTCATTTCATGTGGTACAATGCACTTCAAGACAAGTAACTATTTCAAGTGTAATTCAATGCTTTCGGGAAAACAAGGCATGTAGTATAAATCTCGGGATCGATAAAGTACAATAAACAATTGAAATTTCGGGTAAAGTATTAGTTTCAAGATTCATTTGAAGTGAATAGGGATCTCGTATGTCGATCTAATAATAATTTGGTACTCTTTGAGTTTGGGGACATTCCGGGCTCCTTATACACTTTGAATTTTCAAAACTTCGAATGACATCTTCGTGATATGGTTTCTTTCTCAAATGGCCTCATACATTGCCTAGTAAATCTCCTTTGACCGACCAAGCTCATCGCTTGAGCGAACCGGAGAGTTCGCTCGAGTGAGGAGCTCTCTGGAATGGTTGTCTGGGTAATTTCGGTTACCTAGCGGTCATATGGCGGTTAGCCGCTGGTTGACCGCGCGGCTAACCGTGGTCGGCCTGACAGAAAGACAGGTTACTGGAAATGTAACTGAAATGGTTCGGTTGGTTGGCGGCTAGCCGCCGATGGGTTCGACGGTTAGCAGTTGGCTAACCGTGAGGCTGACCGTACTTTCAGGAGAAAATGTTGCTCTCTGGAAAAGCAACCGAATGGGTCGGTTGGCTGGCGGTTAGCTGCCAAGGGTTCGGCAGTTGGCTAGCGGCTAACAGTGAGGCTGACCGTGTTTACAGGAGGAAAATGTTGCTCTATGGAAAAGTAACCGCGACTGTTCGGCTAGCTGGCGGTTACCCACCAGTCACCAAACGGCTAGCCGACAAGTGACCGCTGGCTGACCGCCAGGTGCGGGAAACACCCACTGTGTTCAGATTTGAGTCATTTTTCCTCCTCAAAAGCATTCTCCTCACTTCCACTTAATCCTTGCAATAAAACTGAGCTAAAAGCTCCTCCAATGCAACTATCTACACTTCTCCACAACTCCAATATGTGTTCATTCCATCACCTCCTCCATCAACATCAAATCCAATACAAGGAAAGAAAGAAGGAAACCATTTCAAAATAGAGTACATTTGGTACAAACAAGAAGAAAATAAATGCCATTCACCAATACACTTATAAGCCATAAATGCACTACCAAACTCTATCATGAACATTTATATCAAATCAATGCAATAAATAGGCATGAGTGGAAAATACCAAAATCATTGAAAGCTTATAAAAAAATCAAATCATCCACTTGCCTTGGGTCTTCTAATTAATAAGCAAATCAATCTCTTATACTCTTCCAAGCCAAAGATTCAAGCTATGAACAAAATCCTCAAAACAAATAAACCCTAAAATGGTCAAACAATGAAATAGAAAGGGAAACCTTACAATAATGAAGATAAAGCTTCTCTAGGGCTAGAAGAATACAAATCTAGAAGAAGGGAAGGATTACTTACTTGTAGGTTCTCCAAATGGCAAGAGTTTGTTCAATGAAGATCTCAAAGTTGGTGGATTTCTCAACAAATGGTATCAAAAGGAAGCTTGGAAGGTGGGGAAGAGAATGATAACCTCCATTTCTTGATTGATGCAAGTTTGGTGTGGATTGGAGATGAAGAGAGCAAGAAGAAGAAGAAAAGTTGCCAAACAAACCCTAGACTCTCTTTTGTGCTGGAAAAAGGAAAAATGAGGAAGATGGGTCTCCTTATATAAGCAAATGGAGATGGGTCCCACTACTTAAGACATTCAAGGGTTGGAATCTTGGCTTTCGGGGTCTCGGATGAATTCGACGAAGAAGGAAGAAATGATCGCTGAAATATCTAGTTTCCAAAAAGTATATGTTTTGCGGGTTTCGGGAATATCAAGTTTTGGGTACAGATTTCGTGTACAATGACTGTTTTCCCCTCAAGGCTATGAAATCGGGTTTCGAGATCTCGAACGGGGACGGGATCAACATGAAAGTTGTAGGGTTTAACAATACAAATAAAACGGGATTAAAACAATGAATGTAAAAGTCTCCGATAAATCCTCAAGCGTATGCAAGGTCATAAAGAAGGAACCCCCAAAGGGCTCCACTAATCACAAAGCAATCAAAATTCCCCAAAACTATTTCAAAAGCTAATCCGAACCCAACTTAGCCAAAATCACTAATCAAGCTTAGAACTAACACACGACTTAATTAGTACTAATCGAGTTCACCCGGGTCGGGGTCTTACACCAATGCACTCGGTCGATCGAGCCAACTAGTCGTTGGGAAATATAGCCGCTGGACCCGGTCTACCGAAGGTGCATGGGGTCGACCGAGCCAACTAGCCGTTCGACTGTTTTTTCTATTTAAGTCCAAATCATTCCTCTCCTAGATAAGGCCTGTTGGGTGAATCTTTGGAACTGTATTGAAGCCTAAGGAAGAGGAATAAACTGAGAAAGCTAGAGGGCAAATGGAAATCCAAATATTTGAGATTTAAAGGTATATCTTTCAAAGTTAAGGTTGATTTCCATTCCATTTGAAATTCATGCATGTTCAGCTCTTTGTAACTTCATATCAGCATGATTTCTAGCTTTAACTGAGTTGTTTTGCAAACACCAAATCACTTTAGCATATTAGATTGTTTTGCAAACACTCATGTCTCAATCACATGTGTTTTAGTCTTTAAACTTCATACAACTTGTGTAGTATGTCTTTCCAAGTTGTTTTGAATATTTCATGTGATTAGCTCATCACTTCAATCATCAATTTTTGTACTTAGATTTTCAAATGCATCAAGCATTCATTTAAGAGCTTCATTTTAGAAATTGATTGAAGTAAACATTCATACACTTTGAGCACACACCTTAGCTACTTGTTAGTGTATGTTTGTATCTTGTTTTAACTTTCATATCAGCCTAATTAAGAGGCAAATGTATTGAGCTTAAATAGTATCTCTTTTAGTGTTTGTGTAGACACTACTTTGAGAGAAATTATTCTTCTTGCAAAGGTTATTGCTTAGCCTAAGAAAAGCATAGTGTAGAGGTTATTGCTTAGCCTTGGAAAAGCATCTTGTAAAGGTTATTGCTTAGCCTAGAAAAGCACATTCATAGGTTGTTGTTTAGCTTAGAAAAACATCATTGTAAAGGTTATTGCTTAGCCTATTGAAAAGCATAGATAGTGGAAATCCGGTAGAGTGTTGGATCACAAGCCGGTAGTGGATGTAGGCATTGAGGCCGAACCACTATAAATCATTGTGTGATGGTGCATGCTTTGTGGTGATTGTTTCAGTTAGCTTCCGCATTTATTTACTTAATCATCACTTGTGACTAGTTAATTTTAAAGAAGTTAAAATTTGGCATAATTGGTCACTAATTTGTAGCTCACCCTATTCACCCCCCTCTAGGGTTAGTGTCGCGACCCCGGACCGGGGATCCGAAGGACTAGTCTGGGATCGGGACGTTACATCCGTTTAATAATAACATACGTTTATTTAATTTCCCACAGGTGTCCGCGGTGAGGATATCACAACCATAATGGACATTTCTATAAAGTGTGGAAGCGTGTAGCAAATCAAATAGTCAAACCATCCTTGGTCATCAAGACATTAACACAAGTCAAAAATACTATATCAGAATGAGCAATGAACATTAGCATGTTACCCAAAGTAAGTTAAAGTTTATACAAATATCATTTAATTACATTTCCCAAAATTAGAGGCCAACAAAGGCCAATATAAACAAAACAATAACCCAATGAATGGTTAAATAGTTCCCCTCAAAATGTTACGCCTCTCTTAGGAACCCGATGTCTACATGACATCGTCAGCGCGCCACTCGACTAGAGGTTGCGGCTCACCTACCGCCTCCTCTGGCTCCCCCTCAAGGAAACCGGCAACGGGACCTGAATACCAAAGCAAATGGGTCAGACACGACGGTCTGGCAAGAGAATGAGAAGATACAACAACATATAATAATAAAGGGAATACCTTGAAAAGCATAGAAATCTGTTTAAACAAGAACTCTCATAGAATAGATAAATCACTTGTTAGAAAACAGGTAAATAAGGTAAAACCATATAAGGTAACCAAGGAATCGGGAACTAACAAGATGGCAATCACATAAAGCTAAGTCCTCTGTCACTAAAGTGACAACAGTATAACGAGACGTTGATCTCAGTCACTCAAGGTGAGGAGATTCAACGCAAATCATATATACAATATAAATATACGGGACGGGATCATGGTAGCTAACCGGGATCGGAACGGGACCACGGTAATAGACCGGGTATCGGGATCCAAACTGCAGCTGGCGGGAAGGGAGAGGGATCTCCAAGTCGGTGGGTCAAACCGACAAGGTATCCAAGCTTAGTGATGCCGACTCATAGGTCAAATAACAAATCGGGACATATGCAAGTAAATCAAGTACAATAATAGACGAGCAGGACGGGGGTGCTCAAGGGCACACTGTCATTTCATGTCGGGCAATACATTTCGGGACAAATAACTGTTACTAGTGTAACTATCATGCTTTCGGGAAAACAAATCATATAATACAAATCTTGGAATGAAGTGAAACAATGAACTATAATAATTTCGGTTAAAATACTGGTTTCAAGATTTGTTTAAGGTGAATAGGGGTCTCGTATGTCGATTGTAATGATAACTTGGTACTCCTTGACTTTGAAGGCATTCCGGGCTCCTTATACACTTGAATTTTCAAAACTTCGAATGGCATCTTCGTGATATGGTTTCTTTCTCGAATGGCCTCACACAATGCCTAGTGAATCTCCTTTGACCGACAAAGCTCAACGCTCGAGCGAACCGGAGAGTTCACTCGAGCGAGGAGCTTTCCGAAACCTCGGAAGTTTCGGTCACCTGGCGGTTAGTCGCCGCTAGCTGACTGTGCAGCTGACCGCGGCGGGCTGCTAAAATGCAGCTTACTGGAAAGCTAACCGCCAAGGTGCGGTTAGCTGGTGGTTAGCCGCCGATGGGTTCGGCCGTTAGCCGCTGGCTAACCGTGGAGCTGACCGAGTTTTCAGGTGGAGAAGTGTGCTCTCTGGAAAAGCAACCGTGACATTTCGGCTAGCTGGCGACTAGCCGTCGGGTGACCGCAGGCTGACCGCCAGGTGCGGGAATCACCCACTATGTTCAGATTTAAGCCCTTTCTCCTCCTCAAAACCATTCTCCCCACTTCCACTTGGTCCCTGCAATAAAATTGAGCTAAGAGCTCCTCCAATGCCTCTATCTACACTTCTTCAAAACCCCATTATGTGTTCACTCCATCACTTCTTCCATCCACATCCCATTCCATACAAAGGAAGAAGGAAACCATTTCACCATAGAGTACATTTAGTACAAACAAGAAGAGAATTAAATGACATTCACCAATACACTTATAAGTCATAAATGCACTACCAAACTCTAACATGGACATTTATTTCAAACCAATGCAATAAATAGGCATGAGTGGAAAATACCAAAATCATTGAAAGCTTATAAAAATCAAAACATCCACTTGCCTTGGGTCTTCTAACAATGAAATCAAGCTCTAATACTCTTCTAAGCAAGGAATCCAAACTATGAGCAAAACCCCAAACAAACAACTCTAAAATGGTCAAACAATGAAATAACAAGGAAACCTTACAATAATGGAAATGAAGCTTCTCTAAGGCTAGAAGAATACCAATCTAGAGGAAGGGAAGGATTACTTACATGTAAGGTCCTCTAATGGCAAGAGTAAACTCAATGAAGATCTTGGAATGGAGGGTTTTCTTCACAAATGGTATCAATAGAGAGCTATGGAGATGAGGAAGAGAATGACAACCTCCATTTGATGTTGGTGCAAGATTGATGTGGATTGGAGATGGAGAGAGCAAGAAGAAGAAGAAAAGTTACTAAAAGCAAACCTTAGGTTCTGTTTGTGCTGGAAAAAGGGAATGGGAAGAGAAAGGTTTCCTTATAAACAAGTGGGGAGTGGGCTCCACCACTAGAAATCTAATTGGGCTGAAATCATCTCTTTCGGGACCTCGGATGAATTCGATGAAGAAGGAAGAAATGGTCGTCGAAATATCTAGTTTCCAAAAAGTATATGTTTCACGGGTTTCGGGAATATCAAGTTTTGGGTATAGATTTAGTGTAAAAAGACTGTTTTGCCCTCAAGGCTATGAAATCGGGTTTCGGGATCTCAAATGGACACGGCATCAACATGAAAGTTGAATGAAATAACAATACCAATAAAACAGGATTAAAACCATGAATGCAAAATTTTCCGATAAATCCCCAAACATGTGCAATGTCATGAAAATGAACCTCCAAATGGCCCTACTAGTTACCAAAGCATTCAAAGTAGCCCAAAACTAGAATCAAAGTTATTCCAAGCCCAACTTAGCCAAAATCACTAATCGAGCTTAGCACTAACACACAACTTAAATAGCACTAATCGGGTTCACTCGGGTCGGGGTCTTACAGTTAGGATCCCGAACTTTCAATTGGTATCAGAGCCTTGTGCTCTATTTTAGGATCAAGTGTTTTGGAACTCTTGATTAAGTGTAAAAACCTAGAGTCAAAACCCTAGTGTTGTGTTTTCATGAAAATCATTAGAATGGATTCCACTATGTTAGATTGTGTAGATTCTTGTGTAGATTCTTCTAGACCCATCCTTCTTCCATCTATTGGATATTCAAACTTTCAATTTAATGAATCTCAATTTGATTTAAAAGAAGAAGAAAATGATGAAAATGAAGATGACCTTCAACAAGCTTATGATGATTTATGTACATTTTCCTTAGAGCTTTTTAAGAAAATTAAAAAATTAAAAGAAGAATCTAGAAAGCTAAACAAAGAATTAGTTTCTTCAAAAGATGAACTTAACGAGAAAGAAGAAGTAATACATTGTTTAGACTCTAAGTTTATGATCTCTTTGCATAACCTATCTAATATTAAAGATGAACTAAATTAATTAAAAATAGGAAATGATGATCTTAATAAGGAAAATTCAAAACTAAGAGATCAATTACAAAAGCAAGACAAATATATTAACAACCTAGAATGCAAGTTGACTATTACTAAGGAAAATTTATCTAATGCTCAAAATAAGATAAGATCTAATGTTATTAATGAACTTAAATTTGATTTAAAAATTGCCCATGAAGAACTAAACAACAATAAGGAAATCGAAAATGAATTATTAAAAGTTAAAAATGAAAATTCAATCCTTATAAACCAAGTCACTCAACTTGAAAGCTACAAACAAAAGTATGAGTGCAAATTTACCCAAGGTGAAGAGAAATTTGAAAAATTATTTAGATTGGGTAAATCTCAAAGAGATAGAACGGGTCTTGGATTTGATGGGTATACCTCACATGGCCCTAATTTCACCAATACATTTCTAAAAGGTGAGTCCTCATTCCCTTGCACTCATTCTCATTTGCCCAAATCAAAATGTCATTATTGTGGTAATGAAGGGCATTTCAAATTTGAGTGCAAATTAAGAAAAAGTCATATGTCTAAACCCATTTCTGAACTTAAGAAAGGAAAATCTAATTCTATGAAGGGTAAGACATTGAATTCCAAGGAAGACTCTAAGAAGTTCAAACAAGTTAAAACATTTCAACAAGAGTCAACTAAGATAGATTTTAAAAAGACTAATACTCAAAATAAATCTATCAAAAAGAAACTTCCCACTTTACCTCCTCTAACCTTGGAAATGAAAGAACTCTTAAAAAAGGTTGAAAAGTTAAACTTAAAGTTCAAAAGACAAAAGGAGGGAGGAAAAGCTAAAAGAAATGAGAAGAATAAAAAGAAAATGAAACACCAACTTCCAAAGACTAATCATCAATCTAAATATAAAATGGTCAAACCTCAAAGATATGATGTCAAGTCTAAAAGAACTCAATCTTTATCTCCTCTAGTTGGTGGCATTTCAAACATAGACTCCAAAGTTCAAGACCTTAGATGGATACCTAAGGTTGGACCTTTAGACAAATACTAAGGCATTTTAGTCAGATAGGACCAACATTTTCTCATTGTTATATGTGTAGTTGGTCATGAGTCTTGTTCTTTCTATCTTTCTTAGTATCTTCTATAGGTTTCATATTTACTTGTTGAAAATGCATTTTTGAACTTAAAAGGTATTTTATGACAAAATGCATATTTATGATCAATTTGATTTGAAAAAGATTTTCTTAAAAGTTACACTTTCATAGTCAATTGATTTGTTTTCAAATTTGTTTATATTTGAATGGATTCATAGTCAACCCATATTTGTCAAAATTAAATATTTTTGAAAAATGATTTTTCTTGGTCTTACAAGTCTTCAATATTACAAATTTTTTTATTTAGAATTGATTTCATAAAATATCTTTTTCAAATTTTATTAGACCTATAGGCTGTCCCTAAAATATTTAGGACATTTTACTCTGAACCTAATCAGAAAATCAGGTTTTCCCAGTTTGGCCGGTCGACATCTTGGAATGGTCGGTCGACCGGGCGTCCACTCCCAGCAACTTAAAATGTTGTGTTGGGTTGTTTCTGTTTCAAATAGAAACCCTTTCTTTGAGTAGGTCGACATCAGTGCACTCGGTTTCCTCTTACAGATTACTGTACTCGGTCTCTGTTCTGTCTTTTTACCTAAAATCGATCTCTTTTTCAAAGGCTTTGATCATCATCCAATTATTTTCATCATTCTTGATCATCTTCCTCATAGCTAAGGGTTGCCTTTCTTTGGCATCCTCATCATTGTTGGGCATCCTCTCGACTCTCAAGCAGCGGTCTTTGAAGATTTTGTTCCAGGGTGTGTGATTTGTCTAGTTTGTCCAAGAACTTTTGAAACCTCATCCAGTCTAGTTGTCCAAGCTCTATGTTGATTCTTCTAATGGACTGTGTTTTGCCTAGTAGTTGAAGGAATCAAAGTTGGATTCAGATTCGTGTGTAAGTAGCTGGTCATCTGATTGGAATTGGTTATTCTGCACAAAAAGATCATTTGTAGACCTCTTGGTTCAGGTTTGAGTAGTTCTATTCAGTGATTATCCCCAGCTTCAGTTTCTCCACTCCAACTGTTTGTCGGATTGCCTAAACCACAACTTTTTCAGTCTGCTATAGCTGTGCTCATTTTCAGCTCTTGCTTATTAGCCTTGAGCATCCTACTCTTTGATATCTTCAAAAATGGCTCGCACCAAGCAAACGTTTAGGAGGCCAAGCAAGAAGTCTAAAACAGGCCAAGCTTCATCTTCCCATAGATCTCCTTCAACCTCTCCTGAAGCTGTCCCCCTCAAGTGATTCGATTCAATCCCATTCCTTCTCCATCTTCTGTTATCAAATCTTTTCGGAGCAAAGGGAATATAGTAGAGAAGATGTGCATAGTTAAAGACCTAGTGGACTACGATGTCCCTGCTATCCTAAAAGCCATTGGATGGGGTAGTATTCTGACATGGAGTAGCAACACATATGCTTCATTTGTCCATGGCCTTTATGAGTCTATCTGTGCCTCCACTGCAAACACATTTACAATCAGATTCCTTCATGGTGAAGAGGTGGTCACTGTCGCGACCCCGGACCGGGCCCCCACGTGACTGATCCGGGATCGGGACATTTATTAATGATGATGATACTACAACATTTAATGATTTCATATATTTATTTAATTTCCCACAGTTGTCCGCGGTGAGGATATCACAACCATAAATGAATATTTCTTTTAAGTACGGAAGCGTGTAGCAAATCAAATATTCAATCCATCTCAAGTTTTAAAGATAATAGTATGAGTGTAAACCGTATCAGAATGAGCAATGATCATTAACATGTTACCCAAAGTAAGTTAAAGTTTATAGAATTATCATTTAATTACATTTCCCCCAAAAATAGAGGCTCACAAGGCCAAAATAACCAAAATACCAATCCAAAGAATGGTTAAATAGTTTCCCAAAATATAAAGTCTCTCATAGCCACCAAACGTCTACATGATGTCATCAGCACACCACTCAACTAATTGTTGCGGTTCTACGACCGTCTCCTCGTGCTCCTCCTCGGGATAACCAACAACGGGACCTGAGTACCAAAGAGCAGGTCAAACACGACGGTTTGGAAAATGGATAAAACACAATGACAATATGAAAAATACGTGAATTTACCTCCAAAAACATTTGAACCTGTTTAAATGACAATTTCTCTAAACAAGATAAAACATTTATTCAAATACGGGTATGCATCATAAAACATGTAAAGGTAACCAAGGGAACGGGAAACAATCAAGATGGCAACCACACGAAACTAAGTCCTCTATCACTAAAGTGATAGAGCAATAACTAGGCACTGATCTCAGTCACTCGAGATGAGGAGAAACAGTGGATCTTATAAATACATGTACATATACTATACATGACCACGGTAGCGAGCCGGGCATCGGGGACCACAGTAGCAATCTGCGGCATCGGGACAAGACCACGGTAATAACCAGGTAGCGGGATCCAAACTGCAGCTGGCGGGACAAGAGGGGGATCTCCAAGTCGGTGGATCAGACCAACAGGGTTATTCAAGCTTAGTGGTGCAGACTCATAGGTCAAATACAATCGAGACATATGCAATTAATCAAGTGCAGTAAAAACACCGGCAAGACGGGGGTGCTCAAGGGCACACTATCATCTCATGTGGTGCAATGCACTTCAAGACAAGTAGCTATATCAAGTGTAATTCAATGCTTTCGGGAAAACAAGGCACGTAGTATAAATCTCGGGATCGATAAAGTACAGTAAACAATTGACATTTCGGGTAAAATATCTATTTGAAGTGAATAGGGACTCCGTATGTTAGTCTACGAACAATTTGGTACTCTTTGAGTTTGGGGACATCCCGGACTCCTTATAGACTCCGAAATTTCAAAACCTCAAATGACATCTTCGTGATATGGTTTCTTTCACGAATGGCCCCATACATTGCTTAGCAAATCTCCTTGACATAGAGGGGTTCCCAAAGAATAGTCCCAATACGTTGAAATAGTTAAACATTGTCCCAAACATAGCCTTGACCCACAAGGCTCATCGCTCGAGCGGACTAGAGAGTTCGCTCGAGCGAGTAGCTCTCTGGAACGGCTGTCTGGGTGGGTTCGCTCGAGCGAAGTTGAGGTCGCTCGAACGAACTCATTGGGTCGAGCGAAGTTTATAGTGCGTTTGAACGAACAACTCTTTGGAACAGGTTCTGGGATGTCCGCTCGAGCGACCAAGCTACTGGAATGCTCCGAACCCTTATCTGGACAGGTCGCTCGAGCGAAGTGTCATGTTCGCTTGAGCGAACTGTCCAGAAACTGATTCCGGACTAATTCAGCTCTTCTCTATCTCTTCCTTCTGCCATCCCTTTTTAGCCACTTTTATACATCAGATGAGGAGTCTAAAACTCCATTCAAATAACATCAAATCTTTCACCACATCCATCCCATTCTCCTCCATCCATATCACATTCAATACAAGGAAAGAAAGAAGGAAACCATTTCACATAAGATATATATATATTTGAGACAAAACAAGAGGAATTAAATGCTATGAATCAACACATCTCTTGGACCATAAATGTACCATTAATACCCTATCATGAGCATTCATTTCAAAACAAAGCAATAACTATGCATTAATGGAAAATATCCAAAGTCAATGAAAGCTTAGGAAAAATCATTCATCCACTTTCCTTGGTCTCTAGTAAGCAAATCAAGCTCTAACAAGTCCTTTAAATCAAAGGTCCAAGCTACAAGGAAAATCCCAAAATAAAACCCTAAAGAGTCAAAGCATAGAATATGGAGAAAGAAGCTTCAATAACAAAGATGGAGATTCCCTTAAGCTAGGAGAACACAATTCTAGAAAAAGAGAATGGTTACTTACTTGCAAGGTCCTCTAATGGACAAGGTGAGCTCAAAGGGAGTCTTGTAATGGAGGGTTTTCTCTAGCAAAGGTACCAATAGAGAGAACTATGGTGATGATGAAGAAGGTGATGATCTCCTCCTCTCAATTTGTGCAAGGTTGGTGGTGAGTTTGGTGATGGAAAGCAAGAGCAAGAAGAAGGCAATGGAAAACCCTAAGTTTTCACTCTTGTGCTAGAAAAAGGAAATGGAAGGGAAAGGGTTTCCTTATAAACAAGTGGGGAGTGGGCTCCACTACTAACCATCTAATTGGGCTGAAAACATGGCTTTCGGGGCTTCTAATGAATTCGACGAAGAAGAGAAAAGTGATCGTCGAAATATCTAGTTTCCAAAAAGTATATGTTTCGCGGGTTTCGGGTAGAGATTTTGTGCACAATGACTGTTTTACCCTCAAGGCTATGAAATCGGGTTTCAGGATCTCGAACGGGGACGGGATCAAAATAAAAGTTGTAGGGATTAACAATACCAATAAGATGAGAATAAAACAATGAGTGCAAAATCTCCGATAAATCTTCAAGCGCATGCAAGGTCATAAAAAGGAACCCCCAAAGGGTCCCACTAACACAAGACAATCAAAATTCCTTAAAAACTATTTCAAAAGCTATTCCAAACCCAACTTAGCCAAAATCAATAATTAAGGTTAGAACTAACACACGGCTTAATTAGTACTAATCGAGTTCTCTCGGGTCGGGGTCTTACATCCTCCACCCCTTAGGGCATTTGGTCCACCAAATGAAATATAAGACTCGCCTCTGGTAGAAGATGTGGGTACTTCTTCTGCACTTGATCTCGTAATTCCCACGTGGCCTCTTCCGGTCCATGATTCTCCCATAGAACCTTTACCCACTGAATAGTCCATGTCCTCAAGTCTTGTTCCTTTGTATCAATGATCTGAACGGGCTTCTCAACATAGGTAGCATCCTCTCTGATCTCTAATAGCTCGTGCCGGAGCACATGTGAAGGATCGGGGACATACTTCTTCAACATAGACACATGGAAAACGTTGTGTACGCCGGATAGCTCAGGTGGTAAGGCTAACCGATAAGCTACATCACCAATCTTGCTCACAATGTCATATGGTCCAATGTATCTCCGTGATAACTTGCCCTTTTGTCCAAATCTCAATGTTCCCCTTATAGGTGACACTTTCAGGAAAACCTTGTCTCCTTCTTTGAAATGTAAGTCCCTTCTATGAGAATCTGCATAGCTTTTCTGCCTACTCCGGGCTACCTTCAGAAGTTCTTGGATCAATTTCACTTTGTTGCTGGTTTCACTTACTATCGTCGGTCCATGGAAACTGCGAATTCCCACTTCTTCCCAACAAACCGGTGTCCTACACCTTCTGCCATACAAAGCCTCGAAAGGATCCATCCCAATGCTCGAGTGGTAACTATTGTTGTAAGCAAACTCACACAACGGTAGAATCTCATCCCATTGGGTCTTGAAATCTAACACACAAGCACGGAGCATATCTTCAAGAGTTTGAATCGTTCTCTCTGATTGACCATCTGCCTGCGGGTGATACGTTGTGCTAAACTGTAGTTTCGTATCCATAGACTCATGTAGCGTCTTCCAGAACCTCGAAACGAATCTGCTGTCTCTGTCGGATGTGATAGAAACTGGCTGCCCATGTCGACTGATGATCTCGCTGACAAACAACTCTGCTAAAGGTAGCATGTGCATCTTCTTCCCTGTCCTCATAGCAATGAAATGCGCTGACTTGGTGAGTCGGTCCATAATGACCCATATCGCATCGTTGCCTTTGCTAGTCCTCGGTAATCCCAAAAAAAAGTCCATAGTAATGTGCTCCCATTTCCATTCCGGGATCTCTAATGGCTGTAACAATCCCGGAGGCCTCTGATGTTCCGCTTTTATCAACTGACAAGTCATACAACGGGAGACAAACGCTGCAATTTCTCTCTTCATGTTGTTCCACCAAAATCTGCCATTCAAATTCTGATACATCTTCGTGCTGCCTGGATGCATAGAGTACTTCGTACTGTGAGCTTCGGTCATGATATCATTCCTCAAGTCTTCAAGGTTAGGCACGCATAGACAGTCACGGTAGTACAAAACTCCATCAACAATACGGAAATCGGGACGTTCTGCTATGTGCTCTGAAATCTTGGCCAACTCTGGATCTTGCAACTGACTATCCTTGATCTTCTGAATGAAAGAAGGCTCTGACACTGTCATGTTAGCTAACAAAACACCCTTCCTTAGTGGCTGTTGGTCTAAACTCAACTCTTTAAATTGCTCAAAGATACAAGTGCCACTTAGGTTTGCCAAGCCTACTGATTTCCTGCTCAAGGCATCGGCAACTACATTAGCTTTCCCCGGGTGGTACTTGATTGGAAAATCATAATCCTTTATATATTCCATCCATCTTCTCTGCCTCATGTTCAATTCCTTCTAAGAAAACAAGTACTGTAAGCTGCGGTGATCAGAGTGGACTTCGAACTTTTCTCCATAAAGGTAATGTCTCCACATTTTCAACGCGAAAACAACCACTACTAACTCAAGGTCATGGGTGGCATAGTTCTTCTCGTGATCTTTCAACTGCCTGGATCCTTATGCAATCACTTTTCCTTCTTGCATCAACACACAACCAAGTCCAACATTCGAAGCATCGGTAAAAATGGTAAAACCGCCGCTCCCGGATGGTAAAGTAAGGACTGGTGCTGTAGTCAATCTCTTCTTTAGCTCTTGAAAACTATCTTCACACTGATCTGTCCACACATATGGTACATTCTTCCTTGTCAACTTCGTCAAACGTGACGCAATCGACGAAAATCCCTGCACAAAGCTCCTGTAATAACCTGCTAAACCTAGAAAACTTTTGATCTTTGTTGCATTCTTCGGTCTTTCCCAGTTCATAACTGCTTCAATCTTGGACGGATCCACTGATAATCCTTCTTTGGAGATGATGTGCCCCAAAAATGCTACTTGCTCCAACCAAAATCCACACTTGTTGAAATTCGCATATAGCTGATTCTCTCTCAAGAGTTGTAGTGCTATCCTCAAGTTCTCTTCATGCTCTTCTCTGGTCTTGGAGTACACCAAAATGTCATCTATGAACACTACAACAAACTGATCCAAATACTCTGCAAATATCTTGTTCATCAACGCCATGAACACTGCCGGCGCATTAGTCAACCCAAATGACATCACTAGGAACTCATAATGGCCATATCTTGTCCGAAAAGCTGTTTTCAACACATCTGATTCTCTAACTCTCAGCTGATGGTAACCGGATCTCAAATCAATCTTCGAAAAGTATGATGCACCTTGTAACTGGTCAAACAATTCATCTATCCTTGGCAATGGATATTTGTTCTTGATGGTCATTTGATTCAATCTTCTGTAATCCATACACATTCTCATCGAACCATCCTTCTTCTTGACAAACAAAACTGGAGCTCCCCATGGTGAAATACTCGGTCTCACAAAACCTTTGTCCAACAATTCTTGCAAATGAGTCTTCAACTCTCCCAACTCTGCTGGAGCCATTCTATATGGTGCAATAGATATCAAAGCGGTCCCTGGTAACAACTCAATAGTGAAATCGATCTCTCTGATGGGTGGTAAACCTGGAATCTCCTCCGGAAAAACATCCGGGAACTCCCAAACAATTGGGATCTCCTCCACCCCTTGGGACCGTTTATCCTCCGTGATAAACGCCAAATATGCTTCACAACCACTTCTCAATAGTCTATCAGCCCTCAATGCTGAGACAAACCCTGCACGAGGACCCCTCCTCTCTCCTTGAAACAACACCCCTGCTGGTGTCTCATCTAACTTGAAAGTCAGGGTCTTATGGAAACAATCCATTGTGGCATGGTATCCTGCCAGCCAATCCATCCCTAGGATGACATCAAAATTGAACATCTCTAATAGAATGAGATCTGCGGTTAAAACCACTTCTCTTATCTGGACTGTGCAACTAGGATAATATGTTCTACAAATGATTTGTTTGCCTACTGGGGTTGCCACAGTCAAACTAAACTCAAGTTCTCTAGTATGCATATCAATCAACGTAGAAAATTCATGGGATAAGAATGAATGTGTAGAGCCAGGGTCAAATAAAATCTTAGCTTTTATCCCACAAACAAGAAGTGTACCTTCCACTACATTTCCCGCTGCCTCTGCATCAACTCTATTGACCCCGTAGATTTGGCCTCGGTGTTGTGGCCTATTATGTGCCTGCTGTGGTCTGCCTTGTGGTGCATTCCTATGCTGCTGCGGTGCACACTGATTGTGGTTTTGTCCCTGCTGACGAGCCTGTTGTTGTTGTTGTTGTTGTGGTCTATGCTACTGCTGTTGTGGTGCTTGTTGTTGTAGGGGCCTTGCCTGATTCTGAACAACGATTGCATTCTGTTGTGCTGCTGGACGCTGTGCCCCTTGCTGCTGCAGCTGATTCTGCCTATTCTGCCTTGGACAGTCTCTCATTTGATGGGCCATGGAACCACATCTGAAACATGCTCCTGTGACTGTACGACACTGTGCACTCTCATGGTTCTTCCCGCAATGGGTACAAACCAATGGACCCTGAGCTTTCTGTTCTGTCCTTTGTCTCTTGTTCTGATGGTTCCTTTGCTGCTATTGAGCTTGTCCCTTGCCTTGGACTCTAAGGATCTTGTTGTGAAAGTTCTCAAACTTATAGGCCCTCTTGACCGCTTCATCAAAAGTTGCAGGTGGTACTACTCCGGTGGCATCTCTCTCAATAAAAGAGTTAAGTCCTTCAAAGAACTTGGCAATTTTCTTCTCCACCGTATCCACCAACTCCGGAGCATATTTGGACAATCTCTCGAACTTGGTGAGGTATTCGAGGACTGTCATACTTCCTTGCACAAGCTGTTGAAATTCTATGGCCTTTTGCTTCTTGATATGAGCGGGTACATACTTATCATGAAATTGCCTCTTGAAGTTTGCCCAAACCTCTGCATCAGCCATGGTCCTGTATTCTTTCCTCACCGTCTTCCACCATCTGTCTGATGTACCGCTAAATAGAGATGATGCTAGCTTCACTCTTTCACCTCCGGTACAATGGAAAATCTCAAAGATGTTCTCCGTATGTTCCAACCAGTCATTTGCAGCCAATGGATCTTCTATTCCAAGGAACACTTTCGGAGCCCTCTTCCGGAACAACTCAAACAAAGCGTTCGGGTCATGTTGCCTCTGATTGATAACAATTGCGGGCAGAGGTTGAACCGGCTCGAGTCTTCTTTGTAACGCTTCCAATAACTGCCTTTGCATATCTGCCAATTCTCTAGCATGGTCTTCCTCTCTTTTGAGCATTTGTTCTTGCAACCTAGCTTGATTCTCATTAGCTTGACGCTATTGGTCAAGCATTGCCTGCATCATCTGCTGAAATTGATTTGGTGGGTTGTTATCAACCCTATCCTCTTCAAGTGGAACTGTGTGATCACTATCGCTAGCAGAAGGGTTGCCATTTACTGGTCTCTTACGAGGTGGCATGATGCTGCAAAACAAATTGTTAGCACATAAAAATCAAATAAAGGGTTACACATTACTCACACGATACTAGCTAACGAAGAGTCTAACGAATCCTCGCCACGTCCTTAGGATTTCTAGTTTCTTTTAATTGCTTGAAACACGTCTCGCTCTAATACCAGTCTGTCGCGACCCCGGACCGGGCCCCCACATGACTGATCCGGGATCGGGACATTTATTAATGATGATGATGCTACAACCTTTAATGATTTCATATATTTATTTAATTTCCCACAGGTGTCCGCGGTGAGGATATCACAACCATAAATGAATATTTCTTTTAAGTGCGGAAGCGTGTAGCAAATCAAATATTCAATCCATCTCAAATTTTAAAGATAATAGCATGAGTGTAAACCATATCAGAATTAGCAATGATCATTAGCATGTTACCCAAAGTAAGTTAAAGTTTATAGAATTATCATTTAATTACATTTCCCCCAAAAATAGAGGCCCACAAGGCCAATATAACCAAAATACCAATCCAAAGAATGGTTAAATAGTTTCCCCAAATATGAAGTCTCTCATAGCCACCAAATGTCTACATGACGTCATTAGCACGCAACTCAACTAACTGTTGCGGTTGTACGACCGTCTCCTCGTGCTCCTCCTTGGGATAACCAACAACGGGACCTGAGTACCAAAGAGCAGGTCAAACACGACGGTTTGGAAAATGGATAAAACACAATGACAATATGAAAAATACGTGAATTTACCTCCAAAAACATTTGAACCTGTTTAAATGACAATTTCTCTAAACAAGATAAAACATTTATTCAAATATGGGTATGCATCATAAAACTTGTAAAGGTATTTAATCACCTTTAAACTCCATGATGAGAGGAGTTTCATGATTTATTGTCATGATTGCTTAGACTTGTAACTCTTTTTTGCTCGCTTCTGATTGGGCCGCCCAAATAATGAGTTAATGACTGTATTAACTTGTCATAAAACAGGTCATTTAACTGCATTAACTTGTCATAAAACAGGTCATTTAACTGCATTAAGTGGTTGCCAGGGCGCTTGAAGAGTTGCAGGCCGTACCGCGTCTTTTAGAATTCTTCTTGCGATGATCGCCGAGCGATCCACATATTGTTTGATGTCGGATGGCGATGCAACTTCAGACACCGATTGCTACCAATGGGCCAGTACCATCTGTCCTGTCGATTTTTTGATCGATCGGGCAGAAAGTGCACTTTCTTGGTTGGCCGATTCGCGATTTGGAAGTGATCAATGATGATATGATGCTCTTGACGGCGGATCCGTGATGTTGACAAAGATCAGCTGATTGTGAGCAAAATCAGATTTTTTGAAAACCACAGGGGTCGAAAATCTCAAAACACGAAAAGGGTCGGAATATGGCCCTTTTGGTGGAAATCTGGCGACCCAAATTTTCAGGGCCGCCGGCGACCATGGGCATTTTCCCCCTTTTTTGTCACCGTTTTTTGACCGTTTCTCAGTCTTTTCTGATTCTTTTTTCTTCTGTATTTTTCTTGACGTTTTTCCTCATTTATTGGCTTGATTATCCTGAAGAGAACCTGACGAGAAGCCATGCAAATCAGAGCACAAAGTTTCTTATTTTCTGGAAAGGCCAAAGACTTTGTCGCCGATTTTCCGCCAGAAGTCAAAACTAGGTCAAACGATGTCGGAATGACCTGAAATTTGGTGTGTAGCTTGATGAGCAATAGATAAGACCAACCATAGGCCTTTATTTGATTTTTGAAGCCATGTAGGGTCCCATCACTAGTAGACTTGATTTTGTCGCGAGGAAGATGTCGTGTTTTGATGTGTGGTCAACCGATGTCCGATTGACCTGAAATTTGACCGGGAGCCTACTGGAGTCATTTTGAGACGATCCATTAGCTCCTATTTGGAAGTCATGGTCCTGGGGAGCTCCGCCGCTGGGAGGCCTGATTTGGCTTCCAAGAGTCAAAGTCTGGTCAAATGTTGTCAAAATGACCTAAAACTTGACATATAGCCCTTTGGAAGCCTTTTGAAATTACCCATGTGCTTTGTTTGATGAGTGATGGCCTCGGTGGTTCTTGCTACCGAGAGGCTAGATTTTACTGCTCGAAGGTTGATAGAGGGTCAAACGTTGTCGGTTTGACTTGAAATTTGACACGAAGCCTTTTGGAAGTATTTTGAGACCATCCATAAGCTCGGATTGAAGATCTGGCGTCTTTGATGCTGCTGCCGCCAGGGGAGCCTATTTGGCTGCTGAAGGAGTGAAGTTAGGTCAAATGATGTTGGGATGGCCCGAAACTTGATGTAGAGCTTCCTAGTGGCATTTTGAGGCCAATTGTCTGCTCTGTTTTGTGTGTCAGGGTCTCTAGCTTCACCGCCACTGGGAGCTCCTGTTCAGCTGCTGGAGGAGTGAAGTTAGGCCAAATGATCTTGAAATGGCCTGAAACTTCAGGTATACCACTCTTTTGGCAGTCTTAAAGAATCTTGCAATTTTTGTTTGGTTCTGACGAGATTTGATGCTTGAAATAGCATTGCCCGTTTGTGGTAGGATGCATCTTCATGTAGCTTTCGATGTCGAAAAAGCAAAGTGAGATTTTTGTTTTCAACACTTGCATTTTTAAAGAGACACAAAAATCACAAGTCTTGTCTTTTTTTATGAGAATTGTAAATTGCCTTTCACCGAACCAAAAAATCGCCTTTCACGGTAAAGACAAAATCACCTTTCACGGGAAAAACATCGCCTTTCACAGAAAACAAATGAAATTTACATTTCACGGCATTCAAATCCAAACTATGTCTCTTTTTTAACACATGCAATAAGAGTTAGAAAGAAGTTTATTTTCTTTTCCACATGAAAAGGTTGATCTATGGATCACCTCTTGTTATTTCTAAGTAGAATGGAAAATCTGTCATACTCGTACACAAAAAGAAATCAATGTGGTTTGCTCGTCTCCGGTCACGAAAGGGTTGGACCCCATGAATTCTCACATCCACTAACACTGTGAGTCCCGAGACGATCCACAAACAAGTGCCATCATTTTGACACACCCAGTGAGACTCGTTCATTTGATAACATGATGCTTAGAAAAGAAACATATGCATGTCATATTCTTTTATAGTTATGCTTCTTTTCTACCCTTTTCTTAGTTGGTGGCCTTTGTTGAATCTAGTGAAAGTGCAGGCTAGGGCCAATGACTGAGTCCTAGAGAGGGGGGGGTGAATAGGACTAAGGGAACCAATTGCCAATTTTAAACTTTTTAAGGCACTTTTAATATAACCAGAACAAAGAGCAGAACAAACACAAAGAAGAGAAAGACTTAAGTAGCATATGTGTTCATCAAGACAGCTTAAGGAATAAACAAGAGATACAATTAGTAGGTAAGCACAAGTGTGTGTCTATTGAACTTAGTGATGACATATCATACACAACAAATTCCACAATATAAATACATAAATGTAAATCATGCCATAAAGAATAGACACAGGAAAATTATAGTGGTTCAGTCACAAAGACCTACATCCACTCTCAAAGGTCACACAGACCCTTGGTTCCAATAAGAAGAATCACACTACACAAGTACTGATTCAACTATAATTTTGTTATCGAGGTTCGATCACTCAGATCTACTCCCCCTCACACAATTACAAGGTGATTTAGTCACACAGATCTGAATCACCATCACAGATTGTAGAAGTTTAAAGAAGGGTGAACACTTGCCTTTGATGAAGATGGAAAGAGTTCTAAAGAGCTTTGACAGTAGTCGAAGGTTTCACCTCTTGACGACGCCTAGGAGTTGAGAAGGAAGCTTCCATAGTGTATCACAACCAAGGTTCAGAGGTCTGGTCCTCTAGGGTAACATGGATATGGCTTTCATGCACAGTAAGGGATCCTAGAGAAACTCTTCTCACACAACACACTCATCTTGGAGCTAATGAAGCTCTGGGATTTTCCTAAATCTACTACATGAGTGTTTGGAAGAAGATTTGAGAGCTTAGATTTGATGGGAAGAAAATAGCATGCAAAGCTCTCTCAAAAGAGTCCACTGGAATAGAGAAACAAGCTCTAGATATATAGAAAACATCCAACGGTTATATTGGCGGCTAGCCCCTTTAGACCAGCAGCTAGCCCTTTTCAAACAACGGTCAGAAAATTCAAATCAGGTTGGCTCACGGTTAGCCGCAGGAAAAGTTGGGGGCAACCGTAGGGGTGACCGCAAGGAGGGTTCTGAAAAATTGGTTTCTGGAAAGTAAACGTAACCCACGGTTAGCATTGCGGCTAGCCGCAGGTGCACATGGCAGTTAGCCGCAGGAAACCGAATATCATCCTGAGAAAAGAGGCTTACTGGAAAGCTGACTGTGGGTCTGGCGGCTAGCCCCCTTGCAAAGGGCGGCTAGCCGCCAGGTGACCGTAAGGTCACCTGACCCTTTTTAGAAGGACTATTTAAGCTGAGATAAAAAGGATAGAAATCATGATTTTTAAAACTCATCTTTTTCCCAGGGATCTAAGGATTTGGTCTAGGTATAAAATATCTGAAAAGGTTGTCAAACACAAATGGAGACCTTCTTTGATGAATCCGAACTTTCCAACGGCTTGGTAAACCCTTTGAATTAGATCTTCCTTGAGGCACTTTGGGAGGCAAGGTCTTTGGAACACATTGGCACGGAATTGACAAACTCAGTGGTCACAGACATGTGACACTAACAATCTCCCCCTTTGTCAATTTCGTGACAAAAACAATTAGCTAATACAAGATTACAAGAGATATTCAATACAACTCACAGAACAACCATACACTGTGTACAAGACCTTTTGCAACTGAAAAACAGATACAAGAACAAAAAGGGATCAGGACTAGTACTTATAGCTCTTCATATGAGATTGAGAAGATGAACCTGTAGAAGCACAACACTAACAAACAAAGATTAAAAGCATGGGAAATGGAGATGGATTCTCCCCCTGAGATGAATCCTCCCCCTTAATTTGTACCTGCAAACTTAAACCACACTCCCCCTTTTTGTCACAAATTGAAAACGAGAAGCTAACCATGGATGTATAAAAGACAGACAATAATACAAGTAGATAATAGACAATGAAAGTATAAAAGTAGTTAATCACTAATACCATAAAAACATCCATATCAAGTTGGAGTGAACATCCATAGACAGTAAACAATAATAAGTTTTTAAAGAAAAAGAAAACAGAGGAGGGGCAACCACAAGCCAAAACAACACCACCAAAATGATTACAACCAATAAAAACACATGTGGCTTAGAATCCCCAAAAGAGCTAATCAGAAGGAGGTAAAGGAGATGGAGGCATGATAGAAGCATCTTGGAACGACAATCCTTTGACAGTCCACTGAGATATTTGAGAGTCTTCTTTAAAAGCTTTTCGGCTTTGGACTGATTGCTCTCGAAAGCATCCAACCGTTCTTCAACACTCCGGGGAACAGATGAAGAAGGAGCCTGTCGATGTGAAGAAGAAGAATCGAGCCCTGTAGGTGCCTGCTGCTGTGGAGCTAAAGGGACTTGGTGTTGAGGTTGAGGAATCTCTGCAGGAGGGGCTACATCCCCTGCTTCTTCATTTGGAAAGAGATTCATCTGAATAAGATTAGCATGGCCAAAAGGTGCAAGAGAAATAGGAGGCTCATTTGGGCGGAGAACACCAAGAGAACGAGCTATTTAAGAAATGAGGAAGCCAAAGGGGACTGCTGGCTTAGAGGCATTGGATAGGTGAAAGCGAACAATGGCTCTACAGATAAGAGAAGGGAGACACATTTGGACACCTATCACCACTTTGGAGAGGACATTTACCATAAAAGTAGTTAATTTAGTCTGTTTTCCTTTACGAGGATAAACATTGAAAGTGAAGAGGTGGTGCAACAATCTGTATTTGGGAATCAAGGACCCTAAAGGAAGGAAGTTCTTGCGATCCCATGTGGCAGAATGACCACAGAGAACTAGCGTAGCTTGAGCCTTTTCAGCTTCAGTAAGGGTGTCAGAAACCATGGATAGGCCATCTGGGTTCACTGGAATATTCATGATTGATGAGATAAGATCGGGGTCAATCGTAACTTCTTTGTTTCGAAAGGCAATAGTGAAGGAACATGAGTCAACTGAAGATACTGCACCAGTGATTGAAGCATACATGCCAAAAACAAGAGAAGGATAGGCTTTCTCCCCCCAGTCTAAGATGTTGTCTCATCCAATCTGAGCAAGAATGGTTGTTGTCTCATGGGAACTCACTACATTGCACAAAGTACGTCTTTCAACCATAATTGATCTAGTTTTCAAAGCAGCCAGCATTTGGGCATTGGGTTTGAGAACAGCAGAGCCTGGCTGTGGTGGAGGAGAAGGAGGGGTAAGAGAAGGTGAGGTGGACTGAGAGGGTGAAGGAGATCTTTGTCTACAAGAAGAGGAGGCGGTAGTAGATCGTCCTCATTTAGCAGGGCAGTTCACAACTGTTTTCATTCGAGGAGGCATTTCTACAAACACTTGGAGTGCACAAGAAAAGACTAGGAAGAAGAAAACACAGCACATATGCAAAAAGGCACGATTTAGAAGAAACAAGGAAGAGAGAATGACAAGAGAGTTAGAAATAGGTAAGAAGGAAACCAATGGGAGAGAGAAATGGAAGAGATTGGAAAGCCCTAAGAAGGGAAGACAGGAAAACACAAAACAAAAACATAATACAACTCACTGTTAATGAAAAGAGAAAATAAATTTAAAAGAGCGGAAAAGAAAGAGAAAATGAGAGAAGATACCTAGTGGGAAGAGAGGAGAAGCTAACCAAAGAACCAGCAGTGAAGAGAACCAAATGGGAGAGAAGACAGAGACGAGCAATGGATGACAGGGAAAAGGAAATAAAAGCAATAAAAGGGCGCAGGCCCAGACAGGCGGTTAGCCGCCAAGAAAGCTACGGTTAGCCGAAAACCCCTTTTTTTTAAGAAAAAAAAGAACTACTAAACTAAAAACAAACAAGCAAGAGGCATCATCCAATATCACAAACACCAAGGGATTTTCGCATATTTTCAAATTTGGAAACATCCAAGGGTTTTGTTAAAATGTCTGCAAGTTGTTTTTCTGTAGGAATATGCTCCAAAACTATGACTCCTTCTTCAACCAATTTTCTAATGAAATGATGTCGAATATCGATATGTTTGGTTCTAAAGTGTTGGACGGGATTTTTGAAGACATTGATAGCACTAGTGTTATTACAGTACAAGTTCATGCTACACTGTTTAATACCATAGTCTTTGAGCATTTGTCTCATCCACAACATTTGAGTACAACCACTACTAGCTGCTATATATTCTGCTTCAGCTGTAGATAAGGAGATGGATGATTGTTTCTTGTTGTGCTAGGCAACAAGACAGTTTCCTAGGTAAAAGCACCCACCGCTTGTAGATTTTTTATCATCCACATTTCCAGCCCAATCGGCGTCTAAGTATCCAGCAATGCAAGTAGATGAGTCATATGGATACCATAAGCCATATCCCGAAGTCCCTGAAACATATCTAATGATTCTTTTAACAGCTTTCAAATGAATTTCTTTGGGATCGGATTGATATCTGGCGCAAGCTCCTACACTGAATGCTATATCAGGTCTACTGGCTGTAAGATATAATAAGCTGCCTGTCATGCTCCTATACAGACTAGAATCAACACTCTTACCACTTGTGTAAGATCCAGCCCCACCATTAATTATATTTATTATTAAAATATTATTATTATATTAATTTAATGTATTTTAGTTATTTAAGTGGGTAGGATTAAGTGCGTCACACGTTAGATAGGATTCTTGGATCGGAAAGTTGGGTTAGTGGGTAGGTGACCTGACCCGTAGTTTGGACCCAATGACTTAAGCCCAGAGGATATTCCCTTTTAACCTAATCCCTATTTTAACTAATTGCACGATTTATCCCTCCCCACTTATCTCTCTGCAACTCCTCCCGTAACTTCTTCTTCTTCTTCCTCTTTCAACTTCTCAAGCCATTCCAGCTTTAGGATCCAACCATCAGAATCAAGATCAGAGGATACCAGCAATCTTGGCTCAACTTTCTTTTCTCAGGTAACCCTCTCCTCAAATCATTAGGAGTAGATCTGTATTCTTGGGTTATCCCTTTTTTCTTCCAATGCTAGGTTTTGGGTAGGAATATCATAGATCTGATCACCTGGGTATTTCTTTCCCATCTATTATATCAGATTGGTGTTAGGAATGTGATTGAGTGCCGTGGTAATCTCGGTTTGGGTTTTAGTCAGGATCTGTTGCATTTTCCTCAAACTCCAGTAAAAGGCAAGTACCTAAAACATAAATTGTGAATTTAATACATATGTTTGTCGTTGATTCCAATTTGATGCATATAGAAATCCTTTTTATGCCCTTTTTCATTTGATTATATTATTATATTATGAGACTGGAGATTTGAGGGTGACTCCATCGGTTTTACTTTCAGCCATTACTCATCCCACTGGTTTTCAAACCCTTTCTAAACTCATATGGTTGTGAAGATTTGTTCATCAAGGTGGATGGACTACCCATTAAAACCCAACAGGACCGAACCGTCACATGTTCAAGGACGCACATCCATGAGGCCATGTTTCTGTGTATTAGCTGTAGGACCAAGTGGACCCCACTGATGTTTGATCAGGACCATAGATCCGGTAGTGGACCCTCAGGCGATCTGAAGGATGCTGGACGTGTAGGCAGCGGACCTCGATTGGGCCATCATCCGGTGGCCTGATCAGTAGAGGATGTGTTTAAGGGGAAAAATCAATTTGGGCATCAGACGTGATGGGACCCACTGGGTGGTTTGATCATAGATCTGGGCAGACCCTTTTGTCATACAGGGCTGGGCGACGTGTGGGATGATGATCTGGGTATTTGCTCATCGGGACCCACGATTTATCAATTTAAAGTCGCAGGTGAGAGGCTCAGTTTACTGAAGGCGTTCTGTTACAGAACGTGCAGGTGAAGGGATGAAGTTTGGTGATCCGAGGGTGCATGGAAAGTGTGGGTATGCGTTTACCCAAGGTACTTTCTGGGAAAGAGAGAATGACATCTGGTGATAAGTATGATGTCATTCCATGAGATATTAGACTTGATGTAGTATGGGAGAATAGGAGAGAGAGAGTGGTGAGACGGGTGATGTCATCCCATTTGACATTGAATTTGGTTAATCATTTACTGCCCCTTTTAATTTTTGAAAATTAAGAAAAAACCCCGGTTATTTTATAAACTTAAATTATAACCTTTTACTATCTTTGATGTGTTAAAATTATATTTCTATTAATTGAATCAATGGACTAAGTAAATACCGTACGGGAATCGGTATCTTACTAACATGGGGTTTAGTACGTTGTATGACCTCGGGGAAATCCTAACGGATTCGAGTTCAACCCATCTCTATTGGAAAACCCTTAAGTGGGTCTATGTACCTTTGATGGAAAAGGGATGCGTTGATCTTATATTTATTAGAGATTTCTATGGTTGTGGGGTACGAGTGTTGGAATATAGGTGGGCCTTCCAGACAGGTTTCAAAAACTTTTGACCCACTTAATACAGGGATCAATAATCTAGAAAGCATTAAACCCAATCCAGGATGCAATTCCTCAAACTCATAGCCATGTACAGCAACAAATACTATCTAGAAGATAGAAAATAGCACATAAACAAGCAACCACGAAATCCACAACATACATGGATGTAGATATACCTTTGGAGCTTTGTTGTGCTCTAATGGAGGATTTGAGTTCTTTACTTTGATGATGAACACCTTCACAATCCAATTGAGAATCTCCAACTCCTTTTAATCTTCCATGCTATGACCCTTATTAGATCTCTTTTCTCAAGAAGATGGTGGAATCTTCAAGAGAAAACCTAACTAGTAACTCTAAGGAACTAAAGGTGAAAGAGAGGGGAACTTAGAGAGGAAGAGGACTTGTGCAACACTTGCACAAAGGGGCTGTTCTTGCTCTATGTAAAGTGCACGACCAAGAGGGGGTTGCTCCTCCTTTTATAACCCTCCAATCCATCTCTTTTCCTATTTGAAATTGAAGTTTAACTCCCATTACAAATTGGTAAACATCTCCCTTGCTAATTGCCATAGAAGTCTCACTTCTACAACCATTAGTAGCTTTCTCCTTTCTAATTAAAATAGAAGTCCTACTTCCATTAATAATTAGTAGCTTACCATTACCACTATTAGAAGTCTCATTTCAAATAGAAATAGTAACCTTCCTTTTAGAGTTCAAGTTGAATATGTATCTTTCTAATAATTTGGGCTAGCGTGGGGACCACTAGGGATTCCTTAGAAAGCTGGCTCCAACTGGGACACGCGACCCCACATCTCATCTGCAATCCGGGCCCACAGTTAATTGCAAATAACTCCACTATATAAATGCAATTGCACTCCAGTCTTAGGAATAAATTACAATGAAGACCCTAAACTTCCATATTGCCACAAGTAGGCCCCTCCATCTATATCCATGGATCAAATGGACCTGCCCACCAAATTAGATCCATATCTTATTATCCTTGAGCCCCAATTAATTATAATGATCATTTGGTACCGATCTAATTAACTCTTAACTGGAATGGGTGCGCACTTACCAATGATAAATCCATTAATTGGCACAAAGGGATATTAAAGATAGATTCCATCTTGACCATTGAATGTTCCCACATCTCTGCTACCACGTACCCAAATCACCGAGGTGTTGACCTACAATTGGCCTCACTCATTGGTGAGTCAAAGCAAATGAATAGATAGAAACTTGAGTTCATTAATGTCTCAAGATTATGAGCCTATTGCTAGGGAATTATGAGAGCATACCTTAAAATAAAGACAGTGTATATAAGGTGCTTCTCATGGTCCTTCAATACATCCAATGTACCGGCACCATGATCCGGAATCTTACATTCCGATGATCGAGACAAATCACACTATCTCATAGTGATCAAGGCACTGCAACCTTGTCATATGAGATGTCCAATCGCATCACTAGTTGTGAAGATATTCGAGTATAAGATTTGCAATGCATGTCTCCTGTATGTGGATCTCATCCATACACATGTATTACATCTAGTATACTCATGGACTCCGGTTCATCACATGAGCCATTATGTCTTTTGTATTGGTTATGTGCAAGTATATAGAACACCATTTATCTCATGAAAGGAAAAACATGAATTGTATTGATAAATAAAGAAATTAATCAATTTATTACATCATATACCCTTGGTATTGAGACCATAAAACTAACAACGAGACCTTATGTTTGACCTTAGGATCGATTCATATCTACGTCTTAGCCTTCGCATGCATATATATGTTGATTTAGGATATGTACTCCTTTAGATGCATACGCTATTGTGTATTATGGACTATAAAGTGGCTCGGCAAATTTTGTATGATGATTTGATTATGATATGGGATATGGAATGGCCAGCACTTTACTTTGACTTAGGACTCTTGTGTCGGAGCTTTATTAGTCAGGTTTATTATGCTTATATGTTTATGTTTACGTGGGTCATTTATGGACGACTGTAGATCGATATATGGACGGTTGATCACCGATGTGACCGGATCACTTATAATCCACTTTGAATGTGAACAGGTTATCCTGATTTGTTTTTAATTCGATCGGTTTATGACCATCGACGTTATGGACGGGCTCTCCCGATTTATTTAGGGTTGACCACCCAAAACGGGGACACTTGTCTTCGTGTGAATCATATTGCTCCTTTTGCTTTACTTGGATTATGCTATACGTTCTTTCTTGTCATTACTTCTATATGATCACTCTCGTCTATATTCTTCTCGTTGTTGTATTAAGTTTCAAATTATGATTATGTACTTGTTGTTTGCTTTGTAATATTTGGTGCATAGGTACCGGGTCGTACTTTACCCAGGAGACGGAGGAGGATCAAGCGTTTCAAACGTTTGAACCAACTGATGAACCCGAGTGGGATGCCGGAGACGGTTTTGGAGCCGTCTGAGCCTGCATGAGAGTGAACGTCATCCTAGCAATTCTTTAGATGAACTTTCTTTAACGATAAACCTTCCTTTAGTAATTGTTTTATTCATTCTGCAACTTTAACAATTAATGTTTATTTGATTTTCATGTTGGATCTTATTTATGATCATTGAATACCAATTGAATATGCTTCCGCTGCATTTAATGAAATTTATTTTGACTCACCACAGGTTGAAAAAAATTTTGTGGGTCCACTTTTGGAAGCTTGTGTTGTATTAAACATAGGAAATTTGAATTTGATTTATTTTTCACGTTTTTCCCCAATTCTTATTTTGGGGGATGTGACAGTTGGTATCAGAGCCCAGCACGATTCTCGGATATTAAAAATGGATAGAAATAATAGGACGTGGTGAGGATTACGAATTTCATTAGACACGCTTTACTTGCTAACTGTAAAGCTTATAGAATTGTTTCTTAGCTTGTTTCATAGAATCTAACCTATTGTTATTTCATTGTAGGTCATGGCACAGCGTACAACTAGATCTCAGGACAAGGAACCTGGGAATGGATCCAATAATCCAAACGATCATTTCAACCAACTCTTGCAAGCTTTTGTGCAAGCTCAGACTACTCAAAATGAGCAGCAGAGAGCACGTGAGACCGAACAGGCTGCAGAGAAACAGCGAGAAAGGGAAGAACGAGCTGCCGAGAGGGCACAAGCAGATAGAGATAGAGCAGCATTCCAGGCTCAAATCTTAGCCTTGACAGATCGAGCCGCTCAGCCAGTGCAAGTGGTCATGCCTCCTAGGGAAGTAGATCAAAATGACCTCTATGAGAAATTCAAGAAGCGGGTTCCTCCTGAGTTTCACGGGTCGAAAGATCTCATGGTAGCAAATGGTTTTATAGAATAGTTGGAGCAAATCTTTGCAGTCTTCAATTACAATCAAAAGCAGCGAGTTAATTTGGCAGCTTACATGTTCAGAGGTATAGCTCTCCAATGGTGGAACTCAGTCAAAGAAGTAGTGCAAGCAGAGGTAGTGGCTGAAGAGAATGCCTGGGAAACATTTACTACGGAGTTTATGGATAAATTTATTCCCAAATATGTTAAGGACCAGTGGAAGAGGGATTTTCATAACTTAGTGCAAGGTGACATGTCAGTGCTGTTAGAGTTTTTGTTTTGTTGCAATTTGATAGGATGCATTCACTTTCATAAGCTTGTCCTCTCATTCATTCATGGTCTTTGTCTTAGGATCTTCATGCATATCTCGCTTTCTTAATCTTTCTTTTTATCTCATGATATGCATGATTTTCAATTCAGATTTATCTCTTAAGATCATGGAGTTTTTTATTTCAAAAATCATCCAAGCTTTCCAAAGTTTCTAACTTTAAAATCATCTTTTGATTTGGAGTTTTCATGGATTTAGAAATTCAGTTTTCATCTTTTGTTGTGTCATGAATTCATGCTTGGATATGTCCCTCAAAGTCCCTTGGAAAGGTGCCTTCCAAAGTTGCAATTCTCTAAATTTTCAGAATTCTGGCATTCTTCAGGTTGGTCTGCCAGTGTGGCCGGTCAACCGGGCCAAGGTAGCCGGTCGACCGGGCACACTGCAGGTCGTCAGGGTCACTGAAGCTCCAACGGTCAGAAATATAGCCGTTGTGAAGGCCAGGTCGACCGGGGACTAGCCGTTGACAACTTTTTCTTTATAAAAAGTGGCTTTTTGTTTGAAGAAAGTTGCTGACATTGGAGGGACTTTTGAGGCCAAGGGTTAGCAACTTCTCAAGAGCATCTTTGAAAGGATTATGAAGCCATTCCCTTGATTCAACCTTTGATCTTCAAATGGGTGTGCTTTCTTTAATCCTAAGTATTTTAAAATCATGTTTTGTTTCACTCTTTTGATTTCTTTCAATGCATGATTACCAAGATGCTTTCCTATTACAATGTTGTCCTTCATAACATGCTTAGTACTTTAGAAATCTCACATGCTATGAATACAACATATTGTCTTTGTAACACATGAATTTTTTTTCTTGTTTCAACATAAACTTGTTAGACTTTAGTTTGTCTTCTTTGAAATCAAGTTAGTTCACATTGTTAAACTCATGTGTTAGAGAACCCACTCTTTCTCAAACATTTGATTATCATCTTTGCATCATTCAAGATTGTATCTTTTCAAAAAGAGAAAGAGTAATTTCTAGTAAATGCACTTTTCATAAACTTTGTCATACATATGCATGTTTCTAGAAGTTAAGGCTTTCACTTTCTAATTTGCCTATTTAGAGGCACTCTTTTGCACTCATATAGTTCTCTTAATCCATGCATTCATAGGCATATTTTCTAAGAGAAAAGTTCTATGTTGTAAAGGTTTATGCTTAGCCTTGAAAAGCATATGTTGTAAAGGTTTATGCTAAGCCTTGAAAAGCATAGTGTGGATTGTAAGGTTTGAGGTGATCCTAAACCTTAATTGGAGTTAGTGAATACCGGTAGGTGTACCGGGAGTGGATGTAGGCAATTTGGCCGAACCACTATATATGCTGGTGTTATGGTGATTGTCTTTATGCTTTCATTTTATGGATTATGCTCTCTTGGTTGATTTTATTATTCTTCTTCAAAGCACAAGAGACTTAAAAGCTAAAAGAATTAAAATTGGTCTAGGAATTTGAGCTCACCCTATTCAACCCCCCCCCCCCCCCCCTAGGATTCGATCTTGGACTTTCAATTGGTATCAGAGCCTAGGTGCTCTTGTTTAGGTCTGACACCCTAGAGTTAGAATCCTTAGAGTGAGTTTTTGCTTCTGTGGTCACCATGCAATCTCAATTAGGAGAAGGTCATGCCACTAATAGACCTCCCTTATTTAATGGCTCTCATTACCGGTACTGGAAGATTAGGATGCAAGTCTTTCTTGAATCTCAAAGTCTAGATGTTTGGAATATCATTGAAGAAGGATATCATGAACCCATTATCACTGAAAAAGATTCGGAAGGACATGTCATATCTATCAAGGATAAGCCTAAGAAAGATTGGACTCAAGGAGAGAAAGATAGGGCAAATCTAAATGCTAAAGCTAAAAATGCCCTGTTTTGTGCCTTGTCCCAAGAAGAGTTCAATAGGGTAGTAAATTGTATTACTGCTAAGGAAGTGTGGGATACCTTAGAGACCACTCGTGAAGGGACTAATCAAGTCAAAGTAGCTAAAATCCAAATGTTGTCTACTAAGTATGAAGAACTCAAAATGCAAGAGGAAGAAACCTTTGATGAGTTCTATACTAAATTCATGGAGATTGTTAATTCCCTCATAGGTCTAGGAGAGAAGATGGATGAGTCCAAAGCTGTTAGAAAAATATTAAGATCTCTCCCCAAAAGGTTCAACCCAAGATAGTTGCTATAACTGAAAGTAAAGATGTTGATAAGATCAAAATTGAAGAACTTAGAGGAAATCTTCTCACCTATGAATTAGATTTTGAAGTCCCTAGCAAGAAGAAAGGAGTAGCTCTTAGCTCCCAACATAAAGAAAATGATAATGAGAGTGAGAGTGATGATGAAAATGCCATCTTGCTTGCTAAGAAGTTTAAGAGTATCCTTAGAAACAAAAAGAACTATAAAAATTTTGAGGATTCTAGAAATGAAAATTTTCAAAGGAACTCAAGGGGATCTTTTACCAAGACGGATGTGCAATGTTACAACTGTAAAGGTTTTGGTCACATCGCTTCAAATTGTTCCTCTCCTAAAGAATCTGAAAAGAAAGATAAGAAAGGAAAGAAAGTTTTGAACATAACTTGGGATGATGATGAAGATGAAAGTAGTGACAATAATGAACCTCAAAATGATGAAGAAAATGATAATTCCACTTCTTGGCTTCTCTCCACTCCCATCGAAGAAAACAATGATCATAATGTTTTAATAGAAGAAGTAAATGATGAGAATAGTGAAACTGATATTAATCAAGCCTATGAGGAACTATATGAACTATGTGAAGTCATAACCAAGAAAAATAAAAGTTTAAAAAGTGAATCTAAAAGGCTTGTGAATGATCTAAATGTTTTAAAAGATCAATTAATCTTGAAAGACTAATGAGATAAAAAATGTTCAATCTAAGTTGACTACCTCTAATGACAATCTTGCTAAAGCTGAAAAAGAAATTCATAAATTACAATGTCTGCTAGATTCTAGTCAACAAGAATTAGAATCTCTTCAAATGAAACTTGAAAAGGGAAAACATGTTGTTGAAAAATTTACCTTAGGCAATGACAAATTCTATCAAATGTTAGGCATGAATAGAATTTTTGGTAACAAGAATGGTATAGGTTTTGAGTGCTCCTCTAGTAGCAAGAAGAATAACTTTCAACATAATTCTAGAACTCATCTCAAACCTATAGATAAAATCTTCTTTTCCTCTAGATGGACTTGTCATTTTTGCAATCAAATAGGTCATCTAGTTCCAAACTGTCCCTTTAAGTTTAGGATGTCTCAAAAGCATCTTTCTAGAGCTCATTTTAAGTTTATTCCCAAGACCTCTACCTTCATTAAGGCTACTTGGATTGAAAAAGAGAAAAGTGTTAAGAATTTTCTAGTTCAAACCGCTCTTAAAGTCAAAGAAAACTCTAGATGGTTTTTGGATAGTGGTTGCTCTAAGCATATGACTGGAGACCGTTCTAGATTTATCACACTTGAAGACTATGATGGAGGAAATGTGTCTTTTGGAGATAATCGGAAAGCTCAGATTATAGGAAAAGGCTGTGTTGGAGGAGATCAAATGCCTACTTTAAAAGATGTTTTGTTTGTGGATGGTTTAAAGCATAATCTCTTGAGCATAAGTCAGTTATGTGACAAAGGAAACAAAGTTGTTTTTGATAGCAAATCTTGCAAAGTTCTGGATGAGAAATCCCACAAAGTTCTTCTCACTGGATTACGTACTAAAGATAACATCTACACCATAGAAGAATGTTGTGAGAATGAATCCATGTGTTTAATGTCAAAAGTTCAAGAAAATCAACTGTGGCATCAAAGAATGGGACATATAAATTACAAACTGATGAAGATCTTGTCAAAGAAAGGAATTGTCAGAGGAATACCCAAATTAGATGATTACAAATCTGAATTGTGCAAAGCTTGTCAAATGGGTAAACAAATCAAGAAAAGTTTTAAAGGTATAAAAGATATATCCTCTTCTCGCCCCCTTGAACTCATTCATATGGACCTCATTAGACCTGCACCTGTTCAGAGTATTGGCGGGAGAAAGTATATCCTAGTTATGGTTGATGATTATTCGAGATTTGGATGGGTAGCTTTTCTTCATGCAAAATCAGATGCAGTAGAGAATATCATAAGGATTTGCAAGAAAATTCAAGTTGAGAAGGACTGCAAAATTAAGAAGATAAGAAGTGATCATGGAGGCGAATTTGAAAATGAAAGATTTGCAGACTTCTGTGAAAGCCATGGGATCAGTTGTAAGACCCCGACCCGAGTGAACCCGATTAGTGCTAATTTAGTTACGTGTTAGTACTAAGCTTGATTAGTGTTTTTGGTCTAGTTGGGTTTGGAATAGCCTTGATTCTAGTTTTGGGCCTTTTGGAGTGATTGATAGCTTGTGGGGCCCTTTGGGGGTTCCCTTTTTCGGCTTTGCATTTTCTTGTGAAATTTTCCCGACGTGTTTTAAATTGTGTATTTTGGCCGTTGCATTCATCTTGTGGATTCTTACAACTTTCATGTTGATCCCGTGTCCATTCGAGGCCCCGAAACCCGATTTCATAGCCTTGAGGGTAAAACAGTCATTTCACACCAAATTTGTACCCAAAACTTAATATTCTCGAAACCCGTGAAACATACACTTTTTAGAAACTAGATATTTCGACGAACCTTTCTTCCTTCTTCGTCGAATTCATCCGAGGACCCGAGAGAGATGATTTCAGCCCATTTAGTTCATTAAGTTGTGGGACCCAACCTTCCCTTTGTTAACAAAGAAGAACTCACCCTCCATTTGCAATTCATTCTCCATTTTCCAGCACAAGAGAAGAGTCTAGGGTTTTCCTTGGTTTTCTTCTCCTTCTTCTTGCTTCTCCATCTCAAAGCCTCACCAATCTTGCACCAAACTCAAAATGGAGATCATCTTCTTCTTCCTCATCTTGCAAGCATTCCATTGATACCATTTGTGAAGAGGACCCTCCATCACAAGACCTTCTTTGAGCTCATCATTGCCATTAGAGGACCTTAAAGGTAAGAGATCATCCCCATCTCCTAGATTAGTGTTCCTCTAGTTCTTGTTAAGCTACATTTCCATTTTTGAAAGGTTTCCTAGTCATTATATTGTTTGACCCATGTTAGGGCTTTATTTGGGGATTTTGCATTGTAGCTTGGACCATTTTCTTGGAGGACTTGATAGAGCTTAATATCATTAATTGAAGACTTGAGGCAAGTGAATGTTTGGAGGTTTTTAAGTTTCAAATGATTTGGTGAAACATTGATGGATTTTTATGCTTTCATTGGTTGCATTTATTGATTTTTCATGGTTACAATAAATGATATTTATGCATCTTGATAGCCTCATTTAATGTCTTGGAATCTTGTGTTTTAGTCATCTTGATCATAGTTCTATGTGGTTGTTGAAGTGTTGGAAAGAAAGGAACAAAAAGGAGAAAAATCCAAGTCCCGGACCTGCACTGCGCTTTTGGCCGATCGATCGGACGTGCAGACCGATCGATCGGTCTGTCAGTAACTGTAAGGGTTTCTGGACCGATCGATCGGGCCCTGTGTAGAAATTTTGGCCGATCGATCGGTACCTGTTCAGAAAATTTTGGCCGATCGATCGGACCTTCGGTCCGATCGATCGGTGGACTCAGTTTGAGTCCGGTGGATTTTGAGATTTTTATTTTTTTTCCTTAGTGCTAGGTGGGACCTTGGCTACCCTTTTTGGACTAATTGGACTATGGGTGAGATGTCTTGAGCCGACGCTTCTCACGGTTAGTTTGGTGGCATCGAAGTTCAATCCGTTTCAATCTTGAACGGGATGGAATGACGCGATAACTTCTTTATATCCAAATATAAGTCTTTTGCCTTGGTTATCGCGAATTCCATTCCTTTCGATGACTGAATAGGTTGGTCGATGTTTCCGAATTAACGTCATGCCTAGGATGGACCGTCTATAACCTTGATTTTCCTAGTATGAAATCTAGTTATAACCATAAGCTCATTTTAAGTTTTGAAAATCGTAAGAGTGCATAAGGAGCCCGGAATGTCTTCAAACTCAAGGAGTACCAAGTTATATCTATAATCGACATACGAGACCCCTATCCACTCAAATAGATCTTTAAATCATCATCTTTCCCGAATTGTAATAGTTCATTTTATTTCTTCATTTCCAAGATTTCTTTACATGGCTTGTCTTTCTCGAAAGCATTGTTGTACACTTGAAATGGTTACTTGACCCGAAGTGCATTGCACCACATGATATGGCAGTGTGCCCTTGAGCACCCCCGTCTTGCCCGTTTGATTATATATATTTGTACTTGATTTACTTGCATTGTCTCGATTGTATTTGACCTATGAGTCGGCACCACTAAGCTTGGATAACCTCGTTGGTCTGATCCACCGACTTGGAGATCCCCCTCTTGTCCCGCCAGCTGCAGTTTGGATCCCGCTACCCGGTCATTACAGTGGTCTTGTCCCGATACCGCAGATTGCTACTGTGGTCCCCGATGCCCGGCTCGCTACCGTGGTCATGTATAGTATTGTATATGCATATGTATTTATATGAGATCCCCTGTTTCTCCTCACCTCGAGTGACTGAGACCAGGGCCTAGTTATTACTCTATCACCTTAGTGATAGAGGACTTAGCTTCGTGTGGTCGCCATCTTGCTTGTTCCTGATTCCTTAGATACCCTATGAGTTTTATCTTGTTTACATGTTTTTCTAACAAATGATTTATCTATTTTATGAGAGTTCTTGCTTTAACAGATTTTCTTACTT
Organism: Cinnamomum chago; assembly: GCA_038049695.1. Classification (NCBI taxonomy): domain Eukaryota; kingdom Viridiplantae; phylum Streptophyta; class Magnoliopsida; order Laurales; family Lauraceae; genus Cinnamomum; species Cinnamomum chago. The sequence goes on from CP142451.1 coordinate 63,780,315, forward strand.
TTCGAGATATTTCATCTATTACATGTTGTTGTATCTTCTCACTCTCTTGCCAGACCGTCGTGTCTGATCCTTTGCTTTGGTACTCAGGTCCCGTTGCCGGTTTCCTTGAGGAGGAGCCGGAGGAGGCGGTAGGTGAGCTGCAGCCTCTAGTTGAGTGGCGTGCTGACGATGTCATGTAGACATCGGGTTGCCAAGAGGCGTAACATTTTGGGAAGGACTTGTTAACTATTCTTTGGGTTGTTATTTTGTAATATTGGCCTTTGTTGGCCTCTAATTTTGGGGAATGTAACTAAATGATATTTTTTCTAACTTTAACAACCTTTGGGAAACATGCTATAGATCATTGCTCTTTCTGATACAGTTTGATATTGATGTTAATGCTTGCATGACTAGATATAGTCTAACTATTTGATTTGCTACACGCTTCCGCATTAAAAAGAAACATTCATGCAAGGTTTTGATATCCTCACCGCGGACACCTGTGGGAAATTAAATAAGTTGTATTTTGAGGATGTAGGTAATCCTCATCACCAATTATCATTACACACTAATGGTCCCGATCCCGGATTGGGATTCCCGGTCCGGGGTCGCGACATCAGTCATCAATTCTCTGCTCCTAAAACTCCCCAGCAAAATGGAGTAGCTGAAAGAAGAAACAAAGTTATTCAAGAAATTGCCAGAACCCTTCTTAATGAGAAAAATCTCACGCGCAACTTATGGGCTGAAGCTATCAATACGGCATGCTATCTTATTAATCGTGTTTATTTGACAAAGAACACTAACAAAACCCCTTATGAGCTGTATTTTGGAAGAAAACCAAATCTGGGTTATCTTAAAGTGTTTGGTAGCAAGTGCTATATTTTAAGAGATAGAGAGCAGCTTGAAAAGTTTGATTCCAAATCTGATGGAGGGATTTTCTTAGGATATTCTGATAAAAGCAAGGCTTATAGAGTGTTCAACCTGAGATCAATGGCTGTCATGGAATCAGCTCATGTTGTCTTTGATGAGACTAATCAAATTAAGAAAGCTCCTCATGATGAAGAAGAGACCTTAGTTGAGCAGCCTATTTCATCTGAAATTGAAGAAGAGATTCCCTCAGTCCCTACTATGCCCACAAAGTTATTAAGAAATCACAACTTGGATAATGTCATTGGAGATATCAGAAAATGAGTCATGACAAGAAGACAGGTTCATAATCTGTGTGCTCACTATTCCTTTGTTTCACAAATTGAGCCCAAGAACTTCTCTGAAGCAGAAACCAAGTCTGAATGGATTGATGCCATGCAAGATGAATTAAATCAGTTTAGAAAGAATGATGTGTGGGATCTTGTACCTCTTCCTGAAGGCAAAAGCCAAATTGGCACCAAATGGATTTTCAAGAACAAGCTGGACGAATCAGGAAATGTTATAATGAACAAAGCTAGACTTGTAGCAAAAGGGTATTCTCAAGTTGAAGGAGTTGATTTTGAGGAAACCTTTGCCCCAGTAGCTCGGTTGGAGTCTATTCGAATTTTATTGGCTTATGCCAGCAGCATGAAGATTAAACTGTTTCAAATGGATGTAAAGAGTGCCTTTTTAAATGGTGAAATTGAGGAAGATGTGTATGTTACTCAATGTGAGAACCCGACCCCTAATCTCTTGGATTAGTGTTGTTTTATTTGTGGATTAGTTTCTTTTAGTGGGATTAGTATTTGTTGGGTTGAGTTTGTGAGCTAGAATGGCTTTTCTCTAGTTTTGGGGAATTTTGAGGGCCTTTGTGATTAGTGGGACCCTTTGGGGGTTCTTTTAGTGACCTTGTGCGTGATTGGGAGGTTATTCGAAATTCATTATAATTCTTTTTTTAGCCTCATTTGACTTATTTTCTTATTCTCTACAACTTTCGTGTTCACTCCATACCCATTCGAAGCTCCAAAAATCAGTTTTTCCAGCCCGGAGGGCAAAACAGTCTTTTCACACCAAATCTGGACCCAAATTTCGAGATCCCAGAACCATGCCAAAGTTATACTTTTTGAAAACTAGATTTTATGAGAAACATTTTTCTCTTCTTCGTCGATCGCATCCGAGGCCCACAAATAGATGTTTCACCCTTGGCAAGTTTTAAGTGTGGTGGGGCCCATACCCACCCATTATAAAATGACTCCACTCACTCTTTCTCCCTCATTTTCCACTCCCCACCGGCTGCAACTCCCAGCTACAGTGCCAGCAGCCCCTCTTCTTCATTTTCTTCCATTTCTTCTTGCTTTCCCCTCTCATTCTTGGAAGAAACTCTTGCCATTTGGAAACCTAACTATGCCATCTTCTTCTCCATCTCTTTAGCTTCCCATGGATGTGATTCTTGTGCAAAACCAAGGTGGGCAGCCCCTATTGCAAGCTTCTTCTTGTTCATTCATGGCCCTAGAGGTAAGGAATCCTTCCCATCTTCCTTGTATGTGCTATGGCTTTCCCTTAGGTTCTATTTCCTAGTTGGGTTTAAGCCCATTCCTTGTCTTCCTTTGTTTAACCCATTTTAGGGTTTGTTTTGGGGGTTTTTGTAGAGATTGTGGATCTTGAGCTTGAGAGGTGATTAGGAGCTTGATTTGCTTGATAGAGTCAAAGGCAAGTGGATGAATGGATGGTTTTAATGTTATCAAAGTTTTATGAGAAAATCCTAAGTTTTATTACTTGTTCTTGATAATGTGATATATGTTTCTACACATGCTTCTTGTCATATTTCTATTGATTTCGAAATTGCATATTAATGGTGGTTTCTCTCTTGTTAATCTCTTGGAAAAATGTGCTTTCATTTGGTCAAGGTTTGCTCATATGATTTTAAAATGAATGGGGTTGGTTTCCCATTCATGTTTATGTTTACTAGCTTGCATTGATGTGAAATTGATGCTCATTTTAAGAGTTTTGCTAAATCATCTTTTGTTAAGGAAATGTGGATCAATAGTCTTGATTTATCTCTAGATTTTTGGCTCCAATGGACCCTTGTGTATATTGGGGATTCTTCCCTTTGTTTAATGTGAAATGAGAAGAAAGAGGTGTTTGGATTTAATGATTCATTGAAGTTTTGATGGGAGTTCTATTGTAGTTAAGATGTTGTTGAAGCAAGGAAAAACTCAATTTGTATAAGTGTTGGAAAGGAAAGGAAAAAGGAAGGAAAAATCAGTGTCCCGGACCTGCTGCACGCCCAGGTCCGATCGATCGGACCTACAGGCCGATCGATCGGTCTGTCTTTTAACTGTAAGGCTTTTTGGGCCGATCGATCGGACCCTGTGCATTTCTGGTACAGAAATTTCAACCGATCGATCGGACCTTCGGGCCGATCGATCGGAGGACTCAATTTGAGTCCAGTGAAATTTGATATTGTTTTTTTTGGAAACCTTTGGGCTTTCTATGAGTCCTAGGGGTATATACCTTAGTGCTAAGACCAATTATACCCTACTCTAAGGTCTCTAAGACTAGGGGACTAAAAGAAAAGAATGGTGTTGATCTAGACACTAATTCTTGGTTTTAGGTGGTTCCTTGGCTACCCTTTTTGGACTGTTTGGCCTATGTGTGAGGATGTCTTGAGCCGACACTCCTCACGGTGGGTTCGGTGACATCGAAGTTAATCCACTTCAATCTTGAACGGGATGGAACGACGCGATATCTTCTTTATATCTAAACACAAGTCTATTTCCTTGGTTATCGCTAATTCTATTCCTTTCGATGACTGAGTAGGTTGCTCGATGTTTCCGGACTAATGTCATGCCTAGGATGGACCGTTTATAAATCTTGATTTTTGCTATTGTAACATCTAGTACTACCCATAAGCTCATTTTAAGTTTTGAAAAATAGTAAAAGTGCATAAGGAGCCCGGAATGTCTTCAAACTCAAGGAGTACCAAGTAATTATTATAATCGACATACGGGACCCCTATTCACTTAAATAAATCTTGAAACCGATATTTTTACCCGAAATTGTTATAGTTCATTGTTTCACCTCATTTCCCGAGATTTGCATCACATGACTTGTTTCCCGAAAGTATTGAAGTTACACTAGTAACAGTTATTTGTCCCGAAATGTATTGCCCGATATGAAGTGACAGTGTACCCTTGAGCACCCCCGTTTTACCCGTTTATTTATTGTACTTGATTTATTTGCATATGTCCCGATTTGTTATTTGACCTATGAGTCGGCATCACTAAGCTTGGATACCTTGTCGGTTTGATCCACCGACTTGGAAATCCCTCTCCCGTCCCGCCAGCTGCAGTTTGGATCCCGATACCCGGTTATTGCCGTGGTCCCGTCCCGATACCCGGTTCGCTACCGTGGTCCCGTTCCCGTATATATATATTGTATATATGATTTGCGTTGAGTCTCCTCACCTTGTGTGACTGAGACCAACCTCCCGTTATACTCTTGTCATTTCGGTGATAGAGGACTTAGCTTCTTGTGATTGCCATCTTGCCAGTTCCCGACTCCTTGGATACCCGACATGTTTTATATTGCTTACTTGCTTTCCGATAAATGATTCGTTTCCTTTATGAAAGTTGTTATTTAAACAAGTGTTAATATTCTCCAATGTAAATTCAGTTATTATTATATTGCCTTCTGTTCTTTGTACCCGCACATGTTTTAAATGAATGTCGGTTGGGTGAATACCCATGCTTTTACATATGTTTCAAACGATCAATGATTTTGCTAGATTTATATGATTACACATGTTTTAAAGGAATACCCGAATTGTTAAATATCCGAGCTTGCTTTAAAGGACATTTGGATTGTCAGATATCTATGTTTATACTTGTTTTTAAATGATTACCCGATTCGTTAAATATCCATGCTTTGAAATATGTTTCAAATGACACTTGGTTGCCAGATCCCTACTTTTATACCTGTTTTTAAACGATATCCGGTTTGTTAAATATCCATGCTTTGAAATATGTTTAAATGAACACCCGGTTTGTTAAATATCCTTATTTTCACATATGTTTCAAATGGACATTGGTTTTGCTAGACTGCTATGAATACCTGGTTTGTTGTATACTTGTGTTTTTACTTAAGTTTCAAATGAACGTTGTTTTGCCATACCGCTATATTTATACATGTTTTAGACGAACACCCGATTGTCAAATATCTATGATTATAGATGATGTAAATGAACACATGTTTTATTAGATATTCATGTTTTACCCATGCTTGAAATGAATACAGGTTTTCCCCGAGATTCCCGACTTTGCACCCGTTTAATTACATGCAGCATTTGATCGAACCGCATGATTTATCTTATGTTTTATTCTTCGGTATATTATTATCTTTTCATCCACCTGCCAGACCGTCGTGTCTGACCCACTACTTTTGGTACTCAGGTTCAGATTTCTTCGCCCCGAGTTGAGTGTTTTGTTGGCTGTGGAGCCATGCCTTGTAGGTTGGTTTGTCGGCTATGTCATGTAGACATTGAGCTTGACATCGGAGCTACGTCACATTTGGGTAGTAGTTTATAGCTTATTGTTGTATGGCTTTTATTAGCCTTTTTCTTGGGATTCTTAATTAATGTACATTGATAATTGTAACTTGAACATATTTGGGAATGTAATATCCTGTTACTGTCAGCTCTGTAATTTATTGTGATGGTTACTCCAGTCTGATATGATTCTTGATATAATAGCTATATGCTAAAGGTTGAGTGCGACGCGGAATCCGATGGCCACGGACTTCGGGTCGCAACGCCACAAAAGCTTCCGCAAAATATTCAGAACGTGTTGGAATGTGTTGTCTTCACACACGCGGATCTTGGGAGAAAAATATATTTATGCTTTAATTTCCCATTTGCGCCCCCGATGTCTCGGATTGGGGGCGTGACACTCAACCTCAAGGCTTCGAGGATCCTCATCACCCAGAATATGTTTTTAAGTTGAAAAAGGCTCTCTATGGATTGAAACAAGCCCCAAGAGCCTGGTATGAAAAGCTTACAAGTCACTTACTTGAAAATGGATATGAATGTGGGAATGTGGACAAGACTCTCTTCATTAAAAAGGTTGATAAAGATATTCTCATTGCTCAGATATATGTTGACGACATTGTTTTTGGATCTACCTCTAATCAGCTTGCTCAAGGATTTTCAGAATTGATGAGCTCTACTTTTGAGATGAGTCTGGTCGGTCCCTTGCAATTCTTTCTAGGATTACAAGTTAGTCAGACTGATCAAGGTATCTTTCTTAGTCAATCCAAGCTTGCTCTAGAAATAGTGAAAAAGTTTGGCTTAGGAGAATCTAAGACTAGTTGCAATCCTATGGGATCCACTACTAAAATCTCTAGTGACCTTCAGGGTAAGAAAGCTGACCAAAAACTTTATAGGAGTATGATAGGAAGTCTTCTCTACCTCACTGCTAGCCGCCCTGATATCCCTTTTAGCGTTGGAATATGTGCTAGGTATAAATCTGACCCCCGAGAGTCTCACATTAAAGCTGTTAAACGTATCATAAAATATATTAATGGGACTTCTCATTATGGTATCTGGTATCCTCATGACTCAACTCTGCAATTAATTGGATGTGGTGATGCAGATTGGGCAGGATCATTAGATGATAGGAAAAGCACTAGTGGCTGTTGCTTATCGTGCTCAGTTGCCAGTGTCTCAGTTAGCAGCTTATCGTGCTCCTGCACAACAGCCTTGGAGGACAACACCTCCGCAGGGACCGCAGCAGATTCCTCGGGCACCACAACAGCATATGTACCGAGCACCAGCCCCTCAGTATCAGCAATATAGGGGTGCAGCGCCACAGCAGCAGAGGCCAGTCCTAGGGCAGCAGAGGCCAGTGTAAGGTCAACAGAGGTCATTCCAGCCACAAAGGCAGCATCAACCAGTGGGTCAACCAAGAGTACCTAGGCCAGTGCAAGGACAACCAAACTAAGCTCAGCATATGGGCAGAGTATGGGCAGTTACTCATGAGGATGCAGATGCTTCTGCGGAGGTTGTGGAAGGTATTGTTTTAATATCAGAGGTAGAAGCTAAGGCCATATTTGACCCTGGCTCTACACATTCCTTTGTTTCCCATGATTTTGCTAGACATATCAACGAGGCTGTAGTGAGATTAGATGTTGCTTTAGTAGTGGGTACCCCAGTGGGCAAGTAGGTTTGTTGCCACCAATATTTTCCAAGTACCCGAGTTCAAATTGGGGATTTCATCTTACCTGTAGACCTGATTCTTTTAACGATGAAGGATTTCGATGTCATACTTGGTATGGATTGGCTAACGACCTATAGAGCAGTGATGGACTGTTTTAATAAAACAATCAAGTTGTCATTGCATTCTGACACTATTGAATTTGTTGGTCGGAGGAAACCAATTCGGACATGCAGGATCTCGGCATTGAAAGCATAAAGATTGTTGAAATCTGGATGTGAAGGATATTTGGCGTTTATCACGGAGGATAAACAGTCAAAAGGGGTGGAGGATATTCCAGTGGTCTGTGAGTTTCCGGATGTTTTCCCGAATGAAATTCCAGGCTTACCTCCAGTCATGGAGATAGACTTTTCGATTGAATTGGTACCAGGGACAACTGCGATTTCTAAAGCTCCATATAGAATGGCTCCAGCAGAACTCAGAGAGTTGAAAACTCAATTGCAGGATTTGTTGGACAAGGGGTTTGTGAGACCAAGTGTATCACCTTGGGGTGCGCCGGTCCTATTTGTGAAGAAGAAGAATGAGTCTATGAGGATGTGCATAGATTATCGACAACTCAATCAGGTCCCAATCAAGAACAAATACCCTCTCCCAAGGATCGATGAATTGTTTGATCAGCTTCAAGGAGCTGAATATTTCTCAAAGATAGACTTGAGATCGGGATATCATCAGCTTAGAGTTCGAGATCAGGACATTCAGAAGACAGCATTCAGGACCAGATATGGCCACTACGAGTTTTTGGTAATGCCATTTGGGTTAACCAATGCTCCAAGAGTATTTATTGCCTTGATGAATAAGATATTTGCTCCATTTCTCGACCAGTTTATTGTTGTTTTTATAGATGACGTGTTAGTATATTCTCGGTCTCGAGAAGATCATGAGCAGCATTTGAGGTCAGCATTGCAGGTTTTGAGAGAGCATCAACTCTATGCCAAGTTGAGCAAGTGCGAGTTTTGGCTTCAGCAAGTAATTTTCTTAGGTCACATCATCAGCAAGGAAGGTTTGGCGGTTGATCCAGGAAAGATTGAGGCAGTGGTCAAGTGGCAGAGACCCATGTCAGTAACAGAGATTCGTAGTTTCTTGGGTTTAGCAGGTTACTACAAGAGATTTGTGAAAGGATTTTCATCCATTGCTGCTCCATTGACCAGATTAACATGAAAAGATGTACCATTCGTGTGGAATGACGAATGTGAAGCAAGTTTTCAGGAGTTAAAGAATAGGTTGACTACAGCTCCAGTGCTCACATTGCCTACAGAAAATGGTAGATTTGTCATTTACATGGATGCCTCGAAGGTTGGATTGGGTTGTGTGCTTATGCAGGATGGGAAGGTAGTGGCTTATGGCTCTAGACAATTGAAAGAGCATGAGAAAAAGTATGCCGCTCATGATTTGGAACTTGCAGCAGTGGTTATGGCATTGAAGATGTGGCGTCATTACCTATACGGTGAGAAATTTGAAATTCATTTAGACCATAGAAGTCTTCAATATTTGTTTACCCAGCCTGAATTGAACATGAGACAAACCCGCTGGATGGAATACATGAAGGATTTTGATTTTCCAATCAAATTTCATCCCGGGAAAGCTAATGTAGTGGCTGATGCATTGAGTTGAAGGGTAGTAACTAATGCATGTTTGCGGGCAGAATGGTCTTGGGCAGAAATTTTCCTTGATTTGGGAGTGTCTCTGCAATCAATTGATGACAAGGTCATGTTAGCTAACATGTTCGTCTTGGAACCAGAGATTTTGAGCAGGATCAAGAGCAAGCAGTCAGAGGATCCAGAGCTAGCTCGAGTGATTGAACAGATTGACAACAGACCAGACTTCAGAATAGTGGAGGGTGTGTTGTACTTTCAAGATCGGTTATGTGTGCCAAATATAGAAGAATTGAAGAATGAGATCATGACAGAAGCACATCACTCCCGCTATACTATTCATTCGGGTAGTATAAAGATGTACCAGAACCTGCGTAATCATTATTGGTGGAGTAATATGAAGAGGGATGTAGCAGAATTTACAGCAAGGTGCTTGGTATGTCAACAAGTAAAGGCAGAACGGAAGCAGCCCCCAGGACTTTTAAAACAGTTGGAAGTGCCCGACTGGAAATGGGAACACATAACGATGGATTTTATCTCTGGGTTGCCATCAATGCATAACATAGATAGCATCTGGGTGATAGTTGACAGATTGACTAAAGTGGCACATTTCTTACCAATGAGCCTGAAGACACCTCGGGATGAGTTAGCTCGAATGTACATGGAGAAGGTGGTCACAATTCATGGTGTTCCCCGATCAATTGTATCCGACAGAGATCCTTGATTTTTGGGCAAATTCTGGACTGAACTTCAGGAAGCTCTGGGCACATCATTGAATTTTAGTACAGCGTATCATCCCTAGACCGACGGTCAAACTTAAAGGACTAATCAGACACTGGAAGATATGTTGCAAGCTTGCGTCCTTGATTTTGGGAAGGACTGGCAGAAAAGTCTCCCATTGTGCGAGTTTGCATATAATAATAGTTATCATTCCAGTATCGGCATGGCACCATTTGAGGCGTTGTATTGACGTCGATGCAGGACCCCAATCTGTTGGGAGGAGATAGGTGTCAGGAGTTTTCATGGTCCATTTATTGTTAGTGATACCAGTGAGAAAGTGAAGCAAATCCATGATCGGTTGAAAATTGCTAGAAGCCGACAGAAGAGTTATGCAAACCTGAAGAGGAGAGATTTTCAATTCAAGATTGGTGAACATGTGTTTCTAAAGGTTTCACCAACACGAGGAACATTGAGGTTTGGGCAGAAAGGGAAACTATCTCGGAGATATATCAGTCCATTTGAGATCATGGAAAGAATTGGAGAAGTTGCTTACAGATTGGCCTTACTAGCAGCATTGTCAGCGGTGCATAATGTTTTTCATGTCTCGATGTTGAAGAAGTATATCGCAGACCCATCTCACGTGTTGCAGTATGAGCCGTTGGAATTGCAGTCAGATGTTACTTATGTCGAGCGACCTTCTCGGATCATCGACACGAAGGAGCAAGTTCTCAGGACGCGGACAATACACTGGGTGAAAGTCCAGTGGGAGCACCATAGTCCTCGGGAAGCCACTTGGGAACTCCGAGACCAAGTGAAGAAGCTTTACCCGCACCTTCTTCCAGAGGTATGATTGCATTTGGAGGACCAAATGTCCTAAGGGGGGGAGAATGTAAGATCCGACCCCACCATTAATTATATTTATTATTAAAATATTAGTATTATATTAATTTAATGTATTTTAGTTATTTAAGTGGGTAGGATTAAGTGGGTCACATGTTAGACAGGATTCTTGGATCGGTAAGTTGGGTTAGTGGGTAGGTGACCTGACTAGTAGTTTTGACCCAATGACTTAAGCCCAGAGGATATTCCCTTTTAACCTAATCCCTATTTTAACTAATCGCACGATTTATCCCTCCCCACTTATCTCTCTGCAACTCCTCCCGTAACTTCTTCTTCTTCTTCCTCTTTCAACTTCCCAAGCCATTCCAGCTTTAGGATCCAACCATCAGAATCAAGATCAGAGGATACCAGCAATCTTGGCTCAAGTTTTTTTTCTCAGGTAACCCTCTCCTCAAATCATTAGGAGTAGATCTGTATTCTTGGGTTATTCCCTTTTTCTTTCCAATGCTAGGTTTTGGGTAGGAATATCATAGATCTGATCACCTGGGTATTTCTTTCCCATCTCTTATATCAGATTGGTGTTAGGATTGTGATTGAGTGCCGTGGTAATCTCGGTTTGGGTTTTGGTCAGGATCTGTTGCATTTTCCTCAAACTCCAGTAAAAGGCAAGTACCTAAAACATAAATTGTGAATTTAATAATATGTTTGCCGTTGATTCCAATTTGATGCATATAGAAATCCTTTTTATGCCCTTTTTCATTTGATTATATTATTATATTATGAGACTGGAGATTTGAGGGTGATTCATTCGGTTTTACTTTCAGCCATTACTCATCCCACTGGTTTTCAAACCCTTTTTAAACTCATATGATTGTGAAGATTTGTTCATCAAGGTGGATGGACTACCCATTGAAACCCAACAGGACCGAACTGTCACATGTTCAAGGACGCACATCCATGAGGCCATGTTTCTGTGTATTAGCTGTAGGACCAAGTGGACCCCACTAATGTTTGATCAGGACCATAGATCCGGTAGTGGACCCTCAGGCGATCTGAAGGATGCTGGACGTGTAGGCAGCGGACCTCGATTGGGCCATCATCCGGTGGCCTGATCAGTAGAGGATGTGTTTATGGGGAAAAATCAATTTGGGCATCAGACGTGATGGGACCCACTGGGTGGTTTGATCATAGATCTGGGCAGACCCTTTTGTCATACAGGGTTGGGCGACGTGTGGGATGATGATCTGGGTATTTGATCATCGGGACCCACGATTTATCAATTTAAAGTCGTAGGTGAGAGGCTCAGTTTACTGAAGGCGTTCTGTTACAGAACGTGCAGGTGAAGGGATGAAGTTTGGTGATCCGAGGGTGCATGGAAAGTGTGGGTATGTGTTTACCCAAGGTACTTTCTGGGAAAGAGAGAATGACATCTGGTGATAAGTATGATGTCATTCCATGAGATATTAGACTTGATGTAGTATGGGAGAATAGGAGAGAGAGAGAGTGGTGATGACGGGTGATGTCATCCCATTTGACATTGAATTTGGTTAATCATTTACTGCCCCTTTTAATTTATGAAAATTAAGAAAAAAACCCCGGTTATTTTATAAACTTAAATTATAACCTTTTACTATCTTTGATGTGTTAAAATTTAATTTCTATTAATTGAATCAATGGACTAAGTAAATACCGTACGGGCAAACGGTATCTTACTAACATGGGGTTTAGTACTTTGTATGACCTCGGGGAAATCCTAATGGATTCGAATTCAACCCATCTCTATTCGAAAACTCTTAAGTGGGTCTATGCACCATTGATGGAAAAGGGATGCGTTGATCTTATATTTATTAGAGATTTCTATGGTTGTGGGGTACGAGACCTTATGTTTGACCTTAGGATCAATTCGTATCTACGTCTTAGCCTTCGCATGCATATATAAGTTGATTTAGGATATGTACTCCTATAGATGCATACCTTATTGTGTATTATGGACTATAAAGTGGCTCGGCAAATTTTGTATGATGATTTGATTATGATATGGGAGGTGGAATGGCCAGCACTTTACTTTGACTTAGGACTCTTGTATCGGAGCTTTATTATTCAGGTCTATTATGCTTATATGTTTATGTTTATGTGAGTCATTTATGGACGACTGCAGATCGATATATGGACGGTTGATCACCGATGTGACCGGATCACTTAAAATCCACTTTGAATGTGAACATGTTATCCTGATTTGTTTTTAATTTGATCAGTTTATGACCACCGACGTTATGGACGGGCTCTCCCGATTTATTTAGGGTTGACCACCCAAAACGGGGACACTTGTCTTCGTGTGAATCATATTGCTCCTTTTGCTTTACTTGGATTATGCTATACGTTCTTTCTTGTCATTACTTCTATATGATCACTCTCGTCTATCTTCTTCTCGTTGTTGTATTAAATTTCAAATTATGATTTTGTACTTGCCGTTTACTTTGTAATATTTGGTGCATAGGTACCGAGCCCTACTTTACCTAGGAGACAGAGGAGGATCAAGCGTTTCAAACGTTTGAACCAACTGATGAACCCGAGTGGGATGCCGGAGACGGTTTCGGAGCCGTCTGAGCCTGCATGAGAGTGAACGTCATCCTACCAATTCTTTAGATGAACTTTCTTTAATGATAAACCTTCCTTTAGTAATTGTTTTATTCATTCTGTAACTTTAACAATTAATGTTTATTTGATTTTCGTGTTGGATCTTGTTTATGATCATTGAATACCAATTGAATAAGCTTCCGCTGCATTTAATGAAATTTATTTTGACTCACCACAGGTTGAAATTTTTTTTATGGGTCCACTTTTGGAAGCTTGTGTTGTATTAAACATAGGAAATTTGAATTTGATTTATTTTTCACGTTTTTCCTCAATTCTTATTTTGAGGGACGTGACAACTTGACTCTCTAGATAATTTGAGTGTTGTGCTCATGGGTGTGTTCATGTGCTTGGCTGAGTCTAATCCAAATCTTTTGATTAGTTCTTTAGCATATTTGGTTTGGGAAATAAACATTCCATCAGACAATTGTTTAACTTGTAATCCTAGAAAGAAATTAAGTTCACCAACCATACTCATTTCAAATTTAGATTCATAAGATTAGCAAACTTTTCTGTGAGATCATCACTGTAATTCCATGGGGATCCGAACCCTAGAGGGGGGGTGAATAGGGTGAGCTTCTTTTATGACCAATTTTAACAATTTTAACTTCTTTAAAACAAACTAGTCACAAGTGATGATTATCAAACAAAATGCGGAAGCTTAAAGAAAACAATCACCACAAAGCAAGCACCATCACACAAGGATTTATAGTGGTTCGGTCTCAATGCCTACATCCACTACCGGCTTGTGATCCAACACCCCACCGGATTTCCACTATTTATGCTTTTCAATAGGCTAAGCAATAACCTTTACATTGATGTTTTTCAAGGCTTAACATCAACCTATACACTATGCTTTTATAGGCTAAGCAATAACCTCTTCAACCACATGGTTGGTTATCTCACTAAGTTGTGTCTTTAATACACTAGATGGAGATTCATTTTAGCTCATTACATTTGCCTCTAAAATAGGCGGATATGGAAGTGAAAAGCTAATACACACTCACACTATGAATGCAAAGATGAAAGTATATGAAGTGTGTGTGTGTGGTCCTCAATCATTTTGAAAAAGAAAGTTCATAAATGTATGCCTAAGGCTTTTGAAAGTTTTAGCTCAAAAACATTTATGATTGAGGATGTAATGCAATCACATGTTAAAAGTAACAACTTGTTAATGATATCAAAGTTACACAAGTTGTATGAAATGGATCAGCTCTAAACATGTGATGCATAGGGATGTCAATCAAATCATCAATGAAGCTCAAAACATAAAAATTGATTTGATTGAAATTAGGGGACAAATCATATGTAATTATAAGGACAACTTGAAAAAGATTTACCAATCAAAGTAAGGCAAGTTGTGAAGCATTAAAACAATAATACACATATGATTTGTAATGATGTTGGATCCAAAACATAAGATACATTTGAGAGAGATTTTCTTATGATGGAAAAACAACACCCAAAGATTCAACAAAGTATATGAATCATGTTACATCTTTCATTAACATGATCTACTTAGATTTACCAATAAAGTACTACTTTGATGAATCAATGGTGATGTATCCAAAACAATATATCTATTCAAAATATAGAATATGCTAAGGATACAACATATCATATATTAACATGTTACAAAGATTTACCAATGATAAAACAAAACATGAAAACATATGATTTGTAAAGAGGTTGAGTCCAAAACATAAGATAGTTTTGAAAGTGATTTTCTTATGATGGAAAACAACAACCAAAGATTCAACCAAGTATATGGATCATGTTACATATGATTTCAAAGGTTTTTACATTAACATGATCTACTTAGATTTACCAAAGTTAAGTACTACTTGAATTGAATCATATGGTGTTGTATCCAAAACAATAAATCAACTCAAAACATAACACATGTTAAGGACACAACACAAACATAGTTTATCATGCTAGAAATGATTTACCAAAAATAAAACAAAGCATGAAAACATATGATTAAGAAAGGAAGAGCCTACTTGGTGGTTTAACTTCATTAATCCAAGCTTTATCTTTCCTAATCTTCCCCTTCATCCCTTGGTTCTTTTCCCTTTTGATATGCCTTAAATCCTCTCAAGGAGGGGTTAAAAATTCCCAACATTTGGCAAGGGAAAGAACTCATATTTATAGCAAAAAGTTGCCAACGGCTAGTCCTCGGTCGACCGGCAAACAGGCCTCGGTCGACCAAGAACACACAACGGTCATATTTCTGACCATTGGTGCTCCCAGGCAAATTTTGCCTGCAGTTGTCTCGGTCGACCGAGACCTGCCTCTCGGTCGACCGACAACACTGCCGGGACAACCCCCCTTTTGACAAAAAAACCAACTTTTGTCATTTCAAAGTTATTTCTTTGGGGGACCTTTTGGCAACTAAATCAAGCTAGGAAAACATGTTTTAAAGATTCTAATGGTTTTTAAAACATGACATAAAAAGCCTAAAAAGATTCAAAACTTTTAAAACAAAGGCTAGCTTGATTTCTAGAAAACTCTTTTCTAAAACAAATGCATCCAAGATAAAAAAAACAAATCATGCATAAAACAATATCTTAAAAACAATGCATGAAGAAAACAAGATTTCAAGTTTATAAAACCAATGCATAAGTGTGTGAAACAAATGATGCTTGAATGAAATGCATCCATCAAATTGCAATCTAGAAAATTCCTAACAATCACAAGTAGATCCAAACACTATATCATCAACATAAATTTGAGCAATCAAAATATTATCATTGTTTGTTTGAATAAAGAGAGTTTTATCCACACTACCCCTTTCAAAGCTTTGATCAATTAAGAATTGAGTAAGCCTCTCATACCAAGCTCTAGGGGCTTGTTTGAGACCATAGAGAGCCTTTCTAAGATGATACACATGGTTAGGCTTCTTAGGGTCTTCAAACCCTTTGGGTTGCTCAACATAAACTTCTTCTTCCAAAATACCATTTAGAAAAGCACTTTTGACAACCATTTGGTATAGTTTAAATTTCAAAGAACAAGCAATGGCAAGAAGGATTCTAATGGATTCAAGTCTAGCAACGGGAGAAAAAGTTTCTTCAAAAATCAATTCCTTCAATTTGAGAGTACCCTTGAGCAGCCAGTCTGGCCTTGTTTCTAACAATGGTACCATTTTCATCAAGTTTATTTTTGTAAATCCACTTGGTACGTACAACATTTTTGTCATCAGGTCTAGGCACTAGATCCCAAACTTCATTTCTAGCAAATTGATTTAACTCTTCTTGCATGGCATTTATCCAATTATCATCAGAAAAAGGTTCATCAACATTTTTAGGTTCAAAAGTAGAAATAAAGCAAAGATAGCTAACAATGTTTTCTAATTGTCTTCTAGTTTTAACACCAGCCAAAGGATCTCCCAGAATTTGGTCCATAGAATAATGTTTCACATTTACCAAATCCTTAGAGATTGGAGACTCATCCAGTTTTTCAGTTGGGACATTTATCTCATCATTATCAGGGTTTTCTTGATGACTGAAATCATTTAGTTTGTCATCAATGACTACATTTATGAATTCTTGTATGGCTCCAGTGTTTATATTCAACACTCTGTAGGCACGACTGTTTTGAGAATAGCCAATGAAGATGCCTTCATCACTTTTAGAATCAAATTTACTCAAGTGTTCTCTGTCCTTGAGTATATAGCACTTGCTACCAAAAATTTTAAAGTAGCTAATGTTGGGCCTTCTCTTATGCCATAATTCATAAGCAGTTTTATCCAAGCCAGTTCTCAAGTATACCCTTTTTATGATGTGGCAAGCTATACTAATTGCTTCAGCCCATAGATCTTTAGGAACATTCTTTCCATGAAGAATAACTGTGGCCATTTCTTGTAAGACTTGATTCTTTCTTTCAGCAATACCATTTTGTTGAGGGGTTTTAGGGGCAGAAAATTCATGGTGAATTCCATACTTATCACAATATTTTTCAAACTTTGTATTTTCAAATTCACCACCATGATCACTTCTTATTCGAGCAACTGCTCTTCCTTTTTCAACTTGGATCCTTTTCACAATCTTTTTAAATTCGTCATAAGCATCAGATTTCTCTCTTAGAAATGCAACCCAAGTGAATCTTGAATAATCATCAACAATAACAAGAAAGTATCTTTTGCCCCCTTTAGTCTTTTTCTTAGTTGGACCAACCAGGTCCATATGGAGAAGCTCTAGAGGTCTGGAGGTCTTTAGAGACTTGGTCTTTTTGTGAGAGTTTCTGATTTGTTTACCCTTTTGACATTTGAAAGTCCTTGGGATCCTAACCCTAGAGGGGGGGGGTGAATAGGGTGAGCTACAATTGTGACCAATTTAAACCAATTTTAACTTCTTAACAAAAACTAGTCACATGTGATGATTAATCAAACAATATGCGGAAGCTAATAAATGAATCACCACAAGCGTACACCACAACACCAAGGTTTATAGTGGTTCGGCCTCAATGCCTACGTCCACTACCGGCTTGTGATCCAATCACCCCACCGGATTTCCACTATGTATGCTTTTTACTAGGCTAAGCAATAACCCTTACAATGTTGTTTTTCTAGGCTTAACAACAACCTCTCAATGTGCTTTTATAGGCTTAACAATAACCTTTACAAAATGCTTTTCTTAGGCTAAGCAATAACCTTACAAGATGCTTTTCTTAGGCTAAGCAATAACCTTTACACAATGCTTTTCTAAGGCTAAGCAATAACCTTTACAAATGAGAGATTTCTCAAAGAAGGTGTCTTCACAAAAGAACACTCCAAGAGATACAATTTAAGCTCAATTGAATTGCCTCTACATAGGCTAATATGAAAGTTTAATTCAAATTACAAACATACACTTGAATAAGTTAAAGTGTGTGCACAAGTGTATGAATGCTTTTCTTCAATCAATTTTAACAATAAAGCTCTTAAATGAATGCATGATGCATTTTAAAATCAAGGTTTATAAAATGATGATTGAAGATAAAACTAATCACATAAAAGATTCAAACAACTTTGAAGAAATGAAACAAACAAGTTGTATGAATGTTAAAGTCTAAGAACACATGTGATTAGGATAAGAGAGTTTGCAAACCAATCTAATTTACCAAAGATGATATTGAGTTTGCAACACAACTCTTTAAAGGCTTGAAATCATGCATAAATGAAAATACAAAGGATTTGAACATGCATGGATTTCATTTGAATGGAAATCAAAATAACTATAATGATGCACCTTTTAAAAACTCAAGCATTTGATTTCCAAATAGCCCTCTAGCCTTTCCAACTTCTTCCCCTTTCTTTGGCTCCAAAATGCTCTCAAAAGTTCATGTGTCAAGCCTTGAAAAAGGTTGGAAATGAATGGACTTTATAGCCAAAAAGTGCCCAACGGCTAGTCCTCGGTCGACCTGCAAAGAGGACTCGGTCGACCATGAACACACAACGGTAAAAAAAAATTACCGTTTGAAAAACTGCTTTTAGCGGCGGACACAGAGACCGCCGGTAAAAGTGGTTTTGTCCGCCGGTAAAAGTCCCGTTTTCCCAAAAATGCAACTTTTCAAAGTATTTCTTGGGGGATCTTTTGGCCACTAAATCAAGCTTGAATAACATGTTTTAGATCAATCTAAGATGATTAAAAACATGAAACACAAAGAGCCTAAAATGATTCGAAACTTTAAATCCAAAGGCTAGCTTGATTTCTAAAAACTCTTTTCACATAAAAATGCATACAAAGATGATTCTGAAAGAGATGAATGCATGCAAGGCACAAACCTAAATTCTCAATATGATTTCACAAAAGTAATGCACAAAGAATTAGGTTTTCAAAAGAGTTTGAATTCTAAAATCAATGCATCCAAGTTTAGAAACAAAACATGCATAAAATAAAACTTTTACCAATCTTAAAAGCAATGCATGTATAAAACCAGATTTCAAGATATTCTAAAACAATGCATGAGTGTAAATTCAAATGATATGAATATGTTAATGCATCCATCAAATTGCAAATACAAATTCCCTAACAATCTCCCCCTTTGCAATTTGATGGCAACTTACTTATCATAGGATTAACACAACAAGTCTTCAGCTCCCCCTAAGCTGGACAAGTCTTGAAATCTTCTTGGATGCTCCTCCTCTTAGCTTGGGCTCTTGGGCTCTCTTCTTCAATCTTCTTGATGCTTGGTGCTTGATCAATCTTCAAGCTTTCTATTCATCTTCCTTTCTTTGGCCAAGCATCTTCTTTAGCTCCAAGCTTTCTTTCTTCTATAAGCTCTTCCCCTTTGACCATGCCTCTCTCACCCTTTGGCAAGATATGCATTCTCTCCCCTTTGTAGAAGATCATACACAACTCTCCCCTTAGGAAGCTTGGACATTCTCTTCACCCTTCTTGAGAACTTGAATATTTTCTCCCCCTTTGCCATTAAATTGCAAAGGTACCTACACACATGAAACAAGGAAAATACCTTTAGTAGCACCTGTTAACAAAAGAAATCGAAAGTGAAATACATAACAGGCTATCATGTATGGAAAAAGTCTCTAAGGGTTCAAAGGCAATCCTAGGGTCAATTCGATCAAAACTAATACTTCCTATGAAGGTTTACACTCCGCCTCAATCCATTCTCTCCTTTTGTCAAACTTTTGACAAAGATTTAACTATTAGGTGCAAGAAGAAGATGGTTTAACCAATTGAGGGTCAACTTCAAGGAAAGGATTAGATTCATTTAACTATTAAGCTCAATATGATCAAATTGCCAAAAGAGAGCTAGGTCAAAGAGAAAAGCAATCATGGATATCAATTGTTGGAAAAACAAAGAATACCAATTGAGATTTAAGGATATGATTATTAAATCAATCACTCTAAAATGGATTTAAAAGTATACCTATTAGGAAAAAATCCAAATTAGAGCTATCCATGAAGCAATGGGGTTTGTTAATCAGAGCATCAAATAATCTAACTATGGAAAGCATATGCTATGAAGGTTTTGAAAATCATTTCATTCAATCAATAAATATGACTTATCATGTGCAAGATGAGTGAAATGAAATTCAAGCATGAAGCCAACCTCAACTAATAACCAGCCCATATTATGAACACATAAACATGGTGGTCATGAGATATACCTATATGAGCAAAAGAGGTGGTAACATGAACATTATGATGCTAATGGAATGTGACATGGAACAAATATATAACTATCAAGCTCAATCCAATGCACACAAGGTCTATCACATACACAAGAAATCGAATCAATCTTAAATTATACCAAATGAAACCAATTGAATTTGACAACATGTTAAAGAGCAAGGATGTGACAAACACAAAATTCCAACAAGCATCATAAATGCATATTCATCACTTTTAAAGATATAACTAATAAGCATAGTGATGAACAAGGTAAATTGCAATGCAAAATTATATAACTTTGAAATGCATGCAATTTCCAAAGTGACTAAATCATATGAATTCAACTACTAAGATATCCATCAACCATCATAAATGCAAGGAATGGATTTCAAAGAGTTTCATACGATTAAGATCACTACTTATGAAGTTGAAACATGTATAAGGATGACACCAAGAGAATCTACATGAATCAACACCATAACCATCCAAAAAGAAATGACTATAAGGCATAGAGGATGGATTTGGGTTCTAGTATGGTTTCTACAAATATTACTAAGATCACAACCATACATGGAACCAATTGTCATTTGCATATAAAAAGAATAACTAAAAAAGCAAAGATGCAAACAACATACATTTCCATTTCTAAGATAATGAAACCAAAAGAAAAAGGAAATGAAAACATGGAACATGCTTTGATGAATATAACTAATGATGTCATAGAGCATTTTCATTCAAACAATCTTCAAATCATTTTGATAAACAAAATCCAACAATGAGCATAAAAGAATGATTTTGAAGATCAATTTTCAACAATGTATTTTGAAAAGATATAACTTAATTGAAACACATACAAGTTGATTTTTCAAAACAATGATTTTCCATATAAAAGTATAACTTAGGAATCCATGGAAAAACTTGAATTGATTCAAATCATTTGTTCAAATAATCTTACTATGACATCTACACAAATGATTCAACAACAATTGATCATGTATAAATTAGCTATGAAAGCTTTTAAAAACACAATCAATTAATCATGTAAAGAAATGCAATGCAAGACATATGTGTGCAAAAAGCAAATCAACCATGATGAAATTTATAATCAAAAGATTTTGAAAACCATAATATGTAACTAGAATGGTGCATGAAGACAAAATCAAAAGATCATAAAGAAACATTGCATTTTAATAGATGTAACTAAAACGAAACAAAATGCAAATGCAACATGACCAACAAAGTGATTTAACTTAAAAAGAATAGGTTGGTCAATGAGGTTCAAGGCCTTAAGGTTTGTCTAAGTAAATAACTTTAGGAATCCACCTAAGGTCTTGGGCTTTGGAGACTATTTTGGAACTTCCACCAACTAAAGGAGATAGAGATTTAATTCTTTTAGACTTAACATCAAATCTTTGAGGTTTGACTATTTTAGATTGATGATTAGTCTTAGAAAGTTGGTGTGTTTGTTTCATAGGGGATTGATTTATTTTCTTTTTATTCTTCTCATTTCTTTTAGCCTTTCCTCCCTCTTTTTGCCTCTTGAACTTTAATTTTAACTTTTCAATCTTTTCCAAGAACTCTTTCATTTCTAAGGTTAAAGGAGGAAAAGAGAGAAGTTTCTTGTTGATAGATTTATTTTGATTCTTTGTCTTTCTAAAATCTATCTTGGATGACTCTTTTTGAAATGATTTAACTTGTTTAAATTTCTTAGAGTCTTCCTTGGAATTCAAAGTCTTACCCTTCATAGAATTTGATTTAACTTTCTTAGGTTCAAAGATGGGTTTAGACATATGACTTTTCCTTAATTTGCACTCAAATTTGAAATGTCCTACTTTACCACAATAATGACATTTAGTTTTGGACATTGGAGAAAGAGTGCTAGAGAAAGAGGACTCACCTTTCACAAAAGTGTTGGTGAATTTAGGGTCATGTGAAGTATGCTTATTAAAACCAAGACCCGTCCTATCTCCATGTGGTTTACCCAATTTAAATAATTTTTCAAGTCTTTCTTCACTTTGGGTAAACTTGCACTCATACTTTTGTTTATATCCTTCAAGTTGAGTGACTTTGGTTATAAGGAATGAATTTTCATGTTTAACTTTTAAAAGTTCATTTTCAATTTCCTTATATTTGCTTAGCTCTTCATTGGCAAGTTTTAATTCAAGTTTTAGTTCATTAACAACATTAGATCCAAGTTCTTTGGTTTTTAACTTACTTTTAATCAACTTGGCTTCTAAATTGCTAAAGTCTTTGTCTTGCCTTTTTATTTGATCTCTTAGATTTAAATTTTCCTTATTGACATTATCATAATCCATCTTTAATTCTCTTAGATCATCTTGAATGTTAGATAGATTATTTAAAGAGATCATGAACTTAGATTCTAAACAAATTATGACTTCTTCTTTCTTTCTAAGCTCATCTTTAGAAGAGACTAGTTCTTCGTTTAGTCTTTTAGATTCTTCTCTTAACTTTTTGTTTTTCTTTTCAGTCTTTAAGGATAATTCATATAATTCCTCAAAGGCTTGTTGAAGATCTTCTTCATTTTCTTTAATTTCTTCTTCTTTTAATTGAATGTTTGAATCTCCAATAGATGGAAGAATGAGAGGTCTAGAAGAATCTACAAGGTCTAGCATAGTGGAGTCCATTCTAATGATTTTCATAAAAACACAACTCTAGGGTTTTAACTCTAGGTTTTTACACCTAATCAAGAGTTCCAAACGCTTGATCCTAAAAGATAGAGCATGAGGCTCTGATCCAATTGAAAGTCCTTGGGATCCTAACCCTAGAGGGGGGGGGGGTGAATAGGGTGAGCTACAATTGTGACCAATTTAAACCAATTTTAACTTCTTAACAAAAACTAGTCACATGTGATGATTAATCAAACAATATGCGGAAGCTAATAAATGAATCACCACAAGCATACACCACAACACCAAGGTTTATAGTGGTTCGGCCTCAATGCCTACGTCCACTACCGGCTTGTGATCCAATCACCCCACCGGATTTCCACTATGTATGCTTTTTACTAGGCTAAGCAATAACCCTTACAATGTTGTTTTTCTAGGCTTAACAACAACCTCTCAATGTGCTTTTATAGGCTTAGCAATAACCTTTACAAAATGCTTTTCTTAGGCTAAGCAATAACCTTACAAGATGCTTTTCTTAGGCTAAGCAATAACCTTTACACAATGCTTTTCTTAGGCTAAGCAATAACCTTTACAAATGAGAGATTTCTCAAAGAAGGTGTCTTCACAAAAGAACACTCCAAGAGATACAATTTAAGCTCAATTGAATTGCCTCTACATAGGCTAATATGAAAGTTTAATTCAAATTACAAACATACACTTGAATAAGTTAAAGTGTGTGCACAAGTGTATGAATGCTTTTCTTCAATCAATTTTAACAATAAAGCTCTTAAATGAATGCATGATGCATTTTAAAATCAAGGTTTATAAAATGATGATTGAAGATAAAACTAATCACATAAAAGATTCAAACAACTTTGAAGAAATGATACAAACAAGTTGTATGAATGTTAAAGTCTAAGAACACATGTGATTAGGATAAGAGAGTTTGCAAACCAATCTAATTTACCAAAGATGATATTGAGTTTGCAACACAACTCTTTAAAGGCTTGAAATCATGCATAAATGAAAATACAAAGGATTTGAACATGCATGGATTTCATTTGAATGGAAATCAAAATAACTATAATGATGCACCTTTTAAAAACTCAAGCATTTGATTTCCAAATAGCCCTCTAGCCTTTCCAACTTCTTCCCCTTTCTTTGGCTCCAAAATGCTCTCAAAAGTTCATGTGTCAAGCCTTGAAAAAGGTTGGAAATGAATGGACTTTATAGCCAAAAAGTGCCCAACGGCTAGTCCTCGGTCGACCTGCAAAGAGGACTCGGTCGACCATGAACACACAACGGTAAAAAAAAATTACCGTTTGAAAAACTGCTTTTAGCGGCGGACACAGAGACCGCCGGTAAAAGTGGTTTTGTCCGCCGGTAAAAGTCCCGTTTTCCCAAAAATGCAACTTTTCAAAGTATTTCTTGGGGGAACTTTTGGCCACTAAATCAAGCTTGAATAACATGTTTTAGATCAATCTAAGATGATTAAAAACATGAAACACAAAGAGCCTAAAATGATTCGAAACTTTAAATCCAAAGGCTAGCTTGATTTCTAAAAACTCTTTTCACATAAAAATGCATACAAAGATGATTCTGAAAGAGATGAATGCATTCAAGGCACAAACCTAAATTCTCAATATGATTTCACAAAAGTAATGCACAAAGAATTCGGTTTTCAAAAGAGTTTGAATTCTAAAATCAATGCATCTAAGTTTAGAAACAAAACATGCATAAAACAAAACTTTTACCAATCTCAAAAGCAATGCATGTATAAAACCAGATTTCAAGATATTCTAAAACAATGCATGAGTGTAAATTCAAATGATATGAATATGTTAATGCATCCATCAAATTGCAAATACAAAATCCCTAACAACATTCTCCACAAACTGTTTTTGATTCTTTGCTGATTTTTTGAAGACCCTTAACATATTTGTTCAATTTGGACAGGTCTCTAAAGTTCACATGTCCAAGTCTTTTATGCCATAGTTGAGCTTCATCAAGATGAGCAATGTGACAGGCCGAACTGGATAATTCTTTGTGGTTACTAATAACATAACAGTTGTCATTGGTTCTAAGACCTCTTAGAATAATCTTTCCATTTTTGGAAATCACAACCATGACTACTAAAGTTAACAACATGATCTTTATCACATATTTGAGAAATGCTTAGCAAGTTATGTTTCAAACCAACGACATATAAAACATTTTCAATAACAGGCATGTTTGGAACATTCAATGTACCCTTACCAACAACTTTAACAACATTTCCATCACCAAAAGTGACAGTTCCACCCTCATAGTCATTTAAAGATGAGAAATGTGCTCTATCCCCAGTCATGTGTCTAGAGCATCCACTATCTAGGTACCGCAAGGATTGGTCAATAGCTTTAAGAGTTGTGTGAACTACTAGGCTTTTGTTCTTGGGAACCCATATGAATCTTTGGATGACAGGGATTTCACTAGGACCTTGAGATCTAGGTTTGTTAAGATTTTGTTGGTGAAAAGATTTCTTAGAGTAGTTTTCAGTTGATTTAACAGTTCTTGTATAATTATGGAATTGCAACTTTAGACGACCAATTTGTTTCATCAACATATTTAGTTGTTGAGAGAATGAGTGATTGATAGAATTGTTTTGAAAAGATATTTTAGTCTGTTTATCTTTATGGAGATTGACACAAGTTTTGGTGGGCTGTCTTTTCATTTGTTTCATTTTGCACTCAAACTTGTCATGTCCTTTGCTTCCATATGAATAACATGTAACTTCATAATTGTTTTGACTACTAGAGGAAGCTTCTCCTTTCACAAACACAGTAAAAGCATTATGATTAGATTTGTCTTCTTTGTTGAATCCTAATCCAGTTTTATCTCTATGAGATTTTCCCATTTTAAAAAGTCTTTCAAAATTTTCTTCTCCATGGGTAAATGAATATTCATATTTTTCTTTAAACCATTTTAGACGAGTGACTTCATCCATTAACTGTGTGTTTACTTCTTTTAGAGTTTCAGCTTCTTTTTCATCTCTCTTGAACTTGATTAATTTTTCATTAGCAATTTGAAATTTTGAATTAACTTCTTTTAGTTCAATTGCTAAGATTTTCTTTTCATCAGTTAAGGTTTCAATTTTGTCTTTTAAGACTTTGTTCTTGGATTTTTGTTTGCTCATGGCATCAATCAATTTGCAGCTTTCCTCATAAAGTCTATCATATGTGACTTGAGGATCTTCATCTTCTTTTTCATTATCTGAGCTGTCATAATCAGATTCGGACTCATTCCCAGATTTCTCAACATCAGTTGTTCCAGAATTTTCTGATATCTCAAGAGATGGATCACACACTGTTCTAGCCATTAGAATAGTGTAATTTTCTGTCTGATCTTTGTGTGATTCATCTGAGTCTGATTCAGCTTCAGAAGAGTCATCCCATGTAGCCACAAGAGTCTTTTTCTTATATTTCCTTTCCATTGGACACTCAGTTGATTTGTGTCCTAACTTTTGACAATTATAGCATTTAACATTTCTGGATTGATACTTAGAGGAGGAGCTGGTGTTGTTTTTACTTTTATAAAAAGGTTTCTCTTTTTTATTAAACCTTGAAGTCTTTTTCTTAAATTGTCTTAAGAATCTTTTAGTAAGTAAAGCAACATCTTCATCATCACTTTCATTTTCATTTCCTGATTCTTCTTTAGAAGGAGATGGTTGAGAAGCCTTCAAAGCTATAGATTTCTTCTCTTTGGATTTATTAAAGGCATTATTCATTTTCATCTCAAAGGTTCTAATGTTACCCAACAGTTCTTCTACTTTCATAGTTTCAGGGTCATTGTACTCTTCTATAGAAGTCACTTTGGGGTGAAATCTTTCAGGTAGAGACCTAAGGATTTTGCTACAAACTTTGCCCTTAGGGAATTGCTCACCGAGTGGCCACATCTCATTCACGATTACCATTTGCTTTGTTCGAAAATCATCAAACATTTCATCTTCTCTCATTCTTAGAGATTCGAATTAGGAAGTTAGCATTTGGAGCTTGGCTCTTTTAACAATGGTTGTTCCTTCATAATTTGTTTCCAACAGCTCCCAAGCTTGTTTAGAAGTGGTACATGTCATAATCTTTTTGAATTCTCCAGCATTCATGGCACAGGTTATGGCATTCAAAGCCTTAGCATCATAGTCTCTCAAAGCTTTTTGACTAGCTATCCACCTGGCCTTTGGAAGAGGTTTGACATGGCCATCTTCAGCTGTGAAAGTAGGAGGAGACCATCCATCCTCCACAGCATCCCATACTTCTCCACAAATGGATTTGAGAAACACAGTCATTCGAGCTTTCCAAAAGGCATAGTTAGTACCATCAAACAATGGTGGTCTGTTTACGACACTACCTTCGGGATTAGACATTGGCACAAAAGAAAAGGAGATAGATCAACTCCGGGTTGTAAAACCACAAGGGAGTAACCCTCTCTGATACCAATTGAAAGTGCATGCTAGGGCCAATGACTGAGTCCTAGAGGGGGGGGGGGTGAATAGGACTAAGGGAACCAATTACCAATTTTAAACTTTTTAAGGCACTTTTAATATAACCAGAACAAAGAGCAGAACAAACACAATGAAGAGAAAGACTTAAGTAACATATGTGTTCATCAAGACAGCTTAAGCAATAAAGAAGAGATACAATTAGTAGGTAAGCACAAGTGTGTGTGTCTATTGAACTTAGTGATGACCTATCATATACAACAAATTCCACAATATAAATACAGAAATGTAAATCATGCCATAAAGAATAGACACAGGAAAATTATAGTGGTTCAGTCACAAAGACCTACATCCACTCTCAAAGGTCACACAGACCCTTGGTTCCAATAAGAAGAATCACACTACACAAGTACTGATTCAACTATAATTTTGTTATCGAGGTTCGATCACTCATATCTATTCCCCCTCACACAATTACAAGGTGATTTAGTTACAAATCCGAATCACCATCACAGATTGTAGAAGTTTAAAGAAAGGTGAACACTTTGAAAGTCCGGGGATCCGAACCCTAGAGGGGGGGGGGTGAATAGGGTGAGCTTCAATTATGACCAATTTTAAGCAATTTTAACTTCTTTAAATTAAACTAGTAACACGTGGTGATAGACAAACAAAATGCGGAAGCTTAATAAAAACAATCACCACAAAGCTACACCATCACACGAGGATTTATAGTGGTTCGGCCTCAATGCCTACATCCACTACCGGCTTGTGATCCAACACCCCACCGGATTTCCACTATTTATGCTTTTCAATAGGCTAAGCAATAACCTTTACAATATGCTTTTCAAGGCTAAGCAATAACCTCTACAATGATGTTTTTCGAGGCTTAACATCAACCTATTACATTATGCTTTTCTTAGGCTAAGCAATAACCTCTTCAAACCATAAGGTTGGTTATCTCTCTAAGTAGTGTCTATGATACACTTGATGAAGATATAATTTAGCTCATTACAAATGCCTCTTAATTAGGCGAATATGAAAGTGTAAAACTAATTCATACACACACTATGAATGCAAAGATGAATGCTCAATGTGTATGTATGATGTCCTCAATCATTTTTAAAATGAAAGCTCATAAATGTATGCCTAAGGCTTTTTAAAGTTTTAGCTCATAAAAACATTTATGATTGAGGAAAGAATGCAAGTCACATGTTAAAAATAACTTGTACAAGATATACATTTGTATCCTAAACAAGTTGTGAAATTCTAAGTACAAAACATGTGATGCATAGGGATGTCAATCAAATCAACAATGTAGCTCAAAACATAAAAATAGATTTGATTGAAATTAGGGGACCAATCATATGTAATTATAAATACAACTTGAAAATGATATACCTATCAATGCAAAGCAAGTTGTGAAACTTTAAAACAAAAGAACATATGATTTGTGAATTTGTTGAATCCAAATCATAAGATAGATTTGAAAGAGATTTTCTTATGATGAAAAACAACAACCAAAGATTCAACCAAGTATAGGAATCATGTTACATATAATTTCAAAGATTCTTTCATTAACATGATTTACTTAGATTTACCAATTAAAGTACTACTTGGATTAAATCATTGGTGATGCATCCAAAACAATAAATCAATTAAAAACATAAAACATGTTAAGGACACAACAACTCATAGTTTATCATGCTACAAAAGATTTACCAATAATTAAGCAAAGCATGAAAACATATGATTAAGGAAAGTAGAGCTTACTTGGTGATTTTGTTAGGGATTTTGTATTTGCAATTTGATGGATGCTTTTTCACTTTAGCATCATTTGAATTTTCACACTTGCATTGTTTTAGAAAACCTTGAAATCTGGTTTTATACATGCATTGCTTTTAAGATTTGAAAAGGTTTTGTTTTATGCATGTTTTGTTTTTATACTGGGATGCATTGTTTTTAGAATTCAAACTCTTTTGAAAACCTAATTCTTTGTGCATTACTTTTGAGAAATCATATTGAGAATTTAGGTTTGTGCCTTGCATACATTCATTTCTTTCAGAATCATTTTTGTATGCATTTTTATGAGAAAAGAGTTTTATCAAATCAAGTTAGCCTTTGGTTTTAAAGTTTCAAATCATTTTAGGCTTTTTGTGTTTCATGTTTTTAAACATCTTCGTTTGATTTAAAACATGTTTCCTAGCTTGGTTTAGTGGCCCAAAAATCCCCACAAAGAAACACCTTCAAATTTGCAATTTTTGGGAATTTTTGGTCCAGGGGGTCTGCTGCCAGTGTGGCTGGTCGACCGGCCCAGAGGTCCCGGTCGACCGGGAACACTGCAGGCAGAAAGAGCCCCTGGAGCCCCAACGGTCATTTTTCTGACCGTTGTGTGATCCCGGTCGACCGAGACCTGTTTGCAGGTCGACCGAGGACTAGCCGTTGGACTGTTTTTCATTATAAAGTCCATTCATTTTCCAACTTTCAAAAGGCTTGAACCATGAACTTTTGAGACCATTTTGGAGCCAAAGAAAGGGGAAGAAGTTGGAAAGGCTAGAGGGCTATTTGGAAATCAAATACTTGAGTTTTAAAAAGGTACATCTTACTTATCTTTTTGATTTCTATTAAAAGTAGAATCAATGCATGTTTAAATCTTTGTATTTTCATTTATGCATGATTTCTAGCTTTTAAAGAGTTGTTTTGCAAACTCATTATCATCTTTGGTATATTAGATTGGTTTGCAATCACTCTTATCTAAATCACATGTGTTCTTAGACTTTAATATTCATACAACATGTTTTAGTTCTTTAAGTTGTGTGAATCTTTCATGCGATTAGTATTTACCTTCAATCATCTTTTTATTAAGCTTTGATTTTAAAATGCATCATGCATTCATTTAGGAGCTTCATTGTAGACATTGATTGAAGTAAAGCATTCATACACTTGTGCACACACTTTAACTTGTTTTAGTGTATGATTGTAATTGGAATTTCACTTTCACATTAGCCTCTTTAGAGGCAATCCAATTGAGCTTATATTGTATCTCTTAGAGTGATCTTTTGTAAAGACACCTTCTTAGAGAAATCTTTATTTGTAAAGGTTATTGCTTAGCCTAAGAAAAGCATTGTGTAAAGGTTATTGCTTAGCCTAAGAAAAGCATCTTGTAAAGGTTATTGCTTAGCCTATAAAAGCACATTGAGAGGTTGTTGTTTAGCCTAGAAAAACAACATTGTAAGGGTTATTGCTTAGCCTAGTAAAAAGCATAACTAGTGGAAATCCGGTGGGGTGATTAGATCACAAGCCGGTAGTGGACGTAGGCATTGAGGCCGAACCACTATAAACCTTGGTGTTGTGGTGCTTGCTTTTGTGGTGATTGTTTATATTAGCTTCCGCATATTGTATGGTTAATCATCACTTGTGACTAGTTTTTGTTAAGAAGTTGAAATTGTCTAAAATTGGTCATAGTTGTAGCACACCCTATTCACCCCCCCCCCCCTCTCTAGGGTTAGGATCCCAAGGACTTTCAGATTTAACTTCATTAATCCAAGATTTAGCTTTCTTAATGACCCCTTTCATCCCTTAGTTCATTCCCCTTTGATTTGCCTCAAAACCTCTCAAGGAAGGTCTAAAAATCCTCCACTTTTGGCAAAGGAGTGAACTAATATTTATAGCCAAAACAGCCCAACGGCTAGTTGAAAGTCCGCTATGGATCCTAACCCTAGAGGGGGGGTGAATAGGGTGAGCTACAAGTATGACCAATTTCGACCAATTTTAATTTCTAAAACTAAACTAGTCACATGTGATGATTAAACAACCAAGATGCGGAAGCTAATACAAAATCAATCACCACATAGCATGCACCACAACACCAATATTTATAGTGGTTCGGCCAACGTGCCTACATCCACTACCGGCTTGTGTCTCCAACACCCCACCGGATTCCACTAATTATGCTTTTTACTAGGCTAAGCAATAACCCTTACAAAGTTGTTTTTCTAAGGCTCAACAACAACCTTTACAAGATGCTTTTCAAGGCTAAGCAATAACCTATCAAGATGCTTTTCTTAGGCTAAGCAATAACCCTACAATATGCTTTTATTAGGCTAAGCAATAACCTTACAAGTTGCTTTTCTTAGGCTTAGCAATAACCTTTACAAATATAGATTTCTCAAAGAAAGTGTCTTCTCAAAAGATCACTCTAAGAGATACAATTTTAGCTCAATGTAATTGCCTCTTAAAATAGGCGGATTTGAAAGTTTAATACAAACTCACACAAACACTCTATGTATGCAAAAGATGTATGCTAATGAGGTGTGTGTGTGATGACTTCAATCAAGATTAAAAAGAAAGCTCAATCAATTTATGCTTAATGCAATTTGAAAGTTTAAGGCACAAAAAGATATGATTGAAGTTCTATGCAAATCACATGAATAATAAACAACTTGTTAATGACATGAAATTCAAAGAATCACAAGTTGTATGAAAAATAAAGTTTAAGAAAACATGTGATTTGATAAGAGTGATTGCAAACTAATCTAATTTACCAAGAAAGATATTGAGCTTGCAAATCAACTCTTTAAGGACTTGAAATCATGCATAAATGAAAATACAAAGGATTTGAACATGCATGAATTTCAATTGTATGGAAATCAAAATAACTTAGAAGATGTACCTTTTAAAAACTCATGAGTTTGATTTCCAAATAGCCCTCTAGCCTTTCCAACTTCTTCCCCTTTCTTTGGCTCCAAAATGCTCTCAAAAGTTCATGGTTCAAGCCTTGAAAAAGGTTGGAAATGAATGGACTTTATAGCCAAAAAGTTGCCAACGGCTAGTTCTCGGTCGACCGGCAAAGAGGTCTCGGTCGACCGAGAAGGCACAACGGTCATATTTCTGACCGTTGGGGCTTCAGAACAGGATTCTGTCCATTTGCCCTGCAGTGGTCTCGGTCGACCGAGACCCAGGTCTCGGTCGACCGGCGACACTGCCGGGACACCCCCAAAAATTCCAACTTTTGCATTTTGAAGATTTTCTTTGTGGAATTTTGTGGGTCACTAAACCAAGCTTAAAAACATGTTTTAAAACATTTAAAAACATGAAACACACAAAGCCTAAAATGATTCAAAGGTTTAAAACCAAAGGCAAGCTTGATTTGATAAAAACTCTTTTCAAGTGAACAAGCATACAAAAATGATTCTTTTTGTAATGAATGCATGCAAAGCTCAAACCTAAATACCTAACATGATTTTCCAAATATAATGCACAAGGAATTAGGTTTTCAAAAGAGTTTTGGGTTTCAAAACCAATGCATCCAACTTTAAAACCAAAACATGCATAAAACAAAAGCTTTTCCAAATCTTAAAAGCTATGCATGTGTAAAACTAGATTTCAAGGTTTTCTATAACAATGCTAGTGTGTGAATCCAAATGATGCTAAAGTGCAAATGCATCCATCAAATTGCAAAAACAAAAGACCTAACAATCTCCCCCTTTGCAATTTGATGGCAACTTACTCATCATAGAAATTACACACTAAGTCTTCAGCTCCCCCTAAGCTGGACAAGTCTTGAAATCTTCTTGGATGCTCCTTCTCTTAGCTTGGGCTCTTTCCTTCAATCTTCTTGATGTTTGGAGCTTGATCATTCTTCAAGCTTTCTTTTCATCTTCCTCTCTTTGGCCAAGCATCTTCTTTAGCACCAAGCTTTCTTTCTTCTATTTGCTCTCCCCCTTTGACCATGCTTCTTTCTCCTCTTGAGAACTTGAAAGCTTTCTCCCCCTTTTATGGATAGGAGATCTTCGAGTACTTGAACTCTCGAACTCTCTCCCCCTTTGATGAGTAGGAGATCTTTGAGTCACACTTGAACTCTCTCTCCCCCTTTGACATTAAATTGCAAAGGTACCTACACACATGAGACAAGAAGAATACCTTTAGTAGCACCTGTTAACAAATGAAATCGAAAATGAAATTCATAACAGGCTATCATGTATGGAAGTTATCTCTAAGGGCTCAAGGGCAATCCAAGGGTGAATTTGATCAAACTAATACTTCCTATGAAGGTTTACACTCCCCCTCAATCCATTCTCTTCTTTTGTCAAACTTTTGACAAAGATTTAACTATTAGGTGCAAGAAGAAGATGGTTTAACCAATGTGAGGGTCAACTTCAAGGAAAGGATTAGATTCATTTAACTATAAAGCTCATATGATCAAATTACCAAAAGAAGGCAAGGTCTAATGGGAAAAGCAATCATGGATATCAATTGAAATAAACATATCAATTGAGATTTAAGGATGTGACTATTAGCACAATCACTCTAAAATGGATTCAAGAATTTTACTTATTAGGAAAAATCCAAATTAGAGCTATCCATGATAAGGGGTTTACTCAAACATAGCATCAAACAATATTACTTATGAAAATCATATGCTATGTAAGATTTTGAAAATCATTTCATTCAATCAAAAAATATGACTTATTAAAGTGCAAATTGAGTGAAATGAAATTCAAACATGAAGCCAACCTCAACTAATAACCAACCAATATTATGAACACATAAACATGGTGGTCATGAGATATACCTATAAGAGCAAGAGAGGTGGTAACATGAACATTATGATGCTAATGGTGTGTGACATGGAAAAAATATATTACTATCAAGTTCAATCCAATGTACACAAGGTCTATCACATACACAAGATAAGATATCAATTGGATATGAAATCAATGAAAAGTTATACCAAATGAAACCAATTGAATATGATAACATGAATAAAAGCAAGGATGTGACAAACTTCCATCAAGCATCATTAATGCATATTCATCACTTTTAAGGATATGACTATTGAGCAAAGTGATGAATAAGAGAAATTGCAATGCAAAAGATATGACTAGACAAAGCATGCAATTTCTTAAGTGTCTAGATCATATGAATTCAACCCTAAGATATCCATCAAACAAGAGATATACCTATGAAATACAAGGAATGGATTTCAAGGAGGTTCATATGATCAAGAACACTATTATGAAGTTGAAACATGTATAATGATGACAACATTAAGAAGGTATACATGAATCAACATCATAACCATCCAAAAAGTAATGACTAGAAGGCATAGAGGATGGATTTGGGTTCTAGTATGGTTTCTAGAAATATAACTAAGATCACAACCATACATGGAACCAATAGTCATTTGCATATAAAAAGAATGTAAATAAACAAGCAAGGATGCAAACAACATACATTTCCATTTCTAAGATAATGAAACCAAAAGAAAAAGGAAATGAGAATCATGGAACATGCTTTGATGAATATAACTAGTGATGTTATAGAGCATTTCCAATCATCCAATCTTCAAATCATTTCAATAAACAAAATTCAACAATGAGCATAAATGGAATGATTTTGAAGATCAATTTTCAACATGTATATTAAAAGATATAACTTAATTGAAACACATACAAGTTGAATAATTCAAAACAATGAATTTCCATATAAGGGTATAACTTATAAATCCATGGAGAAACTTGAATTGAATCAAATCATTTGATTTACAAAAAGGATCTAACTAAGACATACATCAAATGATTCAACAATTGATCATGAAGAGTCTAGCTATGAAAGCTTTTTAAATCACAATCAATTAATCATGTAGAAATGCAATGCAAAACATATGAGTGCAAAAAGCAAATCAAACATGATGAAATTATAATCAAAAGATTTTGAAAACCATGAAGTGTAACTTAGAATGGTGCATGAAACCAAAATCAAATGATCATAAAGAAGCAATGCATTTTAAGAAATCTAACTAAAAGAAACAAAATGCAAATGCACTCATGACCAACAAAGTGATTTAACTAATAAAGAGTAGGTTGGTCAATGAGGTTCAAGACCCTAAGGTTTGTCTAGGTATAAAACTTTGGGAATCCACCTAAGGTCTTGGGAGGGTTGAACTTTGAGGTCTATTTTGGACTTCTCACCAACTATAGGAGATTTAACTTGATAAATTTTCAATTTGAACTTATCACCATGATATTTAGATTTTACTAAATTTGGCTTAGAATGGTGATTAGTCTTTTGATGTTGGTGAGTTTGTTTCTTAGGGGATTGCTTCACTTTTCTTTTCTTCTTATTTTCTCCCTTTACTTGACTTTTGAATTTTAAATTTAACTTAGCAACTTTATTCAAAAGTTCTTTCATGGGTTGATATAAGGGAGATATGTTTAGAAGCTTTTTGTTCTTAGATTCTTTCAAGCTTGGTTTAACTTGTTTAAGCTTTTTAGAATCTATTTTAGGAGACTCCATTTTAAAGGATTTAACTTGTTTAGTCTTTGTGGAGTCTTCCTTGATTTTTAGTGTCTTACCCTTCAAGTTTGATTTTCCATTTTTGAGTTCAAAGATGGGTTTAGACACATGGCTTCTTTTTCTTAGTTTGCACTCAAATGTAAAATGTCCTTCAATGCCACAATAATTACATTTAGACTTGGGCAAAGAAGTGTGAGTGCTAGAGAATGAGGACTCACCTTTCACAAAAGTGTTGGTGAATTTAGGGTTATAAGACATATTCCTATTAAATCCAATACCCGTCCTATCTCCATGAGATTTACCCAATTTGAATAATTTTTCAAGTTTCTCTTCACTTTGGGTAAACTTGCACTCATACTTTTGTTTATAGCTTTCAAGTTGAGTGACTTCGGTTATAAGGATTGAATTTTCATGTTTGACTTTTGAAAGTTCATTTTCAATTTCCTTATATTTGCTTAGCTCTTCATTGGCAAGTTTTAATTCAAGCTTTAGTTCATCAATAACATTAGATCCAAGTTCTTTTGTTTTTAACTTACTTTTGATCAACTTGGATTCTAAGTTGTCAATGTCTACATCTTGTCTTTTAAATGTATCTCTTAGGTTTACATTTTCATTTTTAAGCTCATCACAATTTATCTTAATCTCATTTAATTCATCTTGAGCATTAGATAAATTTTCCTTAGAGATAGTCAAATTAGATTCAAGATTGTTAAAGTCTTTATCTTGCCTTTTTATTTGATCTCTTAGAATTAAATTTTCTTTATTGACATTGTCATAATCCATCTTTAATTCTTTTAGTTCATCTTGAATGTTAGATAGATTATTTAAAGAGATCATGAACTTAGACTCTACACAATTTATTACTCCTTCTTTCTCTCTAAGTTCATCTTTTGAAGAAGCTAATTCTTTGCTTAGATTTTTAGATTCTTCTCTTAAACTTTTGTTTTTCTTTTCAAGCTTTAAGGATACTTCATATAATTCTTCAAAGGCTTGTTGAAGATCTTCTTCATTATATTCTTCTTCTTCATTTAGTTTACATTGAGATTCTTTTAATTGAATGTTTGAATCTCTAATAGATGGAAGAATGGTAAGTCTAGGAGAATCTACAAAATCTAGCATAGTGGAGTCCATTCTAATGATTTTCAAATAAGCACAACTCTAGGGTTTTAACTCTAGGTTTTTACACCTAATCAAGAGTTCCAAACACTTGATCCTAAGGGATTAGAGCA
Source organism: Cinnamomum chago (assembly GCA_038049695.1). Classification (NCBI taxonomy): domain Eukaryota; kingdom Viridiplantae; phylum Streptophyta; class Magnoliopsida; order Laurales; family Lauraceae; genus Cinnamomum; species Cinnamomum chago. The sequence goes on from CP142451.1 coordinate 63,816,992, forward strand.
CTTGGCTCTGATACCAATTGAAAGTCCGCTATGGATCCTAACCCTAGAGGGGGGGTGAATAGGGTGAGCTACAAGTATGACCAATTTCGACCAATTTTAATTTCTAAAACTAAACTAGTCACATGTGATGATTAAACAACCAAGATGCGGAAGCTAATACAAAATCAATCACCACATAGCATGCACCACAACACCAATATTTATAGTGGTTCGGCCAACGTGCCTACATCCACTACCGGCTTGTGTCTCCAACACCCCACCGGATTCCACTAATTATGCTTTTTACTAGGCTAAGCAATAACCCTTACAAAGTTGTTTTTCTAAGGCTCAACAACAACCTTTACAAGATGCTTTTCAAGGCTAAGCAATAACCTATCAAGATGCTTTTCTTAGGCTAAGCAATAACCCTACAATATGCTTTTATTAGGCTAAGCAATAACCTTACAAGTTGCTTTTCTTAGGCTTAGCAATAACCTTTACAAATATAGATTTCTCAAAGAAAGTGTCTTCTCAAAAGATCACTCTAAGAGATACAATTTTAGCTCAATGTAATTGCCTCTTAAAATAGGCGGATTTGAAAGTTTAATACAAACTCACACAAACACTCTATGTATGCAAAAGATGTATGCTAATGAGGTGTGTGTGTGATGACTTCAATCAAGATTAAAAAGAAAGCTCAATCAATTTATGCTTAATGCAATTTGAAAGTTTAAGGCACAAAAAGATATGATTGAAGTTCTATGCAAATCACATGAATAATAAACAACTTGTTAATGACATGAAATTCAAAGAATCACAAGTTGTATGAAAAATAAAGTTTAAGAAAACATGTGATTTGATAAGAGTGATTGCAAACTAATCTAATTTACCAAGAAAGATATTGAGCTTGCAAATCAACTCTTTAAGGACTTGAAATCATGCATAAATGAAAATACAAAGGATTTGAACATGCATGAATTTCAATTGTATGGAAATCAAAATAACTTAGAAGATGTACCTTTTAAAAACTCATGAGTTTGATTTCCAAATAGCCCTCTAGCCTTTCCAACTTCTTCCCCTTTCTTTGGCTCCAAAATGCTCTCAAAAGTTCATGGTTCAAGCCTTGAAAAAGGTTGGAAATGAATGGACTTTATAGCCAAAAAGTTGCCAACGGCTAGTTCTCGGTCGACCGGCAAAGAGGTCTCGGTCGACCGAGAAGGCACAACGGTCATATTTCTGACCGTTGGGGCTTCAGAACAGGATTCTGTCCATTTGCCCTGCAGTGGTCTCGGTCGACCGAGACCCAGGTCTCGGTCGACCGGCGACACTGCCGGGACACCCCCAAAAATTCCAACTTTTGCATTTTGAAGATTTTCTTTGTGGAATTTTGTGGGTCACTAAACCAAGCTTAAAAACATGTTTTAAAACATTTAAAAACATGAAACACACAAAGCCTAAAATGATTCAAAGGTTTAAAACCAAAGGCAAGCTTGATTTGATAAAAACTCTTTTCAAGTGAACAAGCATACAAAAATGATTCTTTTTGTAATGAATGCATGCAAAGCTCAAACCTAAATACCTAACATGATTTTCCAAATATAATGCACAAGGAATTAGGTTTTCAAAAGAGTTTTGGGTTTCAAAACCAATGCATCCAACTTTAAAACCAAAACATGCATAAAACAAAAGCTTTTCCAAATCTTAAAAGCTATGCATGTGTAAAACTAGATTTCAAGGTTTTCTATAACAATGCTAGTGTGTGAATCCAAATGATGCTAAAGTGCAAATGCATCCATCAAATTGCAAAAACAAAAGACCTAACAATCTCCCCCTTTGCAATTTGATGGCAACTTACTCATCATAGAAATTACACACTAAGTCTTCAGCTCCCCCTAAGCTGGACAAGTCTTGAAATCTTCTTGGATGCTCCTTCTCTTAGCTTGGGCTCTTTCCTTCAATCTTCTTGATGTTTGGAGCTTGATCATTCTTCAAGCTTTCTTTTCATCTTCCTCTCTTTGGCCAAGCATCTTCTTTAGCACCAAGCTTTCTTTCTTCTATTTGCTCTCCCCCTTTGACCATGCTTCTTTCTCCTCTTGAGAACTTGAAAGCTTTCTCCCCCTTTTATGGATAGGAGATCTTCGAGTACTTGAACTCTCGAACTCTCTCCCCCTTTGATGAGTAGGAGATCTTTGAGTCACACTTGAACTCTCTCTCCCCCTTTGACATTAAATTGCAAAGGTACCTACACACATGAGACAAGAAGAATACCTTTAGTAGCACCTGTTAACAAATGAAATCGAAAATGAAATTCATAACAGGCTATCATGTATGGAAGTTATCTCTAAGGGCTCAAGGGCAATCCAAGGGTGAATTTGATCAAACTAATACTTCCTATGAAGGTTTACACTCCCCCTCAATCCATTCTCTTCTTTTGTCAAACTTTTGACAAAGATTTAACTATTAGGTGCAAGAAGAAGATGGTTTAACCAATGTGAGGGTCAACTTCAAGGAAAGGATTAGATTCATTTAACTATAAAGCTCATATGATCAAATTACCAAAAGAAGGCAAGGTCTAATGGGAAAAGCAATCATGGATATCAATTGAAATAAACATATCAATTGAGATTTAAGGATGTGACTATTAGCACAATCACTCTAAAATGGATTCAAGAATTTTACTTATTAGGAAAAATCCAAATTAGAGCTATCCATGATAAGGGGTTTACTCAAACATAGCATCAAACAATATTACTTATGAAAATCATATGCTATGTAAGATTTTGAAAATCATTTCATTCAATCAAAAAATATGACTTATTAAAGTGCAAATTGAGTGAAATGAAATTCAAACATGAAGCCAACCTCAACTAATAACCAACCAATATTATGAACACATAAACATGGTGGTCATGAGATATACCTATAAGAGCAAGAGAGGTGGTAACATGAACATTATGATGCTAATGGTGTGTGACATGGAAAAAATATATTACTATCAAGTTCAATCCAATGTACACAAGGTCTATCACATACACAAGATAAGATATCAATTGGATATGAAATCAATGAAAAGTTATACCAAATGAAACCAATTGAATATGATAACATGAATAAAAGCAAGGATGTGACAAACTTCCATCAAGCATCATTAATGCATATTCATCACTTTTAAGGATATGACTATTGAGCAAAGTGATGAATAAGAGAAATTGCAATGCAAAAGATATGACTAGACAAAGCATGCAATTTCTTAAGTGTCTAGATCATATGAATTCAACCCTAAGATATCCATCAAACAAGAGATATACCTATGAAATACAAGGAATGGATTTCAAGGAGGTTCATATGATCAAGAACACTATTATGAAGTTGAAACATGTATAATGATGACAACATTAAGAAGGTATACATGAATCAACATCATAACCATCCAAAAAGTAATGACTAGAAGGCATAGAGGATGGATTTGGGTTCTAGTATGGTTTCTAGAAATATAACTAAGATCACAACCATACATGGAACCAATAGTCATTTGCATATAAAAAGAATGTAAATAAACAAGCAAGGATGCAAACAACATACATTTCCATTTCTAAGATAATGAAACCAAAAGAAAAAGGAAATGAGAATCATGGAACATGCTTTGATGAATATAACTAGTGATGTTATAGAGCATTTCCAATCATCCAATCTTCAAATCATTTCAATAAACAAAATTCAACAATGAGCATAAATGGAATGATTTTGAAGATCAATTTTCAACATGTATATTAAAAGATATAACTTAATTGAAACACATACAAGTTGAATAATTCAAAACAATGAATTTCCATATAAGGGTATAACTTATAAATCCATGGAGAAACTTGAATTGAATCAAATCATTTGATTTACAAAAAGGATCTAACTAAGACATACATCAAATGATTCAACAATTGATCATGAAGAGTCTAGCTATGAAAGCTTTTTAAATCACAATCAATTAATCATGTAGAAATGCAATGCAAAACATATGAGTGCAAAAAGCAAATCAAACATGATGAAATTATAATCAAAAGATTTTGAAAACCATGAAGTGTAACTTAGAATGGTGCATGAAACCAAAATCAAATGATCATAAAGAAGCAATGCATTTTAAGAAATCTAACTAAAAGAAACAAAATGCAAATGCACTCATGACCAACAAAGTGATTTAACTAATAAAGAGTAGGTTGGTCAATGAGGTTCAAGACCCTAAGGTTTGTCTAGGTATAAAACTTTGGGAATCCACCTAAGGTCTTGGGAGGGTTGAACTTTGAGGTCTATTTTGGACTTCTCACCAACTATAGGAGATTTAACTTGATAAATTTTCAATTTGAACTTATCACCATGATATTTAGATTTTACTAAATTTGGCTTAGAATGGTGATTAGTCTTTTGATGTTGGTGAGTTTGTTTCTTAGGGGATTGCTTCACTTTTCTTTTCTTCTTATTTTCTCCCTTTACTTGACTTTTGAATTTTAAATTTAACTTAGCAACTTTATTCAAAAGTTCTTTCATGGGTTGATATAAGGGAGATATGTTTAGAAGCTTTTTGTTCTTAGATTCTTTCAAGCTTGGTTTAACTTGTTTAAGCTTTTTAGAATCTATTTTAGGAGACTCCATTTTAAAGGATTTAACTTGTTTAGTCTTTGTGGAGTCTTCCTTGATTTTTAGTGTCTTACCCTTCAAGTTTGATTTTCCATTTTTGAGTTCAAAGATGGGTTTAGACACATGGCTTCTTTTTCTTAGTTTGCACTCAAATGTAAAATGTCCTTCAATGCCACAATAATTACATTTAGACTTGGGCAAAGAAGTGTGAGTGCTAGAGAATGAGGACTCACCTTTCACAAAAGTGTTGGTGAATTTAGGGTTATAAGACATATTCCTATTAAATCCAATACCCGTCCTATCTCCATGAGATTTACCCAATTTGAATAATTTTTCAAGTTTCTCTTCACTTTGGGTAAACTTGCACTCATACTTTTGTTTATAGCTTTCAAGTTGAGTGACTTCGGTTATAAGGATTGAATTTTCATGTTTGACTTTTGAAAGTTCATTTTCAATTTCCTTATATTTGCTTAGCTCTTCATTGGCAAGTTTTAATTCAAGCTTTAGTTCATCAATAACATTAGATCCAAGTTCTTTTGTTTTTAACTTACTTTTGATCAACTTGGATTCTAAGTTGTCAATGTCTACATCTTGTCTTTTAAATGTATCTCTTAGGTTTACATTTTCATTTTTAAGCTCATCACAATTTATCTTAATCTCATTTAATTCATCTTGAGCATTAGATAAATTTTCCTTAGAGATAGTCAAATTAGATTCAAGATTGTTAAAGTCTTTATCTTGCCTTTTTATTTGATCTCTTAGAATTAAATTTTCTTTATTGACATTGTCATAATCCATCTTTAATTCTTTTAGTTCATCTTGAATGTTAGATAGATTATTTAAAGAGATCATGAACTTAGACTCTACACAATTTATTACTCCTTCTTTCTCTCTAAGTTCATCTTTTGAAGAAGCTAATTCTTTGCTTAGATTTTTAGATTCTTCTCTTAAACTTTTGTTTTTCTTTTCAAGCTTTAAGGATACTTCATATAATTCTTCAAAGGCTTGTTGAAGATCTTCTTCATTATATTCTTCTTCTTCATTTAGTTTACATTGAGATTCTTTTAATTGAATGTTTGAATCTCTAATAGATGGAAGAATGGTAAGTCTAGGAGAATCTACAAAATCTAGCATAGTGGAGTCCATTCTAATGATTTTCAAATAAGCACAACTCTAGGGTTTTAACTCTAGGTTTTTACACCTAATCAAGAGTTCCAAACACTTGATCCTAAGGGATTAGAGCACTTGGCTCTGATACCAATTGAAAGTCCGCTATGGATCCTAACCCTAGAGGGGGGGTGAATAGGGTGAGCTACAAGTATGACCAATTTCGACCAATTTTAATTTCTAAAACTAAACTAGTCACATGTGATGATTAAACAACCAAGATGCGGAAGCTAATACAAAATCAATCACCACATAGCATGCACCACAACACCAATATTTATAGTGGTTCGGCCAACGTGCCTACATCCACTACCGGCTTGTGTCTCCAACACCCCACCGGATTCCACTAATTATGCTTTTTACTAGGCTAAGCAATAACCCTTACAAAGTTGTTTTTCTAAGGCTCAACAACAACCTTTACAAGATGCTTTTCAAGGCTAAGCAATAACCTATCAAGATGCTTTTCTTAGGCTAAGCAATAACCCTACAATATGCTTTTATTAGGCTAAGCAATAACCTTACAAGTTGCTTTTCTTAGGCTTAGCAATAACCTTTACAAATATAGATTTCTCAAAGAAAGTGTCTTCTCAAAAGATCACTCTAAGAGATACAATTTTAGCTCAATGTAATTGCCTCTTAAAATAGGCGGATTTGAAAGTTTAATACAAACTCACACAAACACTCTATGTATGCAAAAGATGTATGCTAATGAGGTGTGTGTGTGATGACTTCAATCAAGATTAAAAAGAAAGCTCAATCAATTTATGCTTAATGCAATTTGAAAGTTTAAGGCACAAAAAGATATGATTGAAGTTCTATGCAAATCACATGAATAATAAACAACTTGTTAATGACATGAAATTCAAAGAATCACAAGTTGTATGAAAAATAAAGTTTAAGAAAACATGTGATTTGATAAGAGTGATTGCAAACTAATCTAATTTACCAAGAAAGATATTGAGCTTGCAAATCAACTCTTTAAGGACTTGAAATCATGCATAAATGAAAATACAAAGGATTTGAACATGCATGAATTTCAATTGTATGGAAATCAAAATAACTTAGAAGATGTACCTTTTAAAAACTCATGAGTTTGATTTCCAAATAGCCCTCTAGCCTTTCCAACTTCTTCCCCTTTCTTTGGCTCCAAAATGCTCTCAAAAGTTCATGGTTCAAGCCTTGAAAAAGGTTGGAAATGAATGGACTTTATAGCCAAAAAGTTGCCAACGGCTAGTTCTCGGTCGACCGGCAAAGAGGTCTCGGTCGACCGAGAAGGCACAACGGTCATATTTCTGACCGTTGGGGCTTCAGAACAGGATTCTGTCCATTTGCCCTGCAGTGGTCTCGGTCGACCGAGACCCAGGTCTCGGTCGACCGGCGACACTGCCGGGACACCCCCAAAAATTCCAACTTTTGCATTTTGAAGATTTTCTTTGTGGAATTTTGTGGGTCACTAAACCAAGCTTAAAAACATGTTTTAAAACATTTAAAAACATGAAACACACAAAGCCTAAAATGATTCAAAGGTTTAAAACCAAAGGCAAGCTTGATTTGATAAAAACTCTTTTCAAGTGAACAAGCATACAAAAATGATTCTTTTTGTAATGAATGCATGCAAAGCTCAAACCTAAATACCTAACATGATTTTCCAAATATAATGCACAAGGAATTAGGTTTTCAAAAGAGTTTTGGGTTTCAAAACCAATGCATCCAACTTTAAAACCAAAACATGCATAAAACAAAAGCTTTTCCAAATCTTAAAAGCTATGCATGTGTAAAACTAGATTTCAAGGTTTTCTATAACAATGCTAGTGTGTGAATCCAAATGATGCTAAAGTGCAAATGCATCCATCAAATTGCAAAAACAAAAGACCTAACAATCTCCCCCTTTGCAATTTGATGGCAACTTACTCATCATAGAAATTACACACTAAGTCTTCAGCTCCCCCTAAGCTGGACAAGTCTTGAAATCTTCTTGGATGCTCCTTCTCTTAGCTTGGGCTCTTTCCTTCAATCTTCTTGATGTTTGGAGCTTGATCATTCTTCAAGCTTTCTTTTCATCTTCCTCTCTTTGGCCAAGCATCTTCTTTAGCACCAAGCTTTCTTTCTTCTATTTGCTCTCCCCCTTTGACCATGCTTCTTTCTCCTCTTGAGAACTTGAAAGCTTTCTCCCCCTTTTATGGATAGGAGATCTTCGAGTACTTGAACTCTCGAACTCTCTCCCCCTTTGATGAGTAGGAGATCTTTGAGTCACACTTGAACTCTCTCTCCCCCTTTGACATTAAATTGCAAAGGTACCTACACACATGAGACAAGAAGAATACCTTTAGTAGCACCTGTTAACAAATGAAATCGAAAATGAAATTCATAACAGGCTATCATGTATGGAAGTTATCTCTAAGGGCTCAAGGGCAATCCAAGGGTGAATTTGATCAAACTAATACTTCCTATGAAGGTTTACACTCCCCCTCAATCCATTCTCTTCTTTTGTCAAACTTTTGACAAAGATTTAACTATTAGGTGCAAGAAGAAGATGGTTTAACCAATGTGAGGGTCAACTTCAAGGAAAGGATTAGATTCATTTAACTATAAAGCTCATATGATCAAATTACCAAAAGAAGGCAAGGTCTAATGGGAAAAGCAATCATGGATATCAATTGAAATAAACATATCAATTGAGATTTAAGGATGTGACTATTAGCACAATCACTCTAAAATGGATTCAAGAATTTTACTTATTAGGAAAAATCCAAATTAGAGCTATCCATGATAAGGGGTTTACTCAAACATAGCATCAAACAATATTACTTATGAAAATCATATGCTATGTAAGATTTTGAAAATCATTTCATTCAATCAAAAAATATGACTTATTAAAGTGCAAATTGAGTGAAATGAAATTCAAACATGAAGCCAACCTCAACTAATAACCAACCAATATTATGAACACATAAACATGGTGGTCATGAGATATACCTATAAGAGCAAGAGAGGTGGTAACATGAACATTATGATGCTAATGGTGTGTGACATGGAAAAAATATATTACTATCAAGTTCAATCCAATGTACACAAGGTCTATCACATACACAAGATAAGATATCAATTGGATATGAAATCAATGAAAAGTTATACCAAATGAAACCAATTGAATATGATAACATGAATAAAAGCAAGGATGTGACAAACTTCCATCAAGCATCATTAATGCATATTCATCACTTTTAAGGATATGACTATTGAGCAAAGTGATGAATAAGAGAAATTGCAATGCAAAAGATATGACTAGACAAAGCATGCAATTTCTTAAGTGTCTAGATCATATGAATTCAACCCTAAGATATCCATCAAACAAGAGATATACCTATGAAATACAAGGAATGGATTTCAAGGAGGTTCATATGATCAAGAACACTATTATGAAGTTGAAACATGTATAATGATGACAACATTAAGAAGGTATACATGAATCAACATCATAACCATCCAAAAAGTAATGACTAGAAGGCATAGAGGATGGATTTGGGTTCTAGTATGGTTTCTAGAAATATAACTAAGATCACAACCATACATGGAACCAATAGTCATTTGCATATAAAAAGAATGTAAATAAACAAGCAAGGATGCAAACAACATACATTTCCATTTCTAAGATAATGAAACCAAAAGAAAAAGGAAATGAGAATCATGGAACATGCTTTGATGAATATAACTAGTGATGTTATAGAGCATTTCCAATCATCCAATCTTCAAATCATTTCAATAAACAAAATTCAACAATGAGCATAAATGGAATGATTTTGAAGATCAATTTTCAACATGTATATTAAAAGATATAACTTAATTGAAACACATACAAGTTGAATAATTCAAAACAATGAATTTCCATATAAGGGTATAACTTATAAATCCATGGAGAAACTTGAATTGAATCAAATCATTTGATTTACAAAAAGGATCTAACTAAGACATACATCAAATGATTCAACAATTGATCATGAAGAGTCTAGCTATGAAAGCTTTTTAAATCACAATCAATTAATCATGTAGAAATGCAATGCAAAACATATGAGTGCAAAAAGCAAATCAAACATGATGAAATTATAATCAAAAGATTTTGAAAACCATGAAGTGTAACTTAGAATGGTGCATGAAACCAAAATCAAATGATCATAAAGAAGCAATGCATTTTAAGAAATCTAACTAAAAGAAACAAAATGCAAATGCACTCATGACCAACAAAGTGATTTAACTAATAAAGAGTAGGTTGGTCAATGAGGTTCAAGACCCTAAGGTTTGTCTAGGTATAAAACTTTGGGAATCCACCTAAGGTCTTGGGAGGGTTGAACTTTGAGGTCTATTTTGGACTTCTCACCAACTATAGGAGATTTAACTTGATAAATTTTCAATTTGAACTTATCACCATGATATTTAGATTTTACTAAATTTGGCTTAGAATGGTGATTAGTCTTTTGATGTTGGTGAGTTTGTTTCTTAGGGGATTGCTTCACTTTTCTTTTCTTCTTATTTTCTCCCTTTACTTGACTTTTGAATTTTAAATTTAACTTAGCAACTTTATTCAAAAGTTCTTTCATGGGTTGATATAAGGGAGATATGTTTAGAAGCTTTTTGTTCTTAGATTCTTTCAAGCTTGGTTTAACTTGTTTAAGCTTTTTAGAATCTATTTTAGGAGACTCCATTTTAAAGGATTTAACTTGTTTAGTCTTTGTGGAGTCTTCCTTGATTTTTAGTGTCTTACCCTTCAAGTTTGATTTTCCATTTTTGAGTTCAAAGATGGGTTTAGACACATGGCTTCTTTTTCTTAGTTTGCACTCAAATGTAAAATGTCCTTCAATGCCACAATAATTACATTTAGACTTGGGCAAAGAAGTGTGAGTGCTAGAGAATGAGGACTCACCTTTCACAAAAGTGTTGGTGAATTTAGGGTTATAAGACATATTCCTATTAAATCCAATACCCGTCCTATCTCCATGAGATTTACCCAATTTGAATAATTTTTCAAGTTTCTCTTCACTTTGGGTAAACTTGCACTCATACTTTTGTTTATAGCTTTCAAGTTGAGTGACTTCGGTTATAAGGATTGAATTTTCATGTTTGACTTTTGAAAGTTCATTTTCAATTTCCTTATATTTGCTTAGCTCTTCATTGGCAAGTTTTAATTCAAGCTTTAGTTCATCAATAACATTAGATCCAAGTTCTTTTGTTTTTAACTTACTTTTGATCAACTTGGATTCTAAGTTGTCAATGTCTACATCTTGTCTTTTAAATGTATCTCTTAGGTTTACATTTTCATTTTTAAGCTCATCACAATTTATCTTAATCTCATTTAATTCATCTTGAGCATTAGATAAATTTTCCTTAGAGATAGTCAAATTAGATTCAAGATTGTTAAAGTCTTTATCTTGCCTTTTTATTTGATCTCTTAGAATTAAATTTTCTTTATTGACATTGTCATAATCCATCTTTAATTCTTTTAGTTCATCTTGAATGTTAGATAGATTATTTAAAGAGATCATGAACTTAGACTCTACACAATTTATTACTCCTTCTTTCTCTCTAAGTTCATCTTTTGAAGAAGCTAATTCTTTGCTTAGATTTTTAGATTCTTCTCTTAAACTTTTGTTTTTCTTTTCAAGCTTTAAGGATACTTCATATAATTCTTCAAAGGCTTGTTGAAGATCTTCTTCATTATATTCTTCTTCTTCATTTAGTTTACATTGAGATTCTTTTAATTGAATGTTTGAATCTCTAATAGATGGAAGAATGGTAAGTCTAGGAGAATCTACAAAATCTAGCATAGTGGAGTCCATTCTAATGATTTTCAAATAAGCACAACTCTAGGGTTTTAACTCTAGGTTTTTACACCTAATCAAGAGTTCCAAACACTTGATCCTAAGGGATTAGAGCACTTGGCTCTGATACCAATTGAAAGTCCGCTATGGATCCTAACCCTAGAGGGGGGGTGAATAGGGTGAGCTACAAGTATGACCAATTTCGACCAATTTTAATTTCTAAAACTAAACTAGTCACATGTGATGATTAAACAACCAAGATGCGGAAGCTAATACAAAATCAATCACCACATAGCATGCACCACAACACCAATATTTATAGTGGTTCGGCCAACGTGCCTACATCCACTACCGGCTTGTGTCTCCAACACCCCACCGGATTCCACTAATTATGCTTTTTACTAGGCTAAGCAATAACCCTTACAAAGTTGTTTTTCTAAGGCTCAACAACAACCTTTACAAGATGCTTTTCAAGGCTAAGCAATAACCTATCAAGATGCTTTTCTTAGGCTAAGCAATAACCCTACAATATGCTTTTATTAGGCTAAGCAATAACCTTACAAGTTGCTTTTCTTAGGCTTAGCAATAACCTTTACAAATATAGATTTCTCAAAGAAAGTGTCTTCTCAAAAGATCACTCTAAGAGATACAATTTTAGCTCAATGTAATTGCCTCTTAAAATAGGCGGATTTGAAAGTTTAATACAAACTCACACAAACACTCTATGTATGCAAAAGATGTATGCTAATGAGGTGTGTGTGTGATGACTTCAATCAAGATTAAAAAGAAAGCTCAATCAATTTATGCTTAATGCAATTTGAAAGTTTAAGGCACAAAAAGATATGATTGAAGTTCTATGCAAATCACATGAATAATAAACAACTTGTTAATGACATGAAATTCAAAGAATCACAAGTTGTATGAAAAATAAAGTTTAAGAAAACATGTGATTTGATAAGAGTGATTGCAAACTAATCTAATTTACCAAGAAAGATATTGAGCTTGCAAATCAACTCTTTAAGGACTTGAAATCATGCATAAATGAAAATACAAAGGATTTGAACATGCATGAATTTCAATTGTATGGAAATCAAAATAACTTAGAAGATGTACCTTTTAAAAACTCATGAGTTTGATTTCCAAATAGCCCTCTAGCCTTTCCAACTTCTTCCCCTTTCTTTGGCTCCAAAATGCTCTCAAAAGTTCATGGTTCAAGCCTTGAAAAAGGTTGGAAATGAATGGACTTTATAGCCAAAAAGTTGCCAACGGCTAGTTCTCGGTCGACCGGCAAAGAGGTCTCGGTCGACCGAGAAGGCACAACGGTCATATTTCTGACCGTTGGGGCTTCAGAACAGGATTCTGTCCATTTGCCCTGCAGTGGTCTCGGTCGACCGAGACCCAGGTCTCGGTCGACCGGCGACACTGCCGGGACACCCCCAAAAATTCCAACTTTTGCATTTTGAAGATTTTCTTTGTGGAATTTTGTGGGTCACTAAACCAAGCTTAAAAACATGTTTTAAAACATTTAAAAACATGAAACACACAAAGCCTAAAATGATTCAAAGGTTTAAAACCAAAGGCAAGCTTGATTTGATAAAAACTCTTTTCAAGTGAACAAGCATACAAAAATGATTCTTTTTGTAATGAATGCATGCAAAGCTCAAACCTAAATACCTAACATGATTTTCCAAATATAATGCACAAGGAATTAGGTTTTCAAAAGAGTTTTGGGTTTCAAAACCAATGCATCCAACTTTAAAACCAAAACATGCATAAAACAAAAGCTTTTCCAAATCTTAAAAGCTATGCATGTGTAAAACTAGATTTCAAGGTTTTCTATAACAATGCTAGTGTGTGAATCCAAATGATGCTAAAGTGCAAATGCATCCATCAAATTGCAAAAACAAAAGACCTAACACTAGTCCCCCGGTCGACCTGGCTCTTCCCTGGTCGACCTGGCCTTCACAACGGTAAAAAAAGTGACCGTTTGAAAAATGGCCAACGGCAGTATACCCGGTCGACCTGGGCCTGGCTCGGTCGACCTGGTACACTGCGTTTCTGGCCTAGGACAAAAATTCCCTAAAATCCATTTTCAAAGTATTTTTGGTTGGAAATTTTTTGGGCCATTAAATCAAGCTTAAAAACATGTTTTAAATCATTCTAAGGGTTTTAAAACATGAAACATAAAAAGCCAAAAAAGATTCGAAATTATAAAACCAATGGCTTGCTTGATTTCTAAAAACTCTTTTCTAATTAAAATGCATCCAATATCTAAAACCAAAACATGCATAAATCAAGATTTCTACAAGTCTAAAAATCAATGCATGTGAAAATCAAGATTTCAAGATTTTCTAATTCAAAGCAAGTGTGTGAATCAAATGATGCTCAAATGTTAATGCATCCATCAAATTGCAAATACAAAATCCCTAACAATCTCCCCCTTTGCAATTTGATGGCAACTCACTCACCACTGAATTTACACACTAAGTCTTCAGCTCCCCCTCAGCTGGACAAGTCTTGAAATCTTCTTGGATGCTCCTTCTCTTAGCTTGGGCTCTTGGTTTCTTTTCTTAATTCTTCATGATGCTTGGAGATTGATCAATCTTCAAGCTTTCTTTTCTTCTTTCTTTCTTTAGCCAAGCATCTTCTTTAGCTCCCAAGCTTTCTTCTTTCTATTAGCTCTCCCCCTTTGACCATGCCTCTCTCTCCCTTTGGCAAGATATGCATTCTCTCCCTCTGCAGAAGATCATACAACATCTCCCCTTAGGAAGCTTGGACATTCTCTTCCCCTTTAGAGAATTTGAATGCTCTCTCCCCCTTTGACATTAAATTGCAAAGGTACCTACACACATGAAATAAGGAAAATACCTTTAGTAGCACCTGTTAACAAAAGAAATCGAAAATGAAATTCATAACAAGTTATCATGTGTGGAATAAGACTCTAAGGGTTAAAAGGCAATCCAATGGTCAATTTGATCAAAACTAATACTTCCTATGAAGGTTTACACTCCCCCTCAATCCATTCTCTCCTTTTGTCAAACTTTTGACAAAGATATAACTATTTGGTTCAAGAAGAAGATGGTTTAACCAATTGAGGGCCAACTTCAAGAGAAGGATTAGATTCGTTTAACTAGAGAGCACAATATGATCAAATTGCCAAAAGAAAGTAAGGTCAAGGCGAAAAGTGGTCATGGATACCAATTGGAAAAGACAAAGAATACCAATTGAGATTCAAAGATAAGTCTATTAAAACAATCACTCTAAAATGGAGTTATAAAGAATATAACTATTAAGATAAATCCAAATTAGAGCTATCCATGATATATGGGGTTTATTAATCATAGCATCAAATAATTTAACTATGAAAAACATATGCTATGAAGGTTTTGAAATCATTTCATTCAAACAATAAATATGACTATTAATGTGCAAGAATGAGTGAAATGAAATTCAAACATGAAGCCAACCTCAACTAATAACCAACCAATATTATGAACACATAAACATGGTGGTCGTGAGATATACCTATATGAGCAAGAGAGGTGGCAACATGAAAATTATGATGCTAATGGAGTGTGACATGGAATGAAAACATATAACTTAGCAAGTTCAATCCAAATGTACACAAGGTCTATCATATTCACAAGAAATCAAATCAATCGAAAATTTTACCAATTGAAACCAATTGAATTTGACAACATGATTAAGAGCAAGAATGTGACAAACACAAAATTCCATCAAGCATCATAAATGCATATTCATCACTTTTAAAGATATAACTATTGAGCATAGTGATGAACAAGATAAATTGCAATACCAAGATATAACATTTGTAATGCATGCAATTTTAAAAGTGTCAAAATCATATGAATTCAACATCTAAGATCACTACTAGAAAAAAGGGTTTTTATATCGGTTGCAAAAACTGCCCTATATCGGTTTTTCATATAACCGATATAATATCTTCAGTCAAGGTATTTTATATCGGTTAATATTTTTTTATATCGGTGAATTTTTTTTTATATCGGTTACACAGGAAACGACATAATAATATCTATATATAATATCGGTTACGAAAATAAGTGATATTAATTTCAATATTTTATATCGGTTATTATAAAACCGATATTATAGACAAATATTTTATATCGGTTGTATACATATATATTTTATATCGGTTGTATACACACATTTTCTATTGGTTATTATGGAACCGATATTATATATACATATTTTATATCGGTTATTTCCCTCCTTTTTATTTTTCCTTCTTCCCTCCCTTTTCAGGACGTCCTGCGGCTAACCGCCTGTGCACATGCGGCTAACCGCAAGTGCACATGCGGCTAACCGCAAGTTATATATTGTCACACCCCCTTACCAGAACCTCGGGGGCGGGAAATGGGATTAAGCATAAATGTATTTTTCTTCTCCCAAGATCCGCGTGTGTGAAGTCAACACATTCTGAATATTTTGCGGAAGCATTTGTGGCGTTGCGACCCGAAGTCCGTGGCCATCGGATTCCGCGTCGCACTCAACCTTTAGCACATAGCTATTATATCAAGAATCATATCAGACTGGAGTAACCATCACAATAAATTACAGAGCTGGCAGTAACAGGATATTACATTCCCAAATATATTCAAGTTACAATTATCAATGTACATTAATTAAGAATCCCCAGAAAAAGGCTAATAAAAGCCATACAACAATAAGCTATAAACTACTACCCAAATGTGACGTAGCTCTGATGTCAGGCTCAATGTCTACATGACATAGCCGACAAAACAACCTGCAAGGCAAGGCTCCAAAGCCAACAAAACACTCAACTCGGGGCGAAGAAATCTGAACCTGAGTACCAAAAGTAGTGGGTCAGACACGACGGTCTGGCAGGTGGATGAAAAGATCACAAATATACTGAAGAATAAAACATATTATAAATCATGCTAATCGATCAAATGCTGCATATAATTACACGGGTGCAAAAGTCGGGAATTTCGGGGAAAACCTGTATTCATTTCAAGCATGGGTAAAACATGAATATCTAATGAAACATGTGTTCATTTACATCATCTATAATCATAGATATTTGACAATCGGGTGTTCGTCTAAAACATGTATAAATATATTGGTTTGACAAAACAAACGTTCATTTGAAACTTAAGTAAAACACAAGTATACAACAAATCAGGTATCCGTAGCAGTCTGGCAAAACCAATGTCCATTTGAAACATATGTGAAAAATACGGATATTTAACAAACCGGGTGTTCGTTTAAAACAGGTGTAACCAAGGAAATCTGACAAGACTAATGTTCATTTAAAACATATCTCAAAGCAGGGATATTTAACAAATCGGATATTCATTTGAAACCGGTATAAACATAGTGATCTGGCAAAACAAGTGTCATTTGAAACATATTTCAAAGCATGGGTATTTAACAATTCGGGTATTCATTTAAAAACAGGTATAAACATGGATATCTGACAAACCAAATGTCCTTTAAAACAAGGCACGGATATTTAACAATTCGGGTATTCCTTTAAAACACGTGTAATCATATAAATCTAGCAAAATCATTGATCGTATGGAACATATGTAAAAGCATGGATATTCACCCAACCGGCATTCATTTAAAACATGTGCGGGTACAAAGGACAGAAAACAATATAATAATAACTGAATTTACATTGGAGAATATTAGCACTTGTTTAAATAACAACTTTCATAAAGGAAACGAATCATTTATCGGAAAGCAAGTAAACAATATAAAACATGTCGGGTATCCAAGGAATCGGGAACTGGCAAGATGGCAATCACAAGAAGCTATGTCCTCTATCACCGAAGTGACAAGAGTATAACGGGATGTTGGTCTCAGTCACACAAGGTGAGGAGACTCAACGCAAATCATATATACAATATAAATATACGGGAACGGGACCACGGTAGCGAACCGGGTATCGGGACGGGACCACGGCAATAACCGGGTATCGGGATCCAAACTGCAGCTGGCGGGACGGGAGAGGGATTTCCAAGTCGGTGGATCAAACCGACGAGGTATCCAAGCTTAGTGATGCCGACTCATAGGTCAAAACCAATAGAGACATATGCAAGTAAATCAAGTACAGTAAATAAACGGGTAAAACGGGGGTGCTCAAGGGCACACTGTCACTTCATATCGGGCAATACATTCGGGACAAATAACTGTTACTAGTGTAACTTCAATGCTTTCGGGGAAACAAGTAAATCAAGTACAATAAATAAACGGGTAAAACGGGGTGCTCAAGGGCACACTGTCATATCATGTGATGCAATGCACTTCGGGACAAATGACTGTTACTAGAGTAACTCCAATGCTTTCGGGAAAACAAGTCATGTAATGCAAATCTCGGGAAAAGAGGTGAAACAATGAACTATAACAATTTCGGGTAAAAATATCGGTTTCAAGATCTATTTAAGTGAATAGGGGTCCCGTATGTCGATTATAACAATTTCTTGGTACTCCTTGAGTTTGAAGACATTCCGGGCTCCTTATGCACTTTTACTACTTTCAAAACTTAAAATGAGCTTATGGGTAGTACTAGATGTTACAATAGCAAGAAGCAAGATTATAAACGGTCCATCCTAGGCATGACATTAATCCAGACACATCGAGCAACCTACTCAGTCATCGAAAGGAATAGAATTAGCGATAACCAAGGAAATAGACTTGTGTTTAGATATAAAGAAGATATCGCGTCGTTCCATCCCGTTCAAGATTGAAATGGATTAACTCCGATGCCACCGAACCAACCGTGAGGCGTGTCGGCTCAAGACATTCTCACACTTGGTCCAAACAGTCCAAAAAGGGGTAGTCAGGGTCCCACCTAAAACCGAGAATTAGTGTCTAATCAACACCATTCTTTTCTTTCAGTTCCCTAGTCTTAGGGACCTTAGATTAGGGTACAATTGGTCTTAACACTAAGGTATATACCTCTAGGACTCATAGAAAGCCCAAAGGTTTCCAGAAAAACACAATATCAAATTTCACTGGACTCGGACCGATCGATCGGTCGAAATTTCTGTACCAGAAATGTACAGGGTCCGATCGATCGGCCCAAAAAGCCTTACTGTTAAAAGACAGGCCGATCGATCGGCCTGTAGGTCCGATCGATCGGACCTGGGCGCAGTGCAGGTCCGGGAACTTGATTTTTTTTCCTTTTTGTTTCCTTTCCTTCCAACATATAATCAATCACATAGAATTATACATAAGGAGACTTAAACACATGTTTCCAAGACATCAAAATGAGCTAAAGAGCTCCTCATTTCAAGTTCCTCCATTTCCATCCTTTCCATTCACAATAAATCTCAAAAGTGGAGAAAACTCATTCATGTGAAACCATTTGAAATCTTGACACTATGATACATACATTTCTAAGAGATTAACAAGGGAGAAATAACTCATCAATAAGCACATCTTGAAATCAATATTAATCATATTAAAGACAACTATTAAAATCACCAAAACCATTAATGAATCAAGATTTTCTCACAAAACATGTTAATAATCAAAACGATCCAATCAACCACTTGCCTTGGGTTCCAATCTCACAAACCAAGCTCCTAATCCCTTCTTAAGCTCACTTCCAAGCTACAATAAAAAACCCCCAAAAACAACCCTAAAATGGGTTACCCAAAGAATGAAAATGAAAGAGCTTTCAATAATACAAATGGAGCTTCTCAAGAGCTAGAGGAACACTAATCTAGGAGATGGGAAGAATCACTTACTTGCAAGGTCCTCTAATGGACAAGGTAAGCTCAAGGGAAGTCTTGTGATGGAGGGTTCTCTTCACAAATGGTATCAATGGAAAGTTTGCAAGATGAGGAAGAAGAAGGTGGTCTCCATATCTTGATTGATGAACTATTGGTGTGGCTTGGAGATGAAGAAGCAAGAAGAAGAAGAAGTTGCACAAGGGAAAACCCTAGGTTCAGCTGGAACAATGGTGAATGAAATGAATGAAGGAGATGGGTTCCCCTTATAAACAAGTGAGGTTTGGGTCCCACAACTTAAAGAACTTGGGTGGCTGAAATCATCTAATTCGGGACCTCGGATGGATTCGACGAAGAAGGAAGAAATGATCGTCGAAATATCTAGTTTCCAAAAAGTGTATGTTTCACGGATTTCGAGAATACCGAGTTTTGGGTACAGATTTGGTGAGAAAAGACTGTTTTGCCCTCAAGGACAAGAAATCGGGTTTCGGGTTCTCAAATGGATATGGGATCAACATGAAAGTTGTAGGATTCCTCAAGATGAATGCAACGGGCCAAAAACACAATACAAACCAAATCGGAAAATCGCACAAGTAGAAGCAAAGCCGAAAAGGGAACCCCCAAAGGGCCCCACAAGCTACCAAAGCACTCAAAAGCCCAAAACTAAAAGAAAACCCATTCTAGCTCACAAACTCAACCCAACAAATACTAATCCCACTAAAAGAACTAATCCATAAATAAAACAACACTAATCCAAGAGATTAGGGGTCGGTTTCTCACATATATAATAGTTTATATCGGTTATTATGAAACCGATATTATATATCCAATGATTTTACATCGGTCTTAGAATCCCGCGCGGGCTCGATCAGTACATTTCTTTCCCTCCTTTTTATTTTTCCTTCCCTCTCCCTTCTCTTTCTTTCTCCATCATTCCTTCTTTCCTCTCACTCTCGCTCTCTTCTCTCCTCACTCTCGCCTCTCTTCCCAGCGCCTCTCTCCCTCCAATAACCCATTTCCTCTCACTCTCGCTCTCTCTGCTCTTCTCTCACTGTCGCTTTCTCTACTCTCTCTGCTCTCCCTGTCTCTCTCGCTCACTCTCGGTCTCTTTCTCTCTGCTATCTGCTGGCCGTATGTTAATGTGGATGAGAAGAGAGGGAGGAGTCTCTTTTACTATTTTGCTGAAGCAGAGGAGCATCCTGAGAAGAAGCCCCTTACTATCTGTATGAATGGAGGTTGGTTCTTCTTCTTTTGCTACTATTTTATAAGTAGGTCTTTTTATCTCCTTTTTTTCCTGTTTAATTTTTGGATTGTAAAGATGAGACATTGGAGTTCTTTTTTTCGCAATTTTGGGTCATGGACCTTTTTTTTCATTTCTCTCCTAACCATCTAGTCTTTTTGTTAGTTCTATCTCAATTTCAAAATGGTTGTTTCTTTCTTTCCTTTTTTTATTTTTTTTTATTTTTGGATTCTTGCTGATGGTACTTATGGTTATGGTTATGGTTATGTTTTCTTTTTTTCCCTAACTTGTATAATTTGTTTGGGCTTGTTAGCTCTGCTCAGTATTTTCATTCCAGGAAGAAGCTTTATGTGCCTCTTTGACAGTGTAGTTTCTGTTGACTGTCAATGTTTCTCAATCTGTTTTAACCTGTTACGTTTGGGCGTTTGGTTATTTGGGTTTTATGGTATGGGATTTTGGTTGGCACTGTAGGTGTTTTGTAAGGGGCCTAGCCGCCAGACCCACGGTCAGCTTTCCAGGAAGCCTATTCTCTCAGGATGATTTTCAGCACGTCCTGCGGCTAACCGCCAGTGCACCTGCGGCTAACCGCCAGTCCACCTACGGCTAGCCGTAGTGCTAACCGTTGGAGTTCGGTTTGATTTCCAAAGACAAGTTTTTTAGAACACCCTCTTGCGATGACCCCTGCGGTTGCCTCATGGCTAGCCCCCAACTATTCCTGCGGCTAGCCGTGAGCCAACCTGATTCAATTTTCTGAGAGGTAGACGTCGTGGATGGGGTGTGTTGGTGTTTTGTTTATTTCGGTTTTCACTTTTTGGTTGGTGCTCGTGTTTGTTTTGTTAGTTTTTGTTTGTTTTGGTTTGGGAAGAGGGTTTTGGAAGATGGTTTTTTTTTCTTGGTCACAGGGGAGCAATATTTGGGCTAGTTGTTATCCTCAAATGCACAATTTACAGTAAGTGGGACATGAATAGTCACTTCAACGCACAATTATATCTCTGCACAATTATTGAGCTAGTTGTTATTCGTGACAAACCCAACTTATTGAATATATAGTTCGTTGGGGCCGTGCAGATGTCATCAAATTTTGTGTGCAGCTGCATTACTCTTCTCAGGCATTTGTTTGTCATTAGATCTTTTTATTTCATCTTATTAATGCCAGTCATTTTTTTTCTGTGGATTATCTACATTACTCTTCTCTGTGGGTTAATTTTTTTAAATATTTGTATCTGGTTTAATTGTGAATTTTTGAACTTGGTTGCTTTTGTATTGTTGTTTGGTGAATCTCTGTCCATGGATTTATTTCTACAAATCTTCAGCCAATCTGAAAGCTTTGCCCGAACGAGAATAACCAAGGTTGGAAACAAGGATATTCAGTTCGTTTGGTGCACACCAACCCAGGTCTCTCTCACATTAATTGGTTGTAATATTAGCATTATATGGCAATGACTTTCTGATTATTGCTTGTCTGTAGCATTTTATTGGGCTATTTAGAAATGGACAAGTCTTGGATGTCATTGAATCGGTTTTCTATTGCATACGGGGAAGGGGTTGAAAGTTTTTTTATGTTTGCCAAAAAGAAGTTTGGTGATGGGAATCCCATGCCATGTCCATGCAAAACATGTGGGAATCTCAATAAATTTGTAGCTAAGGATGTTGAGTACCATCTGTTTTTCCATGGTATCGATTGAAGTTATACTAGGTAGATATGGCATGGAGAAGCATCTCCTGGTGAAGCTCCCTCAAGTGTGCCTTTAAATGATCACCCACTCCTTGCTTTCTGAGTGACCGGTGCTCTTAGAAAAATAGTACTATTTTAGGGTTAAAATGATCTTAATGTTGCTATGGGGTTAGCATGGACATTTTGGTCATTTTGGGAGCTAAGGGCAAATATGTCTTTTGATCCCTCTTCTAGCCACTTTCCTATACTGGCATGGTTTCCTAATTTAATTAGATGATATGTGGTTGAATTAATTTTGTGGAAGAATAATTTTTAGTTTAAATTAAAATAGGCTTTTGAAGGCATACATGAATTTAACTCTAGCCAAATTATTAACTAGTGGGCCATGGTGTGTTTATCAATCTTGTGGGCCAGCCATAAGTGGAGCCCCTTGCGTGAGGTTTCCAAGTTTAGCTAGGTATCTTTTGTCGCGACCCCGGAACGGATCCCGGGCCCCGCGACGTTGGTGGGTACATTGATGATATACTTTCCCACAGGTTCCCGCGGTGAGGATTCCCAAAGTCACGCGGAATCTGACTCACACGTACACGATTGCGGAAGTGTGTAGCAAAACACATCATGATGAGCCCCAATAAAATCTTAAAGTGCTATAACATTTAATAATCAAGACATGGTATCAAGGAAAGAAAGCTAACATGGCATTCCCATTAATATTCAAGTTATAAGACTAACACGAAGGTAAGTTAAGTTTGGTTATAACCCATAAGAGACCAATAAAGGTCAATACATTTCTCAAAATGACGAAAGAAACTCCAAGACAAAATGTTACGAAGCTCAAGAACCACCCGATGTCTAGAAGACATCGTCGGGCTGCCACTCTCTCACAGGGGTTGGCTCACAAGCCTCCTCCTGACGCTCCTCCTCAAAGGCAACGTCTCCTGCACCTGGGCACCAACAAACAAGGGTCAAACACGACGGTTTGGCAGGTAATCAATTTAGGCACGAACATGAGCAATAACAGTTTTGGAAAATATATAAACGAATTCTTGATTTGAAATACTACCATGACTGATTTGCATTTTCGAGAATACCAAACGAAGCTGAAATACTAAGCAAAACTAGCATGAGTTCACAAAATGTCATGAATAGTTACAATCCACAAAGAGCCCATCCTTTCTCTATCATCTATATGATGAAAAGAGCAAGCACGCACGACAAGCACGATATACATAATATAAGCACGACACGATTCCCACATATACGGGGATTCCGGCCGCGGAACCGAACACGCACGATGTGTAATAAATACACGACCAGTCTGCAGACAGTCCACATGTTTAAAGACCCCCAGACAGTGGATCAAACCAAAAGGGCAGTCTAAGCTCAGTGGTGTTCACTTGATTCATGAATGCACAAAACACGCGAAGCACGATCAAAGCACGTCGAGATAAAAAGGGGGGAATCACTTATCAAAACACGACGAGCACGACTAGCACGGGCATAATAATTATGCATAACACGCTTATAGAGTGATCCCCTTTTTCTTGAAACAAAACTTCAAAACAAGCTTGTACTAATACTTCAAACAAGTTCACGATGATATTCATTATATCAAAACCAAAGCACGAACACAAGGCTTATCGAGCACACGTAACGACCTTTGATTGATCCTTGTGCAACTGAGACCCAAGTGTTGGAAATTTAGAAAGGAATTGGTGCCCCGGAAGTTCAAAGACATCTTGGGTTTCAAATACACGATATCAGGCTAGAGGTCACTTAACATGTTCTAGTTTTTCATTCTTGCAAAACTCTTCAAAATACACAAACAGTGAATTTCGGTCACCTCGCGGTCAGGTGGCGGCTAGCCGAACTGGGGTCTGGCGGCTCGCCGAAATGTGACCGCCAGGCTGACCGCTGAAATGCAAATCTGAACTTAGCTCTCGGGAAAAGGAACCGCAAAGCACGGTTGGCAAGCGGTTAGCCGAGGTGAGGTGAGGCGGCTAGCCGCTAGCTAACCGTAGAGCTGACCGTAAACAATGGTCGAGATGCTAGCTTCTGGAAAGGGAACCGTGGAGTTCGGTTGGCTTGCGGTTAACCGCGAGTGGGACTGGCGGTTAGCCGTAAGCTGACCGTGGAGCTGACCGCTGAACACTGATGAAAATGCCAGCTACTGGAGAAGTAACCGCTGAATTCGGTCAGCCTGCGGTTAGCTGAAGTGGACACAGGCGGCTAGCCGCGAGCTGACCGCAGGGCTGACCGCCAATGCACGGAAAGTGCGGTTCAGTCCAGATTTCACATTTTTCCTTCCTCCTTTCCATTTATTCTCATTCAACTTGTATTCCCTGAGCATATAGGCTCTCCAAGGGACAAAACACATAATTTTCCCAATTTTAAACATCCAATACAAAGGAAACATGATCATGAACTTGTAAATATACTCATATGCAAAACTTGCCAAAACAACAATGTAGCTTAAAGCAAACATGCACAATGATCCTATAAAGATTACTTGCCTTGCCCAAATGCTAAACACTCCTCCTCAAGCACTTCACACAAGCTAATCCCACACTACAAGAAAAAACCAAGAAAACCACACCAAACTCACTCAAGCTTAAGACAAGAAACCCATTTTACAAATAGGGCTTGTAAATATGAAAAACATGATCTTTGAGGACTAAAAAGACTTCATGGAAAACATGGTTTGAAACTCTTACCTAGAGAAAGTCAAACAAGAGAGATGGGAGAGAATGGAGAGCTTTCCCAACTTGAAACTTCAAGAAGATTGTATCAATAGGAAGCTTGCAAGGAGATGAAGAAAATGGTAGTCTTAGAATCTTCTTTGGAGCTCCCTAGCTAGATCAAACAAGATGGGGAAGATGGAGAAGAAAAGAGGTTCTCCTTGCCCTAGATTCAGAAATTGCAGAGATTTGGTAAAGTGAGTGGAAGAAGAGGGAAAGGGGGATTAAGTGATGACTCATGGGCCCCATGTGACCTGAACTTGAAATGGCTAAAACATGATCTTGTGGGCCTCGGATGACTTCGACGAAGAAGGATAAAACGATCGTCGAAAAATCTAGTTTCCAAAAAGTATATTTTTGACATGGTTTTGAGATTTCGAAAATTGTGTCCAGATTTGTGCAAGAAAGACAACTTTACCATTTTTGGGCCAAAACATAGGTTTTTGGGCTTCAAACACGAATGGGCTTAAAACGAAAGTTGTAACACATAACAAGATCATTCAAATGAAATCAAAATCACACTCACACGAAAACGATACGATCTTCCCAAGCTTACACGTGCACTCAGGCCTTCCTGAGTGTGTCTGAATAATACTAGACGTTCTCAAAATTCCCAAAGCTATGTCCAAAACTAACTAATCACTTCTAACCCAACCACGACTAAACCCACTTAGAACTAAACACTAATCGACTTGGTCTGGGTCGGGGTCTAACATCTTTACTTGGAAGGAAGAACTCCTCTTTGGGTAAGAATTCCTATGATTAAAGCTTACTAATTTTTAGTATCTTTAATTAGAAAGTGTTGCACAACTAAGGGGGCTGGTTGCTATTTTTAAGGGATTGTCATTCCTATTAGAGAGTGGACTCTTAAAGCAATGTAAACCTTTTTATAAACTGCTCTCTGCCCTGGGCGTGCAACACAAGTAACAAGAGAAAGGAATTAACCCTAGGCGTGAGGAAGAGGAGCTCCATTGGCTGCCCTAGAGAAAGAGAGAGGTTCACGCCCAGCCCTTCTTCTTAGAGAGACTCACGCCCAGCCATCTTCTTCTTCATTGATTGAAGAGTGGAGATCAGGTTCAGGTCTTTTCCACAAAGAGTTATTCAGAAAAACCCATCTAGGAAACCATATTTTGATCCCACAATCAACACCAATCAGATTGGGTTGTGGAATAGAAGAGAAGATCAAAAGGAAAGTTGCTGCAGTAAATTCCTGCAACATATATAACTGATTACAGGCTTGTGATCAGCAGTTTACAAGTTCAGTTTCCAGAGGTTTTTCAACCCAAGAACATCAGGTATGCCTTCTCCATTGTACCTTTTAGAATACACACAAGTTGATCATGTTTTCATGGTGGTATTATGTGATTTACATGGCTGGTTTCAGCAGTCCAGATCATACCAGATTGATTTTTGAAAATTCCAGCCATAGAACTCTTTAGTTTCATCAAGAGTTCAGATCTTAATCACACTTTCTTTCAAGCTTTTCACGGTTGTTGAAAATCATTGGAGACATGCTACCCGACGATAATAATTTACTGCCCCGAAGTATGAAAGAGGTTAAAAAGACATTGTCTGTGTATGGGATGAGCTATGAGAAGATAGATGCATGTCCGAATGATTGCGTGCTTTATAGAAAGGGATCTGATAATGAGAATAAAACTAGTTGCCCTACTTGTGGTGAGTCAAGATACAAAGTGAATAAGAACCTGACTGAGCAACGTAATGGGGTGCCGGCAAAAGTTCTATGGTATTTTCCACCTATCCCTAGGTTTAAGAAATTATTTCAGTCGGTACAAACATCGAAACAAATGACTTGGCACGCTGATGAGAGATTGGTTGAAGATAAGTTACGCCACCCAGCTGACTCCCCCGCATGGAAGTTGGTAGATGATAAATGGCCGGAGTTTGCACAAGAGCCAAGAAATTTGGGCTTAGCACTTTCAGCGGATGGGGTCAATCCGCATGGTTCGATGAGCAGCAAGTATAGTTGTTGGCCAGTAATGTTAGTCACTTACAATCTCTCGCCTTGGTTGTACATGAAAAGAAAGTTTGTGATTTTAACGATGTTGATATCGGGTCCACGACAACCTGGAAACGACATCGATGTTTACCTAGAACCATTAATCGATGACTTGAAAACACTATGGGATACAGGGGTTAAAGCTCATGATGCTTACCGACAAGAGGCTTTTACGTTGAAAGCAATGTTGTTGTGGGCCATTAATGATTTCCCTGCATATGGTAATTTGTCTGGTTGTGTTGTAAAAGGCTATCATGGTTGCCCCATATGTGGCGAAGAGACACAATCATGCAGATTAAAACATTCGAGGAAGAATGTATACATGGCCAATCAAATGTTCCTTCCAGAAGATCATCCCTTTCGGAAACAGAAAAAATCATTTAATGGTGAGCAAGAGTTTCGAAAAGCACCAATGATTTTAACTGGTGAAGAAGTGGCAGAAAAGGTTAATGGAATCAAAACCTTGTGGGGGAAACCAGTACCAAAAGAGAAGCCCAAGAAAAAGAAAAAAAATCAAAAAGATCGACTTCATTGGAGAGGAAGCGAGTGGAAGATGGTAGCGATGATGGTGCTAGAATTTGTTGGAAGAAGAAGTCAATTTTCTTTAACCTCGACTACTGGAAATACTTGCTTCTTCAACACAACTTGGATGTGATGCACATAGAGAAAAATGTTTGTGAGAGTCTTATTGGAACCTTGCTGAATATTCCAGGTAAAACAAAGGATGGACTGAATAGTCGCCTTGATTTGCAGGATATGGGTTTAAGGGATGAACTGGCACCTGATGTAAGTCAGAATAGAGCGTACTTACCACCAGCTTGTTTCTCATTATCCAAAGAAGAGAAATTCAGTGTGTGTGAAACATTGCATAAGTTAAAAGTTCCAGATGGATACTCATCAAATTTCAGAGCATTGGTTTCTATACAAGACTTAAAGTTGGGGGGTATGAAATCTCATGATTGCCATGTGTTGATGCAGCAATTACTTCCTGTTGCTATACGATCCGTGCTACCAAAACATGTGAGAGTTGTACTTATCAGATTTTGCTCATTTTTTAATGAGTTATGTGCGAAGGTAGTAGATGTACCTCGATTGCTTGAAGTTCAGAAGAATCTGGTGGTCACCTTGTGTTTGCTAGAAAAATATTTCCCACCATCATTCTTTGATATTATGGTTCATTTGACCATCCATCTCGTTCGAGAAGTCCAGATTGGGGGCCCTGTTTGTTTGCGATGGATTTATGGATTTGAGAGGTATGAATAACTTTAAATATTCTTCAAGTGCAATTTACTAATTTAAATTATTTAAAGTAATCAATGGTTTACTATGTTTTAGGTATATGTCGGTTTTAAAAGGTCAAGAAAGAAATCGTTACCGTCTAGAAGGTTGCATGGCAGAGTGTTATACTGCGGAGGAAGCGGTTGAATTTTGTAGTGAGCACTTCTCTGGATTGGATGCAGTTGGAGTTCCACCATTTGAAGAAAAAACTTACTCTGAAATTGTGACTAGAAAGAAACCTCCAGGAGGTGATTTTGTTGAAGTTGATGCTAAGTCCTTGGAGCAAGCACATTGTTATGTATTGCACAACACAAGTGTTGTTCAACCCTATATTGAGTAATTGTATTTTAACTTCTTGACTTACAAATTAAAGCGTTACACTAGTTTTAGAGCTAACATGCGGTTCGTATGGAAAACTATGCAGGAGACACATGAACCACCTAAAGAAAACATTTCCTCGGCAGTCCAAAATTCAGAAATGGTTACAAGATGAACATAACCGTTCTTTTAGTGGTATCAGAGCCACTCCATGTGAAATCATGATCCCATGTCGTGTGGTTTTCAATCCTAGATTAATCAAGGGCATGGTGGCGCCCTTTAGGATGCTGTTTACTACATGTATGAAGTGCAGGAATTTTTTCCATGCTGCTGGAATAATTCCAGAATGCTATTTACTGCATGTATGAAGTGCAGGAATTTTTTCCATGCTGCTGGAATAATTCCAGAATGCTGTTTACTACATGTTTGAAGTGCAGGAATTTTTTCCAGGCTGCTGGAATAATTTCAGAATGCTATATAGTGCTGTACACTGCACTTTGAATGCACTAATCTCTTTGGTTGCAGCCATATAATTGCATCCTTGATGGTTCGCATGTATGTGTGTGGATTTGGATGTTTTTAATTAGTTGGAAATTGTACGATTGCGCGTTTAGCAATCATAGGAAGTTGTAATGTTTCCTTATTTTTATTCCAACTATTCTTGATGTAAGCTTTCTTGAAAAGCATAGGTATATCCAATGTAATCTTTGGTTTTGTTTTTCATGGGTTTGCTTGTATAAAATTTATTTATTGTAACAAGCAAGAAGAAGAAAGTTTGAATCAAGGAAGGTTGCAACAGACTAGATTCCATGGTGGTGGAGGCAACGAAGGTTTCCTAGTGCGAAAAGGACTCTTAACCAAGATTCCTAGTTGGATAAGGATTTGAAGTCCGAAGAGCAGGGCGCCATCAAGGATTGCATTCTTTTATTTGCTTTTATATATGGAATGCATGGTTGAATGCTTTATATAATTGCTATGTTTATCACCTAGTAACATGGCCACCATTAGGTTCTTAAAATTGGATAGGGTTTAGTTTATCTTGGTACCCTAAGTTTCCAATAGAGGCCAAACTAAAATCTAATATGTTGCTACCTTAGTGGGCCCATAACCCATTGGTCCCAAGACCTTTACTCAATATGTTTTAAAGCAAAGGTTATTTATTTTTTGAGATGACTTAAGCAATTGAGTCATGAAAATTGTTAACTAAGTTTGCTAGATTTAAACAATGTTTGAGTAACGATGCTAAGGTCAAAAGAGTTATTCAAAACCCTAGTGTTAAATAATCAAATGGGAGAGGGGTTTTGGAAAAACCCCACGGCCTTCCATTTTCGGTTCATGCTATCTCAATGGAGTATTAGTGGGAGCGGCCACTCCTTCGGTGGAGTTCTTTACTAAAGATCGCTTCGATGGGTTAGTAGGTGAACTAATGTGAATATTCGTAATGAGGTGTTAGTGGGAGTGGCCATCCCTTCGGTGGAGTTCTTTACTAAAGATCACTTCTATAGAATGTCAATGAAGTGTTGGTGGGAGCGGCCATCCCTTCGGTGGAGCTCTTTACTAAAGTTCACTTCAAGATTGGATTAAAGTCACTTCCCTTCGGAGGACTTGAGTCATAGACATTCTGGGAACGTTCATAAGAGATGGTAATACACTTGACATAAGACGGTAATAACCTCTCCCTAGGAGTTAGTGTTATTTGTCATATGAGGCCAAACCAATCAGTGATTGGACTATCACTGGATATGCGTATCCAGACAGTGATAATCCAAATAAGCAGACCTTAACTCAACGTGACTGTAGGCTCGGCCATCCCTTCGATGGAGGGTCTATGAGGAGGTTGAGACACTGATACATTATAATTAGGGTTAACTAATGTAAAAAGTCTTGTGCATGTTTTTTCCTTTTATTACAAGCACCATATACATGTTACATATATACTGCCTGTCTAATTATAACCTGTTATATATCCAGAGAGATGGGGAAGGATTCTTTTAGCCCGTTGATGAGTATTCTGCGTGAGAACAAATTGACTGGCCCTAATTACGTAGACTGGAAAAGAAACCTTAACATAGTACTCACCGCTGAGGAGTACAAGTATGTTTTGTCGGAACCCTGTCCTACGATTGATGATTATTCTACAAATGACCAGCTAGAGGCTGAAAGGAAATGGAAAAAGGCGAATAGCATGGCCAAATGCTACATGCTTGCTTCCATGTCCAACGTGCTGCAAACGCAGCATGAGCAAATGGACACAGCTTCTGATATCATGTTGTCCTTGTCTGAGATGTTCGCAGACAAAAGCAGGCCAGCTAGGCAAGCTGCTTTAAGGACAATCATGAATACTAGGATGGCTGAGGGAACACCTGTCAGAGAGCACATGCTCAAAATGATGGATTGTTTCAATGAAGCTGAGATCCTAGGGGCTGAGATTGATGCAGGGAGTCAGACTGATATGATTCTCGAAACTCTGTCGGAGTCTTTCAACCAGTTCAAGCTCAACTTCAGCATGAACAAGATGGACATGACTCTCTCTGAGTTAATGAAAGAACTCCAGGCGGCAGAGGCCATCATGAAGCCTAAAGGCCAAGCTCACTTTTCCCAGTCTTCCTCTAAACTGAACCCGAAAGGGAAAAAGTTCAAGAAGAAGCAGGGTAAGGGAAAAGGACAGAAAAAGGGCAATGCTGGAAAGAAGGACAAAGGTACAGGTGAAAAGCCCAAAGGGAAATGCTTCAAGTGCGGCCTCAAAGGTCACTGGAAGAAAGATTGTCCCAAGCTCCTAGGCTCAGATAAGAAAGGTATATCTCTTTCCTACTACATTGAAACCTGTCATGTGGTTGATTCTACTGATTCATGGATAGTAGACTCTGGAGCCACTAATCATATTTGCAATTCATTGCAGGGGTTTCAGATAAGAAAAAAGCTTGAGAAAGGGGAGTTTGACCTTAGAGTTGGAAATGGAGCAAAGATTTGGGTTGTTGCAGTGGGAGCTGTTACTTTACATTTTCCGCATGATAGGATATTAGTTTTAAATAATGTTATCTATGTTCCGGACATAAGGAAGAATTTAATTTCAGTTTCCAGACTTATTGAATTTAATTATTCAGTTTCTTTCCATTCTGGTGTTGATATCGGTAGAAATGGAGATATTATATGTTCCGGTAGAATGCATGACAACTTATTTTATATATATCCTATTGCTCCCACACTGCATAATGTACAACTAGAAAGCTCATCTTCCCTCAAGAGGAAGGTATCTTCGACCAATGACACTTATCTTTGGCACTTACGTTTGGGTCATATTAACCTAAAACGGATTCAGAGGTTGGTAGAGGATGGGCTTCTGAGCTCATTAGATCTCGAACCTTTACCTCAGTGTGAATCTTGTCTCATGGGAAAGATGACAAAAAGGTCATTCTCTGGAAAGGGACTGAGGTCAAAGGAGTTGTTAGAACTGGTTCACACTGATGTGTGTGGTCCTATGAACAAACTAGCTCGAGGAGGTTATGAGTATTTCATCACCTTCACTGATGATTACTCTAGGTATGGATATGTGTACCTAATGCGACGCAAGTCTGAAGCGTTTGATAAGTTCAAACAATTCAAGGCTGAGGCGGAGTTACAACTTGGGAAACATATCAAAGCTCTTCGATCTGATCGAGGTGGCGAGTACCTCCTAGGTGAGTTCAAGGAGTACCTCACACAACATGGGATTGTGTCTCAAATGTCTGCACCGGGTACACCCCAGCAAAATGGTGTAGCAGAGAGAAGAAACCGTACCCTTCTTCATATGGTAAGGTCCATGATGAGTCATGCAACCCTACCCATATCATTTTGGGGATATGCCCTAGAAGCAGCAGCATACATTTTGAATCTGGTACCTTCTAAATCAGTACCTAGGACACCTCAAGAAATGTGGACAGGTCGAAAACCCAGTTTAAGACATATCCACATTTGGGGTTGTCCAGCCTATCTACTGAATGATAAAGCTACCAAGCTAGAACCCAGATCGGAAATGTGCTACTTCATTGGGTATCCTAAGGGAACGAGAGGAGGCATCTTTTATCATCCAAAGGAGCAAAAGGTGCTGATCAGCACTCATGCTAGATACTTGGAGGATGATTGCATGATGCACCAAGAACTTGGTTGTAAAGAAACACTTGAGGAGATTCTTTTAGAAACTCCTGCAACATCTGTGCCAGATCCTGAGACTGTAGAAAATCAAGACATTCCTTTTAACACTCCGGAGCCTCGTCGTAGTGGGAGAATTTCTAGACCACCAGATAGATACCTAGGAGTGTCTTTTATGACAGACTCCGAGGATCTGGTTGAGGATCCTACTAGTTACGATGAAGCAGTAACGGATATAGATGCTGACTTGTGGCAGCAAGCGATGAAATCTGAATTGGATTCTCTGTATTCCAATCAAGTCTGGGAACTTGTGGATGCACCTGAAGGGATCAAACCTATAGGGTGCAAGTGGATCTACAAGAGAAAGAGAGGAGTGGATGGGAAGGTTGAAACCTTCAAAGCAAGACTGGTGGCGAAAGGATATACTCAGAAAGAGGGTATCGATTATGAGGAAACCTTCTCGCCAGTAGCCATGCTCAAGTCCATAAGGATTCTCTTAGCCATCGCATGTCATTATGACTACGAGATATGGCAGATGGATGTCAAGACAGCTTTTCTTAATGGAAGTCTTGACGAATGCATCTATATGATGCAACCAGAGGGATTCATTGCTGGTGGCCAAGAGAACATGGTCTGTAAACTTAAAAAGTCCATTTATGGACTTAAGTAAGCATCTAGGGCATGGAACATCAAGTTTAATCAGGCAGTCAAATCCTTTGGCTTTGATCAAAACATTGATGAACCATGTGTGTATAAGAAAGGGAGTGGAAACGCAGTTGCATTTTTAGTCCTATATGTGGATGACATATTACTCATTGGAAATGATGTTGGCATGTTGTCATCTGCTAAAGTTTGGTTATCATCTCAATTTCAGATGAAGGATTTGGGTGAGGCTAGCTATGTCTTAGGGATCAAGCTTTTGCGAGATCGCAAGAACAAGATGTTAGCCTTATCCCAATCTTCGTATATTGAGAAGATATTGGTCAAGTATAGCATGCATGACTCCAAGAAGGGCTTGCTACCTTCTAGACATGGAGTACCACTATCTCGGAATCAATGTCCGAAAACACCTGAGGAGATAGACAGCATGAGGAGAGTACCATATGCATCAGCTGTTGGAAGCCTCATGTATGCAATGTTATGTACTAGACCAGATATCTGCTTTGCCGTAGGCATGGTTAGTAGATATCAATCAAACCCTGGACCTATGCACTGGACAGCTGTTAAGCATATATTCAAGTATCTTCGGAGAACGAAAGATTATATGCTAACCTACCGAGCAGATGATCTAACGCCACTGGCGTATACAAACTCTGATTTCCAGTCGGATGTTGATGGCAGAAAGTCTACCTCGGGATACGTCTTTACTCTATCAGGAGGGGCTATATCATGGAGAAGTGTCAAGCAAGATTGTACTGCTGATTCTACCATGGAAGCAGAGTATGTGGCGGCATCGGAAGCTGCGAAGGAAGCAGTATGGCTCAGAAAATTCCTTTTGGAATTGGGAGTAGTTCCTGCAGTGCAAAAACCGATTGTCATGTACTGCGACAATACTGGTGCAGTAGCTAACTGCAAAGAGCCCAGGAATCACAAGAAAGGCAAGCATATTCAGAGAAAGTACCACTTGATCCGGGAATTCATCCAGGATGGAGAAATAGTGGTAGAGCAGATTGCCTCAGCAAATAACTTAGCTGACCCATTTACAAAGACTCTTACTGAGAAAGTGTTTACTTCACATGTTGAGTCTATGGGAGTTAGGTTAGGTCGTAGTGATCTTTAGTGCAAGTGGGAGATTGTTGGGATTGGTGTATGCCCTAAAGCCCACTGACTGCACTTACATCTCTGTTACTGGATATTTATTGGTTATTTAATAGAATGACATCTTTCTCTTATTACTTGTGTATATGTATGGTTGTGTAAGGCCCATTGTTTTCTAGTAATGACTTGGGTGTGTAGTGGCTACACACAGTAAGGTCTGAGTCATGGACACTTGAAACAATAAACTTGTTCATAACTGAGAGATGGAGTTGGGCACTTCATCTTGGTATAAGTTATAATGAGATACTCTCCTGTATTCAGGGTGACTTACCTAAGTCACGGGAGGTTTTTCCGGATTTTATCTCATTAGTGCATGTGTCATGCATTGAACAGGACCACTTGTAGGTGTGATCTCTAAAATAGTACTATCACAGAGAGAGATCAAGTCACCTCCTGCTACTGAGTGACCGGTGCTCTTAATCTTGAGCATTTGTGGATGAACTGAGGAAGTCAAGTTCTTGTGCTTTAATTCACTATGGGTGAGATCCTGTTCATGGGTCAACAGCTCTGTGTTTTGGGTGCTCGGGCTTGATTAGTTGGGACGTGCAAATGCAATATGGAATCTATGCCATCGGGTGATGGAATGATCGTCCCCTTAGAATTATCCGATTAATCATCAGAATCTAAGATCTTAGTAAATGGATGTTCCATATGGATACT
The DNA here is from genome assembly GCA_038049695.1 of Cinnamomum chago. Taxonomy (NCBI): domain Eukaryota; kingdom Viridiplantae; phylum Streptophyta; class Magnoliopsida; order Laurales; family Lauraceae; genus Cinnamomum; species Cinnamomum chago. The sequence goes on from CP142451.1 coordinate 63,852,200, forward strand.
GAACTTGTGGGTCGCTCCCTGGATCAAGAGAATGATATCCGGATGATGATTAAGTCAAGGGTATGAAGTTCTAAGGATAAGATGTAATCAAGAAGGTAGATAGTACATCGGTTAACCTACTTGATTATGGATGTTACATAGAGGGGCATTGTGGTCATTGTACTTGGTAGGTCAAAGACAATCGTCAATTTATGATGAGCTTAATTTGCAATTTAATATTTGTCCCTGGAGTGCAACCATAACTCTCTAGTGGAATGAGTTAGGGTTAAAATGATCTTAATGTTGCTATGGGGTTAGCATGGACATTTTGGTCATTTTGGGAGCCAAGGGCAAATATGTCTTTTGGTCCCTCTTCTAGCCACTTTCCTATATTGGCATGGTTTCCTAATTTAATTAGATGATATGTGGTTGAATTAATTTTGTGGAAGAATAATTTTTAGTTTAAATTAAAATAGGCTTTTGAAGGCATACATGAATTTAACTCTAGCCAAATTATTAACTAGTGGGCCATGGTGTGTTTATCAATCTTGTGGGCCAGCCATAAGTGGAGCCCCTTGCGTGAGGTTTCCAAGTTTAGCTATGTATCTTTACTTGGAAGGAAGAACTCCTCTTTGGGTAAGAATTCCTATGATTAAAGCTTACTAATTTTTAGTATCTTTAATTAGAAAGTGTTGCACAACTAAGGGGGCTGGTTGCTATTTTTAAGGGATTGTCATTCCTATTAGAGAGTGGACTCTTAAAGCAATGTAAACCTTTTTATAAACTGCTCTCTGCCCTGGGCGTGCAACACAAGTAACAAGAGAAAGGAATTAACCCTAGGCGTGAGGAAGAGGAGCTCCATTGGCAGCCCTAGAGAAAGAGAGAGGTTCACGCCCAGCCCTTCTTCTTAGAGAGACTCACGCCCAGCCATCTTCTTCTTCATTGATTGAAGAGTGGAGATCAGGTTCAGGTCTTTTCCACAAAGAGTTATTCAGAAAAACCCATCTAGGAAACCATATTTTGATCCCACAATCAACACCAATCAGATTGGGTTGTGGAATAGAAGAGAAGATCAAAAGGAAAGTTGCTGCAGTAAATTCCTGCAACATATATAGCTGATTACAGGCTGTGATCAGCAGTTTACAAGTTCAGTTTCCAGAGGTTTTTCAACCCAAGAACATCAGGTATGCCTTCTCCATTGTACCTTTTAGAATACACACAAGTTGATCATGTTTTCATGGTGGTATTATGTGATTTACATGGCTGGTTTCAGCAGTCCAGATCATACCAGATTGATTTTTGAAAATTCCAGCCATAGAACTCTTTAGTTTCATCAAGAGTTCAGATCTTAATCACACTTTCTTTCAAGCTTTTCACGGTTGTTGAAAATCATTGGAGACATGCTACCCGACGATAATAATTTACTGCCCCGAAGTATGAAAGAGGTTAAAAAGACATTGTCTGTGTATGGGATGAGCTATGAGAAGATAGATGCATGTCCGAATGATTGCGTGCTTTATAGAAAGGGATCTGATAATGAGAATAAAACTAGTTGCCCTACTTGTGGTGAGTCAAGATACAAAGTGAATAAGAACCTGACTGAGCAACGTAATGGGGTGCCGGCAAAAGTTCTATGGTATTTTCCACCTATCCCTAGGTTTAAGAAATTATTTCAGTCGGTACAAACATCGAAACAAATGACTTGGCACGCTGATGAGAGATTGGTTGAAGATAAGTTACGCCACCCAGCTGACTCCCCCGCATGGAAGTTGGTAGATGATAAATGGCCGGAGTTTGCACAAGAGCCAAGAAATTTGGGCTTAGCACTTTCAGCGGATGGGGTCAATCCGCATGGTTCGATGAGCAGCAAGTATAGTTGTTGGCCAGTAATGTTAGTCACTTACAATCTCTCGCCTTGGTTGTACATGAAAAGAAAGTTTGTGATTTTAACGATGTTGATATCGGGTCCACGACAACCTGGAAACGACATCGATGTTTACCTAGAACCATTAATCGATGACTTGAAAACACTATGGGATACAGGGGTTAAAGCTCATGATGCTTACCGACAAGAGGCTTTTACGTTGAAAGCAATGTTGTTGTGGGCCATTAATGATTTCCCTGCATATGGTAATTTGTCTGGTTGTGTTGTAAAAGGCTATCATGGTTGCCCCATATGTGGCGAAGAGACACAATCATGCAGATTAAAACATTCGAGGAAGAATGTATACATGGCCCATCAAATGTTCCTTCCAGAAGATCATCCCTTTCGGAAACAGAAAAAATCATTTAATGGTGAGCAAGAGTTTCGAAAAGCACCAATGATTTTAACTGGTGAAGAAGTGGCAGAAAAGGTTAATGGAATCAAAACCTTGTGGGGGAAACCAGTACCAAAAGAGAAGCCCAAGAAAAAGAAAAAAAATCAAAAAGATCGACTTCATTGGAGAGGAAGCGAGTGGAAGATGGTAGCGATGATGGTGCTAGAATTTGTTGGAAGAAGAAGTCAGTTTTCTTTAACCTCGACTACTGGAAATACTTGCTTCTTCAACACAACTTGGATGTGATGCACATAGAGAAAAATGTTTGTGAGAGTCTTATTGGAACCTTGCTGAATATTCCAGGTAAAACAAAGGATGGACTGAATAGTCGCCTTGATTTGCAGGATATGGGTTTAAGGGATGAACTGGCACCTGATGTAAGTCAGAATAGAGCGTACTTACCACCAGCTTGTTTCTCATTATCCAAAGAAGAGAAATTCAGTGTGTGTGAAACATTGCATAAGTTAAAAGTTCCAGATGGATACTCATCAAATTTCAGAGCATTGGTTTCTATACAAGACTTAAAGTTGGGGGGTATGAAATCTCATGATTGCCATGTGTTGATGCAGCAATTACTTCCTGTTGCTATACGATCCGTGCTACCAAAACATGTGAGAGTTGTACTTATCAGATTTTGCTCATTTTTTAATGAGTTATGTGCGAAGGTAGTAGATGTACCTCGATTGCTTGAAGTTCAGAAGAATCTGGTGGTCACCTTGTGTTTGCTAGAAAAATATTTCCCACCATCATTCTTTGATATTATGGTTCATTTGACCATCCATCTCGTTCGAGAAGTCCAGATTGGGGGCCCTGTTTGTTTGCGATGGATTTATGGATTTGAGAGGTATGAATAGCTTTAAATATTCTTCAAGTGCAATTTACTAATTTAAATTATTTAAAGTAATCAATGGTTTACTATGTTTTAGGTATATGTCGGTTTTAAAAGGTCAAGAAAGAAATCGTTACCGTCTAGAAGGTTGCATGGCAGAGTGTTATACTGCGGAGGAAGCGGTTGAATTTTGTAGTGAGCACTTCTCTGGATTGGATGCAGTTGGAGTTCCACCATTTGAAGAAAAAACTTACTCTGAAATTGTGACTAGAAAGAAACCTCCAGGAGGTGATTTTGTTGAAGTTGATGCTAAGTCCTTGGAGCAAGCACATTGTTATGTATTGCACAACACAAGTGTTGTTCAACCCTATATTGAGTAATTGTATTTTAACTTCTTGACTTACAAATTAAAGCGTTACACTAGTTTTAGAGCTAACATGCGGTTCGTATGGAAAACTATGCAGGAGACACATGAACCACCTAAAGAAAACATTTCCTCGGCAGTCCAAAATTCAGAAATGGTTACAAGATGAACATAACCGTTCTTTTAGTTCTTGGCTAAAAAATGAGGTAACAATTGTCAATCATAAGACTTGTGTTGTGTCTATTTACTAAATGTGACTAACTTTCTTAGGAACACAGGTTTTTGAAGATCGGCGTGTCACCGGTAACAACATCTCAGAAATCTTGAGATGGGTATCACAATGTGAGAACCCGACCCCTAATCTCTTGGATTAGTGTTGTTTTATTTGTGGATTAGTTCTTTTAGTGGGATTAGTATTTGTTGGGTTGAGTTTGTGAGCTAGAATGGGTTTTCTTCTAGTTTTGGGCTTTTGAGTGCTTTGGTAGCTTGTGGGGCCCTTTGGGGGTTCCCTTTTCGACTTTGTATTTACTTGTGAGATTTTCCCGATTTGTTTCGTATTGTGTTTTTGGCCCGTTGCATTCATCTTGAGGAATCCTACAACTTCCATGTTGATCTCGTATCCATTTGAGAACCCGAAACCCGATTTCTTGGCCTTGAGGGCAAAACAGTCATTTCACACCAAATCTGTACCCAAATCTCGATATTCTCGAAACCCATGAAACATATACTTTTTGGAAACTAGATATTTCGACGATCATTTCTTCCTTCTTCGTCGAATCCATCCGAGGTCCCGAATTAGATGATTTCAACCACCCAAGTTCTTTAAGTTGTGGGACCCAAACCTCACTTGCTTATAAGAGGAACCCATCTCCTTCATTCATTCCATTCTCCATTGTTCTAGCACAACTATTGAGCCTAGGGCTTTTCTTGCAACTTCTTCTTCTTCTTCTTGCTTCTTCATCTCCAAGCCACACCAAGAGTTCATCAATCAAGAAATGGAGATCACCAACCTCTTCCTCATCTTGCAAGCTTTCCATTGATACCATTTGTGAAGAGAACCCTCCATCACAAGACTTCCTTTGAGCTTACCTTGTCCATTAGAGGACCTTGCAAGTAAGTGTTCTTCTCCATCTTCTAGATTTGTAATCTTCTAGCCTTAGAGAAGCTCCACCTTGATTATTGAAAGGTTTCCTTGTCATTTCAGTGTTTAACCCATTTTAGGGTTTGTTTTGGTGGTTTTTGTAGAGATTGTGGATCTTGAGCTTGAGAGGTGATTAGGAGCTTGATTTGCTTGATTAGAGTCAAAGGCAAGTGGATGAATGGATGGTTTGAATGTTATTAAGTTTTATGAGAAAATCCTAAGTTTTATTACTTGTTCTTGATCATTGGATACATGTTTGCACATATGCTTCTTGTCACATTTCTATTGATCTCGAAATGCATATGAATGGGTTTTTTTCTCTCTTGTTAAATCTCTTGGAACTCTTGGGAAGGTATGCATTTTATTTGGTCAAGTTTGTTCATATGGTTTTATAAGGAATGAGGTTGGATTGACTATTCATGATTATGTTATAAGTTGCATTGACTTGAATTGATACTCATTTAAAGAGGTGTTTGAATTTAATTGTTCATTGGAGTTCTAATGAGGATTTGAAGTGATTATGGAAGAGAGATGCTAGTGGTTTAAGTGTTGGAAAGGAAAGGAAAAAGGAAGGAAAAATCAGTGTCCCGGATGTTGGGATTGGTGTATGCCCTAAAGCCCACTGACTGCACTCACATCTCTGTAACTGGATATTTATTGGTTATTTAATGGAATGACTTCTTTCTCTTTATACTTGTGTATATGTATGGTTGTGTAAGGCCCATTGTTTTCTAGTAATGACTTAGGTGTGTAGTGGCTACACACAGTTAGGTCTGAGTCATGGACACTTGAAACAATAAACATGTTCATAACTGAGAGATGGAGTTGGGCACTTCATCTTGGTATAAGTTATAATGAGATACTCTCCTGTATTCAGGGTGACTTACCTTAGTCACGGAGGTCTTTCCGGATTTATCTCATTAGTGCATGTGTCATGCATTGAACAGGACCACTTGTAGGTGTGATCTCTAAAATAGTACTATCATAGAGAGAGATCAAATCACCTCTAGCTACTGAGTGACCAGTGCTCTTAATCTTGAGCATTTGTGGATGAACTGACGAAGTCAAGTTCTTGTGCTTTAATTCACTATGGGTGAGATCCTGTTCATGGGTCAACAGCTCTGTGTTTTGGGTGCTCGGGCATGATTAGTTGGGACGTGCAAATGCAATATGGAATCTATGCCATCATGTGATGGAATGATCGTCCCCTTAGAATTATCCGATTAATCATCAGAATCTAAGATCTTAGTATATGGATGTTCCATATGGATATTGAACTTGTGGGTCGCTCCCTGGATCAAGAGAATGATATCCGGATGATGATTAAGTCAAGGGTATGAAGTTCTAAGGTTGATATGTAATCAAGAAGGTAGATAGTACATCGGTTAACCTACTTGATTATGGATGTTACATAGAGGGGCATTGTGGTCATTGTACTTGGTAGGTCAAAGACAATCGTCTATTAATGATGAGCTTTATTTGCAATTTAATATTTGTCCCTGGAGTGCAACCATAACTCTCTAGTGGAATGAGTTAGGGTTAAAATGATCTTAATGTTGCTATGGGGTTAGCATGGACATTTTGGTCATTTTGGGAGCCAAGGGCAAATATGTCTTTTGGTCCCTCTTCTAGCCACTTTCCTATATTGGCATGGTTTCCTAATTTAATTAGATAATATGTGGTTGAATTAATTTTGTGGAAGAATAATTTTGAGTTTAAATTCTAATAGGCTCTTGATGGCATACATGAATTTAACTCTAGCTAAATTATTGACTAGTGGGCCATGGTGTGTTTAGATATCTTGTGGGCCAGCCATAAGTGGAGCCCCTTGTGTGAGGTTTCCAAGTTTGATTAGGTATCTTTACTTGGAAGGAAAGACTCCTCTTTGGGTAAGAATTCCATTGATTAATGCTTACTAATTTTAGTGTCTTTAATTAGTAAGTGTTGCACAACTAAAGGGCTGGTTGCTATTCTTTTTAGGGATTGACATTCCTATTGGAATTAGGATTCCCAAAGAGGAATCTAATCATTATAAATATATGGGAGACCCATTGGGCGTGCAACAGATCAGAAATCAAGGGGAATAAAAACCCTAGGGGCGTGAATCACCACAAGGTTCCATTGGCCGCCCAAGAGCAAGGGTGAAGCACACTCACGCCCAACCCATTGTTGCCCTCTTCTTCTTCATAGGAGAGGATATCAGGTCCTGGGTTGTTTCCACAAAGAGAAGTTCAGAAAACCCTTCTTAGGATTCCATAGTTTGATCCCACCATCAAGACCAATTAGATTGGGAAGTGGAATAGGAGAGAAGATCAAAAGGAGAAAAATTCTGCAACAAATTCCTGCACCTGTATTGCTGGTTGCAGGCTGGTTTCAGACCTTTGAAGTCTTTCTTTTCAGAGTTTAGAGGCACTCAAATCATCAAGGTAATAGTCCTCTATCATCTCCTTACATTATACACATGTTGATTATGATTTCATGGAGTTTTTATGCATGATTCATGTCTGGAAAATCAGATTAGTTTCAAGTTTTTAAAACTAGATCAGCCATGGACGTCCTCTTGAATCTGATTTCAGATCTGCTATGCATTTACTTTCAATGGTATCAGAGCCACTCCATGTGAAATCATGATCCCATGTTGTGTGGTTTTCAATCCTAGATTTATTAAGGGCATGGTGGCGCCCTTTAGGTTGCTGTTTACTGCATGTTAGTGTGCAGAAATTTTTCCAGGCTGCTGGAACAATTTTAGATTGCTGTTTACTGCATGTTAGGATTGCAGAAATTTTTCCCAGGCTGCTGGAACAATTTCAGATTGCTGTTTACTACATATATAGTGTGCAGAAATTTTTTCCAGGCTGCTGGAACAATTTCAGATTGTTGTTTACTACATATATAGTGTACAGAAATTTTTCCAGGCTGCTGGAATTTTTCCAGAACTCAGTTTACTGTAGTTAAGGAGTGCAGGAATATTTTCCAGACTGCTGGAATAATTTCAGATTGCTGTGTAGTGTTGTACATAGCACTTTGAATGCACTAACCTCTTTGTTTGCAGCCATATAATTGCATCCTTGATGGTTCGCATGTATGTGTGTGGATTTGGATGTTTTTTATTAGTTGGAAAGTGTACGATTGCGCGGTTAGCAATCATAGGAAGTAGTAATTATTTCCTTGTTTATATTTCAACTAGTCTTGATGTAAGCTTTCTTGAAAAGCATAGGTATCTCCAATGTAATTTTGGGTTTTTGTTTTTCATGGGTTTGCTTGTATAAATTTGATTTATTGTAACAAGCAAGAAAAGGAAAGTTTCAAGCGAGGAAGGTTGCAACAAACCGGGTCCCATGATGACGGAGGCAACGGAGGTTTCCTAGCGTAAGAAGGACTCTTAATCTAGTTTCCTAAATGGCCATATCCGCCTAATTAAGAGGCATTGTAATGAGCTATAAATTGTATCTCCATCAAGTTTATTATAGACACTAATTAGAGAGATAACCAACCTTTTGGTTGAAGAGGTTATTGCTTAGCCTAAGAAAAACATAATGTATAGGTTGATGTTAAGCCTTAAAAAACATCATTGTGGAAGTTTTTGCTTAGCCTTGAAAAGCATATTGTAAAGGTTATTGCTAAGCCTATTGAAAAGCATAAATAGTGGAAATCCGGTGGGGTGTTGGATCACAAGCCGGTAGTGGATGTAGGCATTAAGGCCGAACCACTATAAATCCTTGTATGATGGTGCTTGCTTTGTGGTGATTGTTTTTACTAAGCTTTCGCATTTTGTTTGATAATCATCACTTGTGAGTAGTTTAATTTAAAGAAGTTAAAATTGTTTAAAATTAGTCATAATTGAAGCTCACCCTATTCACCCCCCCCCCCCCCTCTAGGGTTCGGATCCCCGGACCTTCAATTGGTATCAGAGCGAGGTTATATTCTCATCTAAAGGATGATGGCGAAGTCCACACACAACTTGCGACTATCAATCTGAACGAGTCCCCACAATCTTATGAGAAGTTAGATCCCCTTTTCCTGCTTTTCATTGTATTTTTTATTTTTTAAAGAGACATAAAAAAATCACAGCTCTTGTCTTTCATTCACTACAAGAAATTTAGGCTGTTGTGACGAACTTTGATGACAAAAAAAAAATTTCTCTTGAAAGAACACCAAAGAGGACGAAATATAAATTTTGTCGTTTATTTTCATTTTTTTCAAAAGTATAGGAGACGAAAACAAAATTTCGTCTGCAAAAATAAGGCGCCAACTTCATTTGTGTTGGCGCCAATTATTTTAGCTCATTGGAGACAAACATTGTTGTCACAAAATATAATTTTTTTTTGCGACGAACGTAATTCGTCACCAATAAGGATAAGTTATGGAAGACGAACATATTTCGTCACCAAAATAAGGCGCCAATTTCATTTGCTTTGGCGCGAATTATTTTAGCTCATTGGAGACGAACATTTTTGTCACAAAATATCATTTGTTTTAGTGACGAACGTAATTCGTCACTAATAAGGATAAGTTATGGAAGACGAAAATATTTGGTCACCAAAATAAGGCGCCAATTTCATTTGCGTTCGCGCGAATTATTTTAGCTCATTGAAGACGAACATTTTTGTCACAAAATATAATTTGTTTTTGCGACGAACGTAATTCGTCACTAATAAGGATAAGTTATGGAAGACAAACATATTTCGTCACCAACATAAGGCGCAAATTTCATTTGCTTTGGCTCGAATTATTTTAGCTTATTGGAGACGAACATTTTTGTCACAAAATATAATTTTTTTTTGTGACGAACATAATTCATCACTATTAAGGATAAGTTATGGAAGACGAAAATATTTGTTCACCAAAATAAGACGCCAATTTCATTTGCGTTGGCGCGAATTATTTTAGCTCATTGGAGACGAACATTTTTGTCACAAAATATAATTTATTTTTGTGACGAACGTAATCCGTCACTAATAAGGCTAAGTTATGGAAGACGAAAATATTTCGGCCAACAAAATAAGGCGCCAATTTCATTTGCGGTGGCGCTAATTTCATTTGCGGTGGCGCCAATTTCATTCGCACTTGAGCCTATTCCTCTCTTACAAGTATTGCTTTGGAAAAGCCTTTAAAATGATTAAAATGCCCCCCCCCCCTCCCCAATCCAACGCCCCTTTTCCAAAACCCATTTCCCCCTTTGTCCCTCCATCTATTCAGGTCTTTCTTTTCCAAAACCCTTTTCCCCCTTTTCCAAAACTCTTTTCCAGAAGAGGAGAGAAGAACCCTTTTCCCCATTTTCCAAAACCCTTTTCCAACATCTCCCACCCTTTTCCAGCCCCATGGCCCATTGACCCCATCAATCATCATCACCCTCCATCAACACACGCAGTGCAGACTGATCAGTGATCCCTCTCATCTCTATTTCTCTTAGTCTCTCTCGCCTAGAACTCCCAGACGCAACCACCATCACTAATCACCATCATCTGCGCCCATCATCCTCCATCAAGGAGTCCGCCATCGCCAGGTACACCTACCTCTTTGTCTCTGCTACTGTGAGAACTTGGTTCGGGCGGTACCTTTAACCACGAGGCATAGCGTGTCAATCACGGACTTCAAACGATGAGTTTCCGTTAGCCCTCATCGGAAATATCCAAGTCTTGACCTTGGGCTTATAAGTCAAACCCTGTATTAACTTAGATGAGGCTTTCTAAAACCGTGCGGTCCCGGAAATCGTAAGAACTCCGAAGTTAAGCGTGCTCGGGCGGGAGAGTACTAGGATGGGTGACCTCCTGGGAAGTCCTCGCGCGTGCACGTGGGCCAAAGCGGACAATTTCATGCTGAGTTGGGCGGGGCTGTGACACTTGGTAACAGAGCCGAGGATGGCTCTATTTCTAGTGGGGGAGAATGTGAGATCTTGGTCCGGGCGGTACCCTTAACCACGGGGCGTGGCATGTCAACCACGGGCTTCAAACGGCGAGTCTCCGTTAGCCCGCATCGGAAATATCCAAGTCCTGACCTTGGGCTTATAAGTCAAACCCCGTATTAACTTAGCATGAGGTTTTTTAAAACCGTGCGGCCTCGAAAATCATAAGAACTCCGAAGTTAAGCGTGCTTGGGTAGGAGCAGTACTAGGATGGGTGACCTCCTGGGAAGTCCTTGCGTGTGCACGTGGGCCAAAGCGGACAATTTCATGCTGAGTTGGGCGAGGCTGTGACAGTTGGTATCAGAGCCGAAGATGACTCTATTTCTAGTGGGGGAGAATGTAAGATCTTGGTCCGGGCGGTACCCTTAATCATGGGGCGTAGCGTGTCAACCACGGGCTTCAAACGGTGAGTCTCCGTTAGCCCGCATCGGAAATATCTAAGTCTTGACCATGGGCATATAAGTCAAACCCCGTATTAACTTAGCATGAGGCCTTCTAAAACTGTGCGTCCCGGAAATCGTAAGAACTCTGAAGTTAAGCGTGCTCGGGCGGGAGCAGTACTAGGATGGGTGACCTCTTGGGAAGTCCTTGAGTTGGGCGGGGCTATGACATCCTTTATGTTAAATGCGACAAAATTATTTCGTCTCTATATCTTATATTTATGACAAAATATTTTTGTCTCTAATTTCTTCCTTTAATGATAAAATACTTTGTCACTAATTACTTACAAGTATGTTTCCAACAGAGTGTATTGGAGACGAAAAAAAATTACTTACAAGTATGTTTCCAATAGAGTGTATTGGAGACAAAAAAAATCATCACAAATTTATCTTTTTCAATGACGAATTTTTTTTCCGTCTCCAATACCTTTTAGCGACAAGGCTTTGGCAACAAAACGGGTGACGAAAATTTTTCGTCTTAATTAGTTTCGGTGACGAAATATGTACATTTTGTGTCGTCCTTAAACCCCAAATTTCTTGTAGTGATTATTGATAAGAATTGTAAATTGTCTTTCACGGCAAAAAATCGCCTTTTATGGAAAAAACTGCCTATCACGACAAACATCGCCTTTCATGGCAAAGCAAATGAAATCGCCTTTCACGGCATTCAAAACAAACCATGTCTCTTTTCTTAAATATATGTGCAATGAAAAACTAGAAAAAAGTTGATTTCATTTTCTACTTGCGAGGGTGGATCTATGGACCACCATTTGTCAATTCCAAGTAGAGTATAAAATATGGCATACCCGTACAAAAAAATATTGATGCTCGCTTTGCCTTCGGTCACAAAACAGTTGGACCGGATGGACTCTCACATTCGCTGACCCCAGTAGTAATGTGAGCCCAAAAAGTGAGTCCATCAAGCTGGCACACCCGGTGGGACTTGTTCATTTGAGAATATGATGCTTAGAAAAGAAATGTTTGCATATCATATTTTTTCTCTATGCTTATACTTCTTTTCTAGATTCCTTGGCTCCTTTATATTTGGTGGCCTATGTTGGATTTTGCATCTATAAAATGAGAAGGCAGTTTTTGGAAATTTCTAATTTGATCTTTGAGTTTATTTTCACTCTATCTTTTTTCAAAACAAAATTTTTTCAGATTTCTCATTTTTTTGATTCAATTTTGAGAAACTTTGATCCTTTCAGACAATAGCTCGCAGAAATCACTTGAAACTAACGTTCGTATCAGGGAATGTCCCATATTTTCTCTTCGATGAGTATGTTAGAAATCTTTCAAAAAAAAAAAAAGATTTCAAATTTCTCATTTTGGATTCAATTTTGAGAAACCTTGATCCTTTGTTCTTCGGACAATAGCTCGTGGAAATCGTTTGAAGCTAACATTCGTATCGGGGAATGGGCCATCTTTTCTCTTCAATGAGTCCATTAATAATCTTTGAATTTTTTTTTCAGATTTCTCATTTTTTATTCAATTTTGAGAAACCTTGATCCTTTCCTCTTCGGGCTCGCGGAAATCGTTTGAAGCTAACGTTTGCATCTGGAAATCGGCCATCCTTTATCTCTGATGAGTCCATTAATGATCTTTGACAAAAAAATTCAGATTTCTCATTTTTGGATTCAATTTTGAGAAGCCTTGATCCTTTCATCTTCGGACAATAGCTTACGGAAATCGTTTGAAGCTAACATTCGTATCGGGGGATGGACCATCTTTTCTCTTCGATGAGTCCATTAGGAATCTTTCAAAAAATAAAAATAAATAAATAAAAGAGGGGCGAAGATCCCTAAGGTTGTACCAATTGCGTTCTTTGACCATGATTGATTCAAGAAAAGCCTTGTCCAAAGTGTGGAGACAACTAGACTGTTCTAGGCAAGGGTCCTTCAAACAAGTTCATTAAGTAATCCTACCCTTACCTGGGGCTAATTTATCAATTGAGGTTTCATAAGACCGAATTAAGGGGCCTAGGTGTACTGTTCAATCTTTAGATTAAAAAAAAGAACAAAAAAAAATCTTCAAAAAAACTTTTAAAACAAAAAAAAAAGCCTTTCATCACTTTTGGGTTCAGATTCGAGAAATCTTGGTCCTTTCCTTTTCGGAACGAAGCTCGCAGAAATGTTTGAGTCGGCTTCCAAATCGGAATACCTTTTGCTCTCTTTGCGAATCCGATTTTGACCTTTCAAAAAGACTTCCGTCACTTTTGGGTTCAGATTCGAGAAACCTTGGTCGCTTCCGTTTCGGAACGAAGCTCACAGAAATGTTTGAGTCGACTTCCGGATCGGAATACCATTTGCTCTCATCAATGAATCCAATCTTGGCCTTTCAAAAAACCCTATCTTGTGTCCATTCCATGAATGCTATTTCCAACATTTGTGCCTAGCGGTGCTAGTACGCCCTTTTTGTGTCTACTGCATTCACAACTGACATACTTGTTCTCTCCAACATTTGTGCCTAGCGGTGCTAGTACACCCATTTGGATCTACTATTTTCGCGACCGGCACATTTGTACCTCTAACCTTATATTCGTCTTACCTCAAGCGAGCCTTGCTTCTTGATAAGTTGAATTAAGGTTTAGAATTGCTTCTAGAAGTGTCGCGACCCCGGAACGGATCCCCGGGCCCGCGACGTTGGTTTGGTGATGATTACTACTATTGAAGATTTTGTTTTCCCACAGGTTCCCGCGGTGAGGATTCCCAAAGACACGCGGAATCTGAATCACACGTACACAATTGCGGAAGCGTGTAGCAAAACACATCACGGTAAGCACAACCAAATATTTAAGTGCTATAACATTTAATAACAAGACATAGCATCAAAGAAAAGAGTTATCATGGCATTCCCAAACATAGTTCAAGTTATAAGTTTAACACGGAAGTAAGTTAAGTTTAGTACAACCCATAAGAGACCAATAAAGGTCAATACAATCTCAAAATAACCAAAAGAAACCCCAAGACTAAAGGTGACGAAACTCGAGAACCAGACCGACGTCTAAATGACATCGTCGGGCTGCCACTCTCTCACGGGAGTTGGCTCACAAGCCTCCTCCTGACGCTCCTCCTCAAAGGCAACGTCTCCTGCACCTGGGCACCAATAAACAAGGGTCAAACACGACGGTTTGGCAGGTAATCAATGTAGGCATGAACATGAACAATAACATTTAGAGAAAACATGTGAGCAAATCTTTGGTATGAAGTACTATCAAAGCTGAGATACATTTTCAAGAATACGAACAAAGCTGAGATACAAAAACAAACTAGCATGAGTACATAATATATCATGAATAGTTACAATCCACAAAGAGCCCATCCTTTCTCTATCATTTATATAATGAAAAGAGCAAGCACGCACGACAAGCACGATATACATAATATAAGCACGGCACGATTTCCCACAAAGACGGGAATTCCGGCCGCGGAACCGGACACGCACGATGTGTAATAAATACACGACTAGTCTGCAGACAGTCCACATGTTTAAAGACCCCCAGACAGTGGATCAAACCGAAAGGGCAGTCTAAGCTCAGTGGTGTTTACTTAATTCATGAATGCACAAAACACGTGAAACACGATCAAAGCATGTCGAGATAAAAAGGGGGAAATCACTTATCAAAACACGACGAACACGACTAGCAAGAGGCATAATAATTATGCATAACACGCTTAGGAAGTGATCCCCTTTTTCTTGAAACAAAACTTCAAAACAAGCTTATACTTGAAACTCAAAACAAGTGCACGTTTATACTCATCGTACCAAGACGGAGGTTCAAATACAAAATCTGACAAGCATGTGCTAAGGCTACTAATTGACCTTTGTGTAATTGAAACCCCAAACGTCAGAAAATACAAGAATTGGTGTCCCCGAAGTTGGGTTTCATTTCGAAGTTCCATTTACACAATGTCAAGTTAAAGCCCTTAACATAGTCTAGTTTTCAACCCTCAAGAAAATACACAAAATGGAAAAACTCATCTTCCTGAATCTAGCAGGTTCGTTCGAGCGAACCTGACGCGTTGATGACACTTCGCTCGAGCGAGACCGTTCGCTCGAGCGGACCTTACAAGGCGTAGACCGTTCGCTCGAGCGAATGGTGGCTCGAGCGGATAATAAAATGCGTTCGAACGAACGACTCTCTGCCTCGTTCCATAGCAGACAGTGGCTTGTTCGCTCGAGCGGACCCAGGGGTCGCTCGAGCGAACAGGCTGCTGCCTGAGCTCGCTGAGTGCAGAAATCTCCTTTCCTTTGCACATCTTTCACTACATTCTTCTCCTTCTTCTCATCCATCAACCACATATCATCCCTTGAGCCTTCATGCTCACCAAGGGTTCATTTATCACCATTTCACATCCAAATTAAAAGAAAACATAAACATGAAGCTTATAAACAAGATAAATGCACAATTTCTAAAATACAATGAAATCCAAATACACATGCATCATTCCTATAGAGATCACTTGCCTTGACCAAAGCTAACAATACTCTTCTTCAAGCACTTCCTCAAGTTATCAAGCACTACAAGAAAAACCCAAGAGAAACACACAAACTCACTCAAAAATGGAAACAAAGAACCCATTTTAACAAAAGGGTTTGTGAACAAGAAAAACGCAATCTTAAGGAGCTAAAAAGACTTTATGGAAAACATGGCTTGAAGCTCTTACCTAGAGGAAGTCAAACAAGAGAGATGGAAGAGAATGGAGAGCTTTCCCAACTTGAAACCTTAAGAAAATTGTATCAATAGAAAGCTTAGGGAAAGAGGAAGAATTTGGTAGTCTTGAAATCTTCTTTGGAGCTCTCTAGCTGGATCAAGCAAGGTGGGGAAGATGGAGAGAAAAAGAAACTCTTCCTTGCCCTAGGTTAAGGAGTTGCAGGATTTTGGTAAAGTGAGTGGAAGAAGAGGGAAAGGGAGGCTTAAGTGATGACTCATGGGCCCCATTGGGCTTGAACTTGAAATGGCTAGATCATGATCTTGTGGGCCTCGGATGACTTCGACGAAGAAGGATAAAACGATCGTCGAAATATCTACTTTCCAAAAAGTATATTTTTGACATGGTTATGAGATTTCGAAAATTGTGTCCAGATTTGTGCATAAAAGGCAATTTTACCCTCTTTGGGCCAAAACATGGGTTTTTGGGCTTCAAACACGAATGGCCTTAAAACGAAAGTTGTAACACATAAAAAGATCATTCAAATGAAATCAAAATCACACTCACATGGAAATGGATACGATCTTCCCAAGCTTACACATGCACTCAGGCCTTCCTGAGTGTGTCTAATTAATACTAAACGTTCTCAAAATTTCCAGAGCTATGTCCAAAACTAACTAATCACTTCCAACCCAACCACGACTAAACCCACTTAGAACTAAACACATACTAATCGCACACTAATCGACTTGGTCTGGGTCGGGGTCTAACAAGAAGTCACTAGAATGTTCATCATGGGCCTACCATATCTGCGATCAGAATAATTATACCTTCTATGGCTTTTTGCCTTGTTCATGTTGCTTGAGTCAGACCATGTCCCTCAAGCGATTTGAAAAGATAGAACCATAGTTTTCTCATTTATGATCATTATATTCTTGTGATTACTAATGGATGTGGTCTTGTTTCAGAAATTTTTCGAAACTAACAATGGTAGCTTCTTTGACCATTACATTTGACGAAAGCAAGTACTAACTCATGCTTCAACAGAAGCAAAACATGCGCACTCACAAGCGCCCTACCAGCTACCGAATTATCGTTTCTCTCGGCAACTCTCTGAACTCCAGGTCGACCTCTACTCCCCGAACTATCATCTTCGGGACACTGGGACCATTCCCACTGCCATTGCACCAAAGGCGAGCATCAAGAAACCCGAAGCCCGCAACACTCCCGCAAAGCCTTGACCTACAAGCACCCAAGTCTATCCTAAGACTTGGTCCCCAAAGCCTTCGCCAAAACAAAGAAGGTCCCAAGCATCCACAAGGCCAGCATACCTGGCCCCACTCAGGGAGACCAGTTCTACTCTCTCGCCTACATGGAGGAGAGACCCGCCTTCCACCTGACAAAGAAGTCAACCCAACACGAGCCGGCTTGCTCCTACAAGCCCAAAATCAAATCATGCATCACAAGGCCTCTGCAAGAATCTGCCAAGGTCTACACTCCTTCAAATCAACCCTTCATCTCTAAAGGGGCAGAAGTTGAAAGATTCAAAGCTTTGCTAAGACAGGCAAAGGACCGGGTCCAGATCCTGTCCATGCCTAGCTTTAAAGAAGACAGGTTCCAATGCTACACTCAAGGGAGCACATCCTTCATTGCCAGAGCCCAGCAAGAGCTGACCGAAGCTCAAATTGCTGGTCGTATACACCACCGTGTGTCATATCGACAAAAGAGAATAGAGAAGCAAAGGACCTAACATTCTACACTTCAAGTCTCTCATAAATGGGTCGAAAAAGAAAGACCCGACCAAGTTGTTACTATCCATATGGTTGGAAAAACCAAAAGCCGCCAAATGTCAGCAACTAAAATTCATGTCCGACGTCCGGTGACTCGTAGTGCTCCCGGACACAAAGACATTCGGAAGAATCCTCTACTCCTTAAAGCCAAGGACAACGGAGTAATCCTTCATCAAGCTCTTCATCAAAAAGAATGAGCCCCAACTTAGTCACCAAGGCAACATGTCCTGGTTACCAACTCTGAGCAACCTCGAAATCCACCTCAAGATGACGCGATCGCATGCATCCAACAATTGAAGCAAGGTCAAGAAAGGATTGCGACTCTGATGGAAAACTTTCTTCTCGCCTTTCGACATCAGGTAAATAATGAAGCTCCTCCGAATCATCAAGATGACGAGGTAAATAGAGAAGACAATGAGTCACGTGCCCTTACAAAAAATGACGTGGACGACATCCTCACCAAAGCAAGAGAAAAGGATACACTCAAGGAACATGGAATCAAGCCACCATATCCCTTATGGATGGACTCGGTCCCATTCCCTACAAAATCCAAGCACCCTACTCTCTAAACATATAGTGGGAAATATTCAGCCAGACAGCACGTCATCCACATCAAAATCCTGACGGGAGCTATCGCAGATCAAGATTGCCGCGACCTTGGAACGGATTCCGGGCCCGCGACGTTGTTTTGTTGTTTTCCCACAGGTTCCCACGGTGAGGATTCCCGAAACACGCAGAATCTGTCTCACACGATCAAGTTTGCGGAAGCGTGTAGCAAATCACATCAAGATAAGCACCGGTAAAATTTCAAGTGCCATAACAAAATAATATTAAGACATAGTATCACAAGAAAGGAGTTAACATGGCATTCCCATTATAATTCAAGTTATGAGACTAACACAAAAGGTAGTTAAGTTTAGTTACATCCCATAAGAGGCTATCAAAGGCCAATACAGTTCTCAAAATGACAAAAGGAAGCCATGAAAAAATGAAGCGCAACTCAAGAACTCGCTCGACGTCTAGTTGACATCGTCGGGTTGCCACTCTCTGACTGGAGGTGGCTCAAGAGCCTCCTCCGGACGCTCCTCCTCAAAGGCAACGTCACCTGCACCTGGGCACCAACATACAAGGGTCAAACGCGACCGTTTGGCATGTAATCAATTTAGGCAAGAGCATGTAAGAAGTAAATGTTTAAAGAAACCTATTAAGACATTTTACTGAATTGGAAACAGTTACATGACTAAGGTACATTTCAAAATACGAGCAAAGCTAGCATGAATACTTATAATATCATGAATAGCTACAATCCACAAAGAGCTCATCCTTTCTCTATCATTTATATAATGAAAAGAGCAAGCACGCATGGCAAGCACGATATACATAATATAATCACGACATGATTCCCACATACACAGGGATTCCGACCGCGGAACCGGACACGCACGATGTGTAATAAAATACACGACCAATCTGCAAATAGTCCACAAGTTTAAGGACTCTCAGATAGTGGATCAAGCTGAAAGGGCAGTCCAAGCTCAGTGGTGTTCACTTAAATTCATGAATGCAAAAAACACGGCGAAACACATCTTAAACCAAATCAAGCTTGAAAGGGGAAATCACTTATCAGAACTAAACAAGACACGGCTAGCAAGAGGCATAAGTATATATATGCAAAACACGCTTAAGAAGTGACCCCCCTTTTCTCCTTGAAACCATTTTCAAATGAGTTTATACTTAACTTCAAACGAGTACACGATAATACTTGCTGCATCAAAACTAAAGTTCAAACGCAAGGTCTATCAAGCATATGTAAGGACCTTTGGTTGACCGTTGTGTAATTGAAACCAAAATGTTGGAATGACAAAGAGAATTGGTGCCCCCGAAGTTAAAGACATCTCGATTTCAATCGCACAATGTCAGGCTAAAAGCCCCATAACATATTCTAGTTTTCATTCCTGTAGAAATCCTTCTAAAACAGCTCATATTGAAATTTCCGTTACCTCTCGGTCACCTGTCGGTCGACCGAGACAAGGTATGTCGGTTAGCCGATAGCTGACCGACAGATTTTCCCAGAAAATCTCAGCTTTCGGGAAATGGAACCGAACTGATTTCGATTGGCTGTCGGTCGACCGAAGTGAAAAATGTCGGTTAGCCGACAGCTGACCGAAATCTTTCCTGATGAAATGCAGGTCTCGGGAAATGGAGTCGAACTGAGTTCGGTTGGCTGTCGGTCGACTGAAGTGGAAATTTCGGTTGGCCAACAGCTGACCGACGCTGTCACAGGTGCGCCCAAGTCATAGAACACACCTGGACGCCCCCACAGGTGCGCTCACCTCCTTGGTCTAACCCCGACACACGCTTCGGTTGCGTTTCGACTCCCTAGCCCCAGTTATTATCACCTTTAAGGTCTAGAGACTCAAACCAGTTCCGGATTTGGAATTCATTAACATATATCACCTAAAACTCCAAATCCAAGTGAACTAATTCTCAAAGACTACTAAAACCCACGAACCAAGCACTTGGGCGCCACCACAGGTGCGCCCAAGTACACCAGAGGCACTTAGGTGCCACCACAGGTGCGCCCAAGTCACATATTGGCCCAGAGACCACCGAATTCCTATTAATTTCAAATCTTGACCCAAATCAACACACCAGAACACCATTACGATTTGAAACAGCTAAAACCAGAAGCCTGAATTAACCTAAAATATCGAACTGACTCAAACTACGAAAACATCCACCTAGGCACCAACCTTTTGACACCCAGCCTTCCCAATCACTAATAAACCTAATTAATTGAAACTTAATTTAATTCTAATCGATACAACACAGTAAAACACATTTAATTTAAAGAACATCAGACCATAAAAATCCAACCTCAAATCAACCCATCCGGAACCTCGAATCGAAGTCAGAAGACTAAAGAGTATCAAATTGAGACTTGGGCGCCACTACTGGTGCACCCAAGTGAACTGAATCACATAGGTGCCCACACAGGTGCGCCCAAGTCCCCTGTCTGGCCCAAGTTGTGAACTTCGGTTGTGTTTTCGAATTTCATACTTAAAATTATTACATCAACCTAGAATCTAAAACAACATTAGGACATAGACTTACATTAATCAAAACCCCACGAAACTCCAAAATCAAGCCAATACCATCGCCACCAGCCGAACCACTCAGAATAGCCAGTGTGCGCCCAAGTCGCCAGGGTGACCTAGGCACCACCACAGGGGCGCCTAAGTCCTCCGTTATCCCCGTTTCGTTGATTTTGATATTTTCTCACCTCTTGAAGTGAAACCTGAAACTCCAGAACCTTCAACAACTAAATCAGAACCTTAAAACATCCTCAACTTAACTCTTAATCAAACCACAACTTAAAACAAACAAAATCAAAATTAATAAACTCCTTAGGCTTATAAGGAACTATCAAACGTAGGCTATTTACATCCTAGCATTAGATCGGATTTCCCCATTAGATAGATTAGAGCATTAGGCTTCGTCCCATCACTTTTCATGTTCTGTTAGGGAACCGGGAGAGCTGATGTGGGCAGTCTAGGACCTTAGGTTAGGGTTAATCCGATGATCAGTAATAAAGCATTAATCACGTAAATCCAAGTAAAATCCCCTAGTTAGGCCCTTGTAGCCCAATATCAAAAATCCATAAAAACTATAAAACCAACAAAATAAACCCAAAAGGATTTTTCCTTTATTTCTTCCTCCACCTCAGGTGCCAGATATTTAATTGAATTTAATGATAAAAAGGAATGAAGAACTGATTTCTAAAATGAGAATGATGAGATGAGATGAGTGATTTCACACACACTTTTAAACAATCACGGCCCATCGGCCTCCCTAAAACAAACACCGGCCCATCGGCCACCTTCAATCAATTACGGTCAATCAGCCTTTCACCTTTATCACTCGTGTATTGTACAGGAAAAACACAGAAATCACAAGTCAAAATCTCATTTGCATCATCATTTTGGTTTGAAAAGTCAGCCTTTAAACCCTATTTTGCCAAGGGATTAGAAGGGGGTACCCGGGAACGGGGTCAATCCTCTTCTTAAATATTTGGCACCTCCCCCCTTTTATTTTATTTATTTGAATTATTTTATTTTACTTGGATACACTATGATTTTTCTATGTGAGGATTAACCTTATTTGGACTTTGACTCATAACCCCAAATTGACCCTATATTAAAGAGACCCAAAGAGTCTCAAATTAATGTGACAGGAAAACCATCATGTGTTGTCGACAGCACATTAGACGAAAGGAGGAACCCATCTATTTATTTTCTCCCATTCTTCTTCGGCTTTCGTCGAAGAACGGTGTTACGGCCGTTACCGTAGCTGAAGATTGTGATCCGTCGATTTTGAGGGTAGTCGGAATCCTCGTTTTCGATGTAAAATTTAAATAGCACATATAGATGAATGGCGATTTCCCTCCCGGGGGAGGGATCAAAATTCACATCTGACAGCCTGGCGATCATGATGGGACATCTTGTGTTGTGTTGTCACTTATTTGGGTCTTTCTGCAGTTTTATTCTAGGACACGAATATCCAATCAATTATCAGATGCCCGTGTCCCGTTTAGTTTAGGGTCATTATGAGTATAGTCCGAAAATCAAATTAAACCTAAGGTCTGAATATACCGCCTACTGAAGCCTCCCTTAATTATAACATAATAAATAAACATCATTAAAACTTTCCCCATTCATCACTAAAATAAAGTCTCAATAAAAAAAAAAAAAAACTTTCTCTCCTCTTCCCTTCCTTCTATTTTGAACCAAAAAATTCTCTTGGTGTTACATGACATTGTTTGATAATTGCTTTGGAAATCAAATATAAGATTGCTTATCAAAATCTACATTTAACAATTGCATCCCAAACATCATTCATGCTCGACTCAAATTACCAATCTTAAACAAACCACACGACTTAAGATTTTCAGAACTTAAACAACTCATACACGAATATAAACCAACACTACCACAAGGAAACACAAAATTATCGATACCTTTCCAACCGAACTATAATAACTCAAGCTTCTTCCCTTAGATCTACACAACACTTTTACGCAAACGTAGACTTAAACAATCACACATCTTACGAACACGCGAGACCAAACCGTGGCCCAATCCATAATCCCCAATCATGTCAAACTACTTCCCAACCAACTCAACAATATTACACTCAACTAAATCAAAACACAATGCACACAAATTCAAATAATCAAAACATTAATCATAACATAAATCAAAATTTAAACCTTAATAATCAACGAATCTACATCCAAAATACACAGTATATAACGACTAACCAAATCCTAATCCATCCTGATCAAGACTACCAATCCTTCCAAACCATCCCATCCAATCAAACTCCTTCGCCTAATCAAACCAACCTATCCATCCCAACCATCTCACACAATCAAACTCACTCACCAATCCAAATCATCCGATCCAATCAAACCTACCAATCCATCCCAACCATCCCATCCAATCAAATTCCTTCACCAATCCAAACTGTCCAACATAATCAACTCAATCAACCTATCAAACCTTCCATAACCATGCATCCTTATCCAACCTATCAACCATCCCAATCCACGCCATCCAATGAAAGCCATCATCCCACCCAACCCTCACCATTCAACCAAACAACACCACCTGCCATGATCACTGACCAATTCCAGCCACGTCCAACCATGCCATCCACCAACCTAATCTCCAACGATCATATTTCAACAATCCACTCACACTCCGACCGACCAGCTTAGTCAAACATCCAATCAAAACCAAGATAGAAACTCACCCACAAATGCTAAAACCCAAAATCCATTTTTACCACGCAAAACAAAAATAACTTGAAAATAGATCCAAAAAGAGTTTGCTAAAATGGTGGACATAAGCAAGCTAGAGTTGCCCAATTTGGATTGGTAAGAGTATCACTCCAAAGAATGATCCATATGCAAATTTATACATGGTGAATATCTAGAATGGGAGCTTGGATTAATCTCAGAAACTCTAAGAAGACTTATGACCGAAGAGATCAAGATCCCAACATTATGGAAAGGCTACGAGGTAGAAGAGGGGTTACAAATTCTTAGAACATATTTTGCTCCCTTCTATCAACTCGAAAACGAAAAAATCATAGACACGCCATATCCCATAATTAATTCCCCAATAGATCATGTTCTCAAGAATTGGACCTATACTCCTCCATATTTGACAACTTTAGCCCCTGAAGTAACCTATTATCCACCAAATGACCAAACTTTTGAATCTTCCGATGAGATTTACGACCCCATCTTTAAAGACATGCCTTCTGAGGACTTTTATGATATGCTTAATGAAGATTACGAACAACATGAAACACTTTGGGACAGTAAAACCCAGATCACTAGGCATCAAATGAACGAACCAAATCAATCACAAACAACCATCCCATCAAAAATACCAAAACCACAAATGGCACCTCAAACACAACCAAACGAAGATCATTCGACACAACAAATAATAGGCATAACAATTCAATCGAAGACACACAAGACATTACAACCTTATGACCCACACGAAGAATCTGAATTCATGACGACAATGAAGATACTTGACCTTTAAATGGAACGAGTGGACGAATTAATTAAAGATTTTGATGTCATAAGATCTGAAACACACGAACCAGTCAGGTTTGAATCGAATGACTTAGAATCAAGTGTGGAAACTCATAGACTGGTTAAACCATCTTCATTTGAAATAAAATATCAAACCCATACGAACAAAATCATACAAGATACAGAATCTCAATCTAAGACGAATACCACTAAAAGACATAGACCACGTTATAAAACGAAAGAACTTGAGTCCCAGACCATCATGTAAAACCCAAATCATGATCCAAAGACAAATAAACATGCAACCAAACAATGAACAAGACTACCCTAGAACGAAACCATCGCATGTTGGACTCATCCCAACACCAGTTGAACCAAGAAAGAATGAAAAAGAATCTACAGTTAAATTTCTTGGTCCAAATAAGTTCAGTGAATTGCAAATAGACATAGAGAAACTCAAATCTGTAATTAGGAAGAAGTCGATCTTGTCAAGTATGCCATTAGAACGAATAAAGCCATCCGAATCTTTCATAGAAACCAAAGTTTTACTTGAGAATCAGCACCAAGAGACTGTTAGCCTACCATTGAAATCCAACAAGGAAGCTCTCACATAGGTCCTACCATCTCATTAGAAAAGACCCTAGAGAAGGAACCATAATCAAACGATGTCTTGACTAGTGAGCTAAACGGGACAAACCTCCTTAGAAGATCAAAGGATAACAATATAATTAAATCAACCTTAGAGGAGTAACATAATTTCCACAATGAGATAGAGCCTAGTCCTGTATTTGCCTTGGTTAAGGCCCATCTAAAAGCGAGACTAAGACTTCAAAGTATTCTAAAAGGTTTACCATGCCCGCCCTTGACCAATCCAATGATCATGAGCCAAGATTACATAGAATACATTGAGAAGAGACAACTACCAAGAGTTGATCCAACTCCGATCCTTCACCTAGAATGGTACGCTGCCCATAAAGAGCAAAATTCATACACAACAACAAAGATCATTACAGAATTAGAAAGACAAATAGAGTTTGGTCCAATTAGTTTCCATGAAAGAATTGAGACCACTCCCAAAGCTCTAGGAAAGACTTTCGGAGATTTGACTGTAGAAGAACTTTCAAGTGTTAATCCAAACGTGCCACCTAAGATTCTGATAATCCCAAAGAACAATGTAAAAATTCACATGACTGAACAAGTTCTACACAATCAGCTGCAAACATACACCAAAAAGCCCATGGAAAACCCACTAAAAATCCACAAAATTCTGGAAAACGAGGGAGTTCTCCATGAAAACGCTTGCATGCTTGATAAAGGGCTTCTAAAGGCATAAAAGAACACATGGTATCAATAAGGTAGCAATGGCTTACCTTTAGGTGGTTCAAACAAGAACAAAATCTTGGAGAAGATGATGAACCCAGCTGAAATTCCTTAAAAATAGTATGGTTGGAAAGCTTAAGAGATAAGGAACACAATGGTGTGGTTTCTTATTCACTTGGGCATCAAAAGCAAGACATGCAAAGAGAAAAAGTGTGAAGAAGAGAAAGGACTTCTCCCTAGTTCATTGTAAGAAAATGAAGCGAAGAGTGAAGAAGAAGACCCAACGTGGGATTCTTATGTAAATGGGTAGTTGTGGCCCCATTGGCCCCCAAAACTTTAAGACTTTAAAACTTCTATTTATGGTTCCCGAATGAAGTCGATGAAGAAGAGAAAAATGATCATCGAAAAATCTAGTTTTCAAAAATTATATTTTCCTCATGATTATCAAATTTCAAAATTTATGCACAGATTTAGTGTAAAAAGACGAATTTGCCCATTTTTCTCGAAAAACGTGATTTCGGGGTTTCAAATGCAAATAGAACAAACATGAAAGTTGTCGGGATCGAAATAAAAAATTCAAAAATGTCAAAATCAATGTTTTTCAAAATCAAATAAATCAAATTCTCACGTTAACACGTGTCACACGGGCCACCCTAGGCCCGGTCAGACCAGACTCAACGTGCTCAAAATTCCCCAAAACTATTCAAAATTCTAATCTAACTAAAGATCTAAGCTAATCGTCATCTACTCCCACTTAGAGACTAATCATAGTTAAAATAATAATAAAATATACTAAACCTGGAAATATGCTTAGGATCATGCATACGTTGTAGATCTTCATTGGTAATGATATTTTCCTAGTAGATCCGATATCTAATATTCATTCATTAGTAACATGCTTAGGATCATTCCTAGTCTGTAGATCTGCATCATTTTTGTCATCTTGAACTTGTGATTAGGATAGATTGAAAGTCCACGAGGATCCTAACCCTAGAGGGGGGGGGGGTGAATAGGGTGAGCTACAACTAATGACTAATTATGACCAATTTTAATTTCTTAAACTAAACTAGTCACAAGTGGTGATTATAAGAAAAAAATGCGGAAGCTCAAATAAACAATCACCACAAAAGCATGCACCACAACACAATATTTATAGTGGTTCGGCCAACGTGCTTACATCCACTACCGGCTTGTGTCTCCAACACCCCACCGGATTCCACTAAGTATGCTTTTTACTAGGCTAAGCAATAACCCTTACAATGTGCTTTTCTAGGCTAAGCAATAACCTTACAAGATGCTTTTCAAAGGCTAAGCAATAACCTTACAAGATGCTTTTCAAAGGCTAAGCAATAACCTTACAAGTTGCTTTTCTTAGGCTTAGCAATAACCTTTACAAATATAGTTTTCTCAAAGAAAGTGTCTTAACAAAAGAACACTCTAAGAGATTACAATTTAAGCTCAATGGAATTGCCTCTTGAATAGGCTAATATGAAAGTGAAAACTAAACTCACACAAACACTCTATGAATGCAAAGATGTATGCTTATGAGGTGTGTGTGTGATGGCTTCAATCAAGTTCAAAAAGAAAGCTTAATCAAATATATTGCTTAAAGCAATTCAAAGTTTAAAGCTCATAAAAGATTGATTGAAGTCTTATGCAAATCACATGTATGAAATTCAACTTGTTTATGACATGAAAATCAAGGACTAACAAGTTGTATGAAAATGGCTAATTTAGAACATGTGATGCATGTGCATGTTGTTTTCAAAACCAAATTAATTTTACTAATGTTTAAATGAATGAAAACAACAAGCAATGTTTCAACCAAGTGATATAATCATGCAATACAAGAAATCCAAGATTTATGACTAAACATGATTAAGAAAGTTTAAAACAAAACTTGGTTTGAAAACAAAGTGATGAATCCAATTCTTGAATATCAAAGATGAAGGGAAGAATGGATTCAACACATCATTGTTATCGTGCTTGAAATCAATTTCCAAAGTTTCAAACAAAGCACATAACAAATGATTAAATCAAAGTAAAACTTACTTGGAGATTTAACTTAGTTGATCCAAGCTTAAGCTTTACTTAATGACCCCTTGAAGTCTCTTAGATCATCCCCTTTGTCTTCTCTCAAAGCTCCTCAAAGAAGGTTTCAAAATCTCCAACCAAAGACAAAGGAAAGAACTCATTTAAATACCAAAAACTGCCCAACGGCTAGTTTGGCCGGTTGACCGGCCATGACAGGCCGGTAGACCGGCCAAGCACAACGGTCATAAAAATAGCCGTTGTGTTTTGGGTCATCCTGCACTATGGCCGGTTAACCGGGCTAACATGGCCGGTTAACCGGCTACACTGCGGGTTGACCACCCCGGTTAACCCCATGGTTAACCCCGCAGCACCAAAATTCCCAAAAAATGCATTTTTCACAGTTTTGCTTGGGGGAACTTTTTGGCCACTAAATCAAGCTTGGAAAACATGTTTTAAAGATTCTAAAGGTTTTTAAAACATGACATAAAAAGCCTAAAAAGTTTCAAAACTTTTAAAACAAAGGCTTGCTTGATTTCTTGAAAACTCTTTTCAAATGAAATTGCATACACAAAAGATTCTTTTTGTGATGAATGTATGCAAAACTCAAACCTAAATTCACAAGATGATTTTCCAAATATAATGCACAATGAATTAGGTTTTCAAAAGAGTTTGGGTTTCAAAACTAATGCATCCAAGTTTAAAACCAAAACATGCATAAAACAAAAGCTTTTCCAAATCTTAAAAGCTATGCATGAATGAAACTAAATTTCAAGGTTTTCTAAAACAATGCAAGTGTGAGAATTCAAATGATGCTAAAGTGCAAATGCATCCATCAAATTGCAAATACAAAATCCCTAACAATCTCCCCCTTTGCAATTTGATGGCAACTTACTCATCATTGACATTTCACACTTAGTCTTCAGCTCCCCCTAAGCTGGACAAGTCTTGAAATCTTCTTGGATGCTTCTTCTCTTAGCTTGGGCTCTTTTCTTCAATCTTCTTGATGCTT
Source organism: Cinnamomum chago (assembly GCA_038049695.1). Taxonomy (NCBI): domain Eukaryota; kingdom Viridiplantae; phylum Streptophyta; class Magnoliopsida; order Laurales; family Lauraceae; genus Cinnamomum; species Cinnamomum chago. The sequence continues at coordinate 63,880,594 of CP142451.1, forward strand.
GGAGCTTGATCATTCTTCAAGCTTTCTTTCCATCTTCCTCTCTTTAGCCAAGCATCTTCTTTAGCTCCAAGCTTTCTTTCTTCTATTTGCTCTCCCCCTTTGACCATGCTTCTTTCTCCTCTTGAGAACTTGAAAGCTTTCTCCCCCTTTGATGGATAGGAGATCTTCGAGTACTTGAACTCTCGAACTCTCTCCCCCTTTGAAGAGTAGGAGATCTTTGAGTCACACTTGAACTCTCTCTCCCCCTTTGACATTAAATTGCAAAGGTACCTACACACATGAAACAAGAAGAATACCTTTAGTAGCACCTGTTAACAAATGGAATTGAAAATGAAATTCATAACAGGCTATCATGCATGAAAGTTATCTCTAAGGGCTCAAAAGCAATCCAAGGGTGAATTTGATCAAAACTAATACTTCCTATGAAGGTTTACACTCCCCCTCAATCCATTCTCTTCTTTTGTCAAGCTTTTGACAAGATATTACTATTAGATTCAAGAAGTATATGGTTTAACCAAGTGAGGGTCAACTTCAAGGAAAGGATTAGATTCATATAACTATAAGTCTCATATGATCAAATTACCAAAAGAGAGCAAGGTCTAATGAGAGAAACGATCATGGATACCAATTGAAATAAACATATCAATTGAGATTAAAGGATGTGACTATTAACACAATCACTCTAAGATGGATTTAAGAATATTACTATTAGGAAAAATCCAAATAAGAGCTATCCATGATGCAATTGGGTTTACTCAAACATAGCATCAATCAATATAACTTATGAAAATCATATGCTATGAAAGTTTTGAACTCATTTCATTCAAACAATAAATGTGACTATTAAAGTGCATGAATGAGTGAAATGAAATTCAAGCATGAAACCAACCTCTACTAATAACCAACCAACATTATGAACACATAAACATGGTGGTCATGAGATATACCTTTTAGAACAAAAGAGGTGGCAACATGAACATTATGATGCTAATGGTGTGTGAAATGGAACAATCATATTACTATCAAGTTTAGTCCTATGCACACAAGGTTTATCACAATCACAAGAAATCAAATCAATCAAAAATATACAAATTGAAACCAATTGAATTTGACAACATGTTAAAGAGCAAGGATGTGACAAACACAAAATCCCATCAAGCATCATAAATGCATATTCATCACTTATATAGATATAACTATAGAGCATAGTGATGAACAAGGTAAATTGCAATGCAAAAGGATATGGCTATGAAATGCATGCAATTTCCAAAGTGTCAAAATCATATGAATTCAACATCTAAGATATCCATCATACATATAGAAATATGAGAAATGGGTTTCAAAGAGTTTCATATGATTAAGAACACTACTTATGAAGTTGAAACATGTAAAAGGATGAAACCAAGAGAATCTACATGAGTCAACATCATAACCATCCATAAAGATATGACTATAAGGCATAGAGGATGGATTTGGGTTCTAGTATGGTTTCTACACATGTAACTAAGGTCACAACCATACATGGAACCAAGAGTCATTTGCATATAAAAAGAATAACTAAATAAGCAAAGATGCAAACAACATACATTTCCATTTCTAAGATAATAAAACCAAAAGAAAAGGAAATGATAATTATGGAACATGCTTAGATGAATATAACTAATGAGATTAAAAAGCATTTCCATTCAAACAATCTTCAAATCATTTTGAAAAACAAAATCCAACAATGAGCATAAAAGAATGATTTTGAAGATCAATTTTCAACATTGTATTTTAAAAGATATAACTTCATTAAAACACATACAAGTTGATTTTTCAAAACAATGATTTTCCATATAAAAGTATAACTTATAAATCCATGGAAAAACTTGAATTGATTCAAATCATTTGATTTACAAAAAGGATCTAAATAAGACATCCATCAAATGATCTAACAACAATTGATCATGACAAATTAGCTATGAAAGCTTTTAACATCACAATCAATTAATCATGTAAAGAAATGCAATGCAAGGCATATGAGTGCAAAAAGCAAATCAAACATGATGAAATTATAATCAAAAGATTTTGAAAACCATGAGGTGTAACTTAGAATGGTGTATGAAAACAAAATCAATTGATCATAAAGAAACAATGCATTTTATGAAATGTAACTAAGAAAGAACAAAAATGCAAATGCAATCATGACCAACAAAGTGATTTAACTAATAAAGAGTAGGTTGGTCAATGAGGTTCAAGACCCTAAGGTTTGTCTAGGTAAATAACTTTAGGAATCCACCTAAGGTCTTGGGAGGGTTGAACTTTGAGGTCTAGTTTGGACTTCTCACCAACTATAGGAGATTTAACTTGATAAATTTTCAATTTGAACTTATCACCATGATATTTAGATTTTACTAAATTTGGCTTAGAATGGTGATTAGTCTTTTGATGTTGGTGAGTTTTCTTCTTAGGGGATTGATTCATTTTTCTTTTCTTCTTATTTTCTCCCTTTCTTTGACTTTTGAAATTTAGATTTAACTTTGTAATTTTCTTCAAAAGTTCTTTCATGTTTTGACTTAAGGGAGGTAGGTTGAGAAGCTTTTTGTTAATAGATTCTTTGATTTTTGGTTTAACTTGTTTAAGCCTTTTAGAATCTATCTTGGGAGACTCCTTGTTAATTGATTTAACTTGTTTAAGCTTTATGGAGTCTTCCTTTGTTTTTAGTGTCTTACCCTTCAAGTTTGATTTTACTTTCTTGAGTTCAAAGATGGGTTTAGACACATAGCTTCTTTTCCTTAGTTTGCACTCAAATGTAAAATGCCCTTCAATGCCACAATAATTACATTTAGACATGGGCAAAGAAGTGTGAGTGCTAGAGAATGAGGACTCACCTTTCACAAAAGTGTTGGTGAATTTAGGGTCATATGACATATTCCTATTAAATCCAAGACCCGTCCTATCTCCATGAGATTTACCCAATTTGAATAATTTTTCAAGTTTCTCTTCACTTTGGGTAAACTTGCACTCATACTTTTGTTTATAGCTTTCAAGTTGAGTGACTTTGGTTATAAGGATTGAATTTTCATGTTTGACTTTTGAAAGTTCATTTTCAATTTCCTTATATTTGATTAGCTCTTCATTGGCAAGTTTTAATTCATTAACAACTTTAGATCAAAGTTCTTTGGTTTTTAACTTACTTTTGATCAACTTGGCTTCTAAATTGTCAAGGTCTTCATCTTGTCTTTTAATTGTATCTCTTAGGTTTAAATTTTCATTTTTAAGCTCATCATAATTTATCTTAATCTCATTTATTTCATCTTGAGCATTAGATAAATTTTCCTTAGAGATAGTCAAATTAGATTCAAGATTGTTAAAGTCTTTATCTTGCCTTTGTAATTGATCTCTTAGTTTTAGATTTTCCTTATTGACATTTTCATAACCCATCTTTAATTCTTTTAGTTCATCTTGAATGTTGGATAGGTTATTTAAAGAGATCATGAACTTAGACTCTACACAATTTATTACTTCTTCTTTCTCTCTAAGTTCATCTTTTGAAGAAGCTAATTCTTTGCTTAGATTTTTAGATTCTTCTCTTAAACTTTTGTTTTTCTTCTCAAGCTTTAAGGATACTTCATATAATTCTTCAAAGGCTTGTTGAAGATCTTCTTCATTATATTCTTCTTCTTCATTTAATTTACATTGAGATTCTTTTAATTGAATGTTTGAATCTCTAATAGATGGAAGAATGGTAAGTCTAGGAGAATCTACAAAATCTAGCATAGTGGAGTCCATACTAATGATTTTCAAATAAGCACAACTCTAGGGTTTTAACTCTAGGTTTTTACACCTAATCAAGAGTTCCAAACACTTGATCCTAAGGGATTAGAGCACTTGGCTCTGATACCAATTGAAAGTCCACGAGGATCCTAACCCTAGAGGGGGGGGGGTGAATAGGGTGAGCTACAACTAATGACTAATTATGACCAATTTTAATTTCTTAAACTAAACTAGTCACAAGTGGTGATTATAAGAAAAAAATGCGGAAGCTCAAATAAACAATCACCACAAAAGCATGCACCACAACACAATATTTATAGTGGTTCGGCCAACGTGCTTACATCCACTACCGGCTTGTGTCTCCAACACCCCACCGGATTCCACTAAGTATGCTTTTTACTAGGCTAAGCAATAACCCTTACAATGTGCTTTTCTAGGCTAAGCAATAACCTTACAAGATGCTTTTCAAAGGCTAAGCAATAACCTTACAAGATGCTTTTCAAAGGCTAAGCAATAACCTTACAAGTTGCTTTTCTTAGGCTTAGCAATAACCTTTACAAATATAGTTTTCTCAAAGAAAGTGTCTTAACAAAAGAACACTCTAAGAGATTACAATTTAAGCTCAATGGAATTGCCTCTTGAATAGGCTAATATGAAAGTGAAAACTAAACTCACACAAACACTCTATGAATGCAAAGATGTATGCTTATGAGGTGTGTGTGTGTGATGGCTTCAATCAAGTTAAAAAAGAAAGCTTAATCAAATATATTGCTTAAAGCAATTCAAAGTTTAAAGCTCATAAAAGATTGATTGAAGTCTTATGCAAATCACATGTATGAAATTCAACTTGTTTATGACATGAAAATCAAGGACTAACAAGTTGTATGAAAATGGCTAATTTAGAACATGTGATGCATGTGCATGTTGTTTTCAAAACCAAATTAATTTTACTAATGTTTAAATGAATGAAAACAACAAGCAATGTTTCAACCAAGTGATATAATCATGCAATACAAGAAATCCAAGATTTATGACTAAACATGATTAAGAAAGTTTAAAACAAAACTTGGTTTGAAAACAAAGTGATGAATCCAATTCTTGAATATCAAAGATGAAGGGAAGAATGGATTCAACACATCATTGTTATCGTGCTTGAAATCAATTTCCAAAGTTTCAAACAAAGCACATAACAAATGATTAAATCAAAGTAAAACTTACTTGGAGATTTAACTTAGTTGATCCAAGCTTAAGCTTTACTTAATGACCCCTTGAAGTCTCTTAGATCATCCCCTTTGTCTTCTCTCAAAGCTCCTCAAAGAAGGTTTCAAAATCTCCAACCAAAGACAAAGGAAAGAACTCATTTAAATACCAAAAACTGCCCAACGGCTAGTTTGGCCGGTTGACCGGCCATGACAGGCCGGTAGACCGGCCAAGCACAACGGTCATAAAAATAGCCGTTGTGTTTTGGGTCATCCTGCACTATGGCCGGTTAACCGGGCTAACATGGCCGGTTAACCGGCTACACTGCGGGTTGACCACCCCGGTTAACCCCATGGTTAACCCCGCAGCACCAAAATTCCCAAAAAATGCATTTTTCACAGTTTTGCTTGGGGGAACTTTTTGGCCACTAAATCAAGCTTGGAAAACATGTTTTAAAGATTCTAAAGGTTTTTAAAACATGACATAAAAAGCCTAAAAAGTTTCAAAACTTTTAAAACAAAGGCTTGCTTGATTTCTTGAAAACTCTTTTCAAATGAAATTGCATACACAAAAGATTCTTTTTGTGATGAATGTATGCAAAACTCAAACCTAAATTCACAAGATGATTTTCCAAATATAATGCACAATGAATTAGGTTTTCAAAAGAGTTTGGGTTTCAAAACTAATGCATCCAAGTTTAAAACCAAAACATGCATAAAACAAAAGCTTTTCCAAATCTTAAAAGCTATGCATGAATGAAACTAAATTTCAAGGTTTTCTAAAACAATGCAAGTGTGAGAATTCAAATGATGCTAAAGTGCAAATGCATCCATCAAATTGCAAATACAAAATCCCTAACATAGATTTCACATCCATCTCATGTCATTACTCCTAGATCCGAAAGTTCCGACATCAGTAATTAACATTAGGACCCTGCGCTTAGTCGCAAAATGCTGGAAATCGAGTTGGAATATCATTAAAATTGCAAATACATCACAACCCATAGGGGAAACACTTGGGCTCCACTGTGTGTGCGCCCAAGTCCCTGGCTTGATTTCTAGCCCGCGTTTGCTACATTTTGCGTCACATTTAACTTTCTGTTCCACGTTTGTGATGATTTCAATTGACTGCTGAACTTCTAGACTTCGAATTATCAAATCATCAACACTTTAGGTTAGGTTATATTGCATAAAATACCAAAAAAAATTATAAAATCTTAAAACACTTCCCTTTTCTTCTTGCTCCTTACTAATTAGAGAAGAGAACAAAAAAAATTACTAGAAGTAGAAAAATCCATAAAAAAGAAAAAGAGTGACATTAAGTAGAGGATCATAGGTTGTTATTTGGGTTAGGTTGCATTGCTTTCGCATAAAACACCAAAGAAATCACAAAATCATAAAACACTTCTCCTCTCGTCTTGCTCTTTAGTAATTAGAGAAGAGAACACAAAAAAAAGTAATTAAAAGAAGTATTAGAATTAAAAAAGTAGACATTAAGTACGTGATCCTAGGTAATTCAATTCGTGCCTAAGTAAATTAATAAACTTGATCAACCCTAATCTAGAACACTTAATTAATTCAAAATACCTAATTAAAACACCCAATTAAAATCCATAGACTTAATTAATTAATTAAATCCTTAAAACTGATCAACAACTCCTAATAAAACCCCTAATTAGACAAAACCCTAATCAACAAGTCCCAACTAAAATCCTGATTAACAAACCTAATCAACAAGCTCTAATCTATTAAAACCCTAATCAACGAAATCTAATTAACAACACTAAATTCAAACCTTAACCAAATTTTAATCAAACCTTGATCACCAACTCCTAATTTAAACCCTCATCAAAACGATATACTATTCAAATCCCGAAAATAAAAACATCTCTTGACAGAAACCAGAGTCAAATACTCGAAACTGACTTAAAAACACCCTAGAAGACAACAAACTAGTAAACTGACACTTAGGCACTGCCACAGGTGCGCCCAAGTAACAGAACACACCTGGGCGCCCCCACAGGTGCGCCCACCTCCTTGGTCTAACCCCGACACACACTTTGGTTGCGTTTCGACTCCCTAACCCCAACTATTATCACCTTTAAGGTCTAGAGACTCAAACGAGTTCCGGATTCGGAATTCAATAACATATATCACCTAAAGCTCCAAATCCAAGTGAACTAATTCCCGAAGACTACTAAAACCCACGAACCAAGCACTTGCGCGCCGCCACAGGTGCGGCCAAGTACACCAGAGGGACTTAGGTGCCACCACAGGTGCGCCCAAGTCACATTTTGGCCCAGGGACAACTGAATCCCTATTAATTTCAAATCTTTGATAGGGGCTCCAACCTTTCATCCTCTCCTTCCCACCCCTGGGGCTACCGGGAGTATGTTAGAGGAGGAAAAACGAGTCATCAACATTTTTGTACGGGTATGCCAGATTTTCTATTCTACTTGGAATTTGAAGTGGTGACCCGGAGATTCACCTTCACAAGTAGAAAGGAAATCAATTCTTCTTTCTAACTTTCCATTGCACATATATTTTAAGAAAGAGACACAATTCTTTTAAATACCGTGAGAGGCGATTTCATTTTGTTTACCGTGAAAGGCGATTTTTGTTTGCCATGAAAGGCGGTTTTGTGACGTAGAAGGCGATTTACAAATCTTATCCATAATGAAAGACAAGAAATGTGATTTTTTGTCTCTTTACAAATAATACGAAATACAATAGAAAAGTAAGAAAATGTATCTGACTTCTCAGGAGATTGTGGGGACTCGTTCAGATTGACGGTCGCAAGTCATGTATGGACTTCACCATCGTCCTTCAGATGACCACGCTTGATGCTTTGATTCTTTGGCTTGGCTTGGACCTCAGTTTTTTAGAGGATAAAGACCAAGGAGAGGTCCTATATCCAATGAAAATCCGAGTAAATGGGCTGAAGAGCCACATTTAGGCCATGTTGGATAGAAGGAAAGAGGAAGACTTGGGGGGGTGGCCCCCCAAGGGACTTCGATCACCTTGTGGTGTTTCTGGAGCAGTTCTTCGAGAATTCTTCATAATTTTCTGGACTTTTTCTAAGGCGGATCGAAGGTTGGTCGAAGGTTCCAAGATTCTTTTTTCTTGGAATGACCCCCCTTTTATAGGCTTTTGGTGGCCATAAGGTGGGTTTATGAGCATTGATGGCATTGAAGCTCCATGATGAGAGGAGTTACAAGTTTTAATTCTTTGATTTTGTAACTCCTTTTTCTTTGCTTGTGATTGGCCGATGGAGAATGATGGGCATTTAATCGCCCTTAATCTCCATGATGAGGGGAGTTTCATGGTTTTAATGCCATGATTACTTGAATTTGTAGCTCCCATTTGCTTGATTTTGATTGGGCCGTCCAAAATAATGGGTTAATGACCGCATTAAGTTGTCATAAAACGGGTCAATTAACGACATTAAGTGGTCGCCAGGGCATTTGAAGAGTCACGGGCCGTGCCGCGTCTTTTGGAATTATTCTTGTGATGATTGCCGATGGATCCGCATGTTGTTTGATGTCGGATGGCGATGCAACTTCAGACATTGGTTGATACCAGCGGGTCGGTGACATCTGTCTTGTCAATTTTTCGATCAAGGAGAAGATAGAAGACTATTACCTTGATGATTTGTATACTTCAAAACTCTGAAAAGAAAGGCTTTAATGTTCTGAAATCAACCTGCAATCAGCAGCACAGGTGCAGAAATTTTATGCAGGATTTTCTCCTCTTGATCTTCTTTCCTATTCCACTTCCAAATCTGATTGGTAGTGATGGTGGGATCAAACTATGGAATCCAAGATGGGATTTCTGAATCACTCTTTTTGGAAAACTTAGTTGCTGGTCTTCTCTCTCCAATGAAGAAGAAGAGGGCAGCAACAAAGGTGCTGGGCGTGAATAGTATCTCAACTTGCAATGGGCGGCCAATGGGAACTTATGGTGATTCACGCCCCCTTAGGGTATTCCTTCTCTCTTAGTCATTCTCTGTTGCACGCCCAAGGCTGGGATTGGATTTATAAAGATCACATTCCATTATTAAGAGATCTCTTTCTTGAAGGAAAGACTATCTCTAAATAATAGCAACCAGCCCCTAAAGATATGCAACACTTACTAATTAAGGATACTAAAATAGTAACCATTAATTATAGGAATCTTTACCCAAAGAGGACCCTTTCCTTCCAAGAAAAGAAACCTAATCAAACTTGGAAACCTCACACAAGTGTCCCCACTTATGGCTGGCCCACAAAGATAGCTAAACACACCATGGCCCACTAGTCAATAATTTAGCTAGAGTTAAATTCATGTATGCCCACAAGAGCCTATTAGAATTTAAACTCAAAATTATTCTTCCACAAAATTAATTCAACCACATATCATCTAATTAGGAAACCATGCCAATATAGGAAAGTGGCTAGAAGAGGGACCAAAAGACATATTTGCCCTTGGCTCCCAAAATGACCAAAATGTCCATGCTAACCCCATAGCAACATTAAGATCATTTTAACCCTAACTCATTCCACTAGAGAGTTATGGTTGCACTCCAGGGACAAATATTAAATTGCAAATAAAGCTCATCATAAATTGACGATTGTCTTTGACCTACCAAGTACAATGACCACAATGCCCCCTCTATGTAACATCCATAATCAAGTAGGTTAACCGATGTACTATCTACCTTCTTGATTACATCTCAACCTTAGAACTTCATACCCTTGACCTAATCATCATCCGGATATCATTCTCTTGATCCAGGGAGCGACCCACAAGTTCAATATCCATATGGAACATCCATATACTAAGATCTTAGATTCTGATGATTAGTCGGATAATTCTAAGGGGACGATCATTCCATCACATGATGGCATAGATTCCATATTGCATTTGCACGTCCCAACTAATCAAGCCCGAGCACCCAAAACACAGAGCTATTGATCCATGAAAAAGAATCTCACCCATAGTGAATTAAAGCACTAGAACTCGACTTCGTCAGTTCATCCACAAATGCTCAAGATTAAGAGCACTGGTCACTCAGTAGCAAGAGGTGATTTGATCTCTCTCTGTGATAGTACTATTTTAGAGATCACACCTACAGGTGGTCCTGTTCAATGCATGACACATGCACTAATGAGATAAATCCGGAAAAGCCTCCCGTGACTTAGGTAAGTCACCCTGAATACAGGAGAGTATCTCATTATAACTTATACCAAGATGAAGTGCCCAACTCCATCTCTCAGTTATGAACAAGTTTATTGTTTCAAGTGTCCATGACTCAGACCTAACTGTGTGTAGCCACTACACACCTAAGTCATTACTAGAAAACAATGGGCCTTATACAACCATACATATACACAAGTAATAAGAGAAAGATGTCATTCTATTAAATAACCAATAAATATCCAGTTACAGAGATGAGAGTGCAGTCAGTGGGCTTTAGGGCATACACCAATCCCAACAATCTCCCACTTGCACTAAAGATCACTACGTCCTAACCTAACTCCCATAGACTCAACATGTGAAGAAAATACTTTCTCAGTAAGAGTCTTAGTGAATGGGTCAGCTAAGTTATTTGCTGAGGCAATCTGCTCTACCACTATTTCTCCATCCTGGACGAATTCCCGGATCAAGTGGTACTTTCTCTGAATGTGCTTGCCTTTCTTGTGATTCCTGGGCTCTTTGCAGTTAGCTACTGCTCCAGTATTGTCGCAGTACATGACAATCGGTTTCTGCACTACAGGAACAACTCCTAATTCCAATAGGAATTTTCTGAGCCATACTGCTTCCTTCGCAGCTTCCGATGCCGCCACATACTCTGCTTCCATGGTAGAATCAGCAGTACAATCTTGCTTGACACTTCTCCATGATATAGCCCCTCCTGATAGAGTAAAGACGTATCCCGAGGTAGACTTTCTGCCATCTACATCCGACTGGAAATCAGAATCTGTATACGCCAGTGGCGTTAGGTCATCTGCCCGGTAGGTTAGCATATAATCTTTCGTTCTCCGAAGATACTTGAATATATGCTTAACCGCTGTCCAGTGCATCGGTCCAGGGTTTGACTGATATCTACTAACCATGCCAACGGCAAAACAGATATCTGGTCTAGTACACAACATTGCATACATGAGGCTTCCAACAGCTAATGTATATGGTACTCTCCTCATGCTTTCTATCTCCTCTGGTGTCTTCGGACATTGATTCCGAGATAGTGGTACTCCATGTCTAGAAGGTAGCATGCCCTTCTTGGAGTCATGCATGTTATACTTGACCAATATCTTCTCAATATACGAAGATTGGGATAAGGCTAACATCTTGTTCTTGCGATCTCGCATAAGCTTGATCCCTAAGACATAGCTAGCCTCACCCAAATCCTTCATCTGAAATTGAGATGATAACCAAACCTTCGTAGACGACATCATGCCAACATCATTTCCAATGAGTAATATGTCATCCACATACAGGACTAAAAATGCAACTGCGTTTCCACTCCCTTTCTTATACACACATGGTTCATCAATGTTTTGATCAAAGCCAAAGGATTTGACTGCCTGATTAAACTTGATGTTCCATGCCCTAGATGCTTGCTTGAGTCCATAAATGGACTTCTTAAGCTTACAGACCATGTTCTCTTGGCCACCAGCAATGAATCCCTCTGGTTGCATCATATAGATGCATTCGTCAAGACTTCCATTAAGGAAAGCTGTCTTGACATCCATCTGCCATATCTCGTAGTGATAATGACATGCAATGACTAAGAGAATCCTTATGGACTTAAGCATAGCCACTGGTGAAAAGGTTTCCTCATAATCGATACCCTCTTTCTGAGTATATCCTTTCGCCACCAGTCTTGCTTTGAAGGTTTCAACCTTCCCATCCACTCCTCTCTTTCTCTTGTAAATCCACTTGCACCCTATGGGTTTGATCCCTTCAGGTGCATCCACAAGTTCCCAGACTTGATTGGAATACAGAGAATCCAATTCAGATTTCATCGCTTGCTGCCACATGTCAGCATCTATATCCGTTACTGCTTCATCGTAACTAGTAGGATCCTCAACCAGATCCTCGGAGTCTGTCATAAAAGACACTCCTAGGTATCTATCTGGTGGTCTAGAAATTCTCCCACTACGACGAGGCTCCGGAGTGTTAAAAGGAATGTCTTGATTTTCTACAGCCTCAGGATCTGGCACAGGTGCTGAAGGAGTTTCTGAAAGAATCTCCTCAAGGGTTTCTTTACAACCAAGCTCTTGGCGCATCATGCAATCATCCTCCAAGTATCTAGCATGAGTGCTGATAAGCACCTTTTGCTCCTTTGGATGATAAAAGATGCCTCCTCTCGTTCCCTTAGGATACCCAATGAAGTAGCACATTTCTGATCTGGGTTCTAGCTTGATAGCTTTATCATTCAGTACATAGGCTGGACAACCCCAAATGTGAATATGTCTTAAACTAGGTTTTCGACCTGTCCACATTTCTTGAGGTGTCCTAGGTACTGATTTAGAAGGTACCAGATTCAAAATGTATGCTACTGCTTCTAGGGCATATCCCCAAAATGATGTGGGTAGGGTTGCATGACTCATCATGGACCTTACCATATCAAGAAGGGTGCGGTTTCTTCTCTCTGCTACACCATTTTGCTGGGGTGTACCCGGTGCAGACAACTGAGACACAATCCCATGTAGTGTGAGGTACTCCTTGAACTCACCCAGGAGGTACTCGCCACCTCGATCAGATCGAAGAGCTTCGATATGTTTTCCTAGTTGTAGCTCCGCCTCAGCCTTGAATTGTTTGAACTTATCAAACGCTTCAGACTTGCGTCGCATTAGGTACACATATCCATACCTAGAGTAATCATCGGTGAAGGTGATGAAATACTCATATCCTCCTCTAGCTAGTTTGTTCATAGGACCACACACATCAGTGTGAACCAATTCTAACAACTCCTTTGACTTCAGTCCCTTTGCAGAGAATGACCTTTTGGTCATCTTTCCCATGAGACAAGATTCGCACTGAGGTAAAGGTTCGAGATCTAATGAGCTCAAAGGCCCATCCTCTACCAACCTCTGAATCCGTTTTAGGTTAATATGACCCAAACGTAAGTGCCAAAGATAAGTGTCATTGGTCGAAGATACCTTCCTCTTAAGGGAAGATGAGCTTTCTAGTTGTACATTGTGCAGTGAGGGAGCAATAGGATATATATAAAATAGGTTATCATGCATTCTACCGGAACATATAATATTTCCATCTCTACTGATATCAACACCAGAATGGAAAGAAACTGAATAATTGAATTCAATGAGTCTGGAGACTGAAATTAAATTCTTCCTTATGTCCGGAACATAGATAACATTGTTTAAAACTAATATCCTATCTTGCGGAAAATGTAAGGTAACTGCTCCCACTGCAACAGCCCATATCTTTGCTCCATTTCCAACTCTAAGTTCAAATTCTCCTTTCTCAAGCCTTTTCATTATCTGAAACCCCTGTAATGAATTGCATATGTGATTAGTGGCTCCAGAGTCTATTATCCATGAATCAGTAGAATCAACCACATGACAGGTTTCAATGTAATAGGAAAGAGATATACCTTTCTTATCTGAGCCTAGGAGCTTGGGACAATCTTTCTTCCAGTGACCTTTGAGGCCGCACTTGAAGCATTTCCCTTTGGGCTTTTCACCTGCACCTCTGTCCTTCTTACCAGCATTGCCCTTTTTCTGCCCTTTTCCCTTACCCTGCTTCTTCTTGAACTTTTTCCCTTTCGGGTTCAGTTTAGAGGAAGACTAGGAAAAATGAGCTTGGCCTTTAGGCTTCATGATGGCCTCTGCCGCCTGGAGTTCTTTCATTAACTCAGAGAGAGTCATGTCCAACTTGCTCATGTTGAAGTTGAGCTTGAACTGGTTGAAAGACTCCGGTAGAGTTTCTAGAATCATATCAGTCTGACTCCCCGCATCAATCTCAGCCCCTAGGATCTCAGCTTCATTGAAACAATCCATCATCTTGAGCATATGCTCTCTGACAGGTGTTCCCTCAGCCATCCTAGTATTCATGATTGTCCTTAAAGCAGCTTGCCTAGCTGGCCTGCTTTTGTCTGCGAACATCTCAGACAAGGACAACATGATGTCTGCAGCTGTGTCCATTTGCTCATGCTGCGTTTGCAACACGTTGGACATGGAAGCAAGCATGTAGCATTTGGCCATGCTATTAGCCTTTTTCCATTTCTTTTCAGCCTCTAGCTGGTCATCTGTAGAATAATCATCAACGGTAGGACAGGGTTCCGACAGAACATACTTGTACTCCTCAGCGGTGAGTACTATGTTCAGGTTTCTTTTCCAGTCTACGTAATTTGGGCCAGTCAATTTGTTCTCACGCAGAATACTCATCAATGGGCTAAAAGAGTCCTTCCCCATCTCTCTGGATATATAACAGGTTATAATTAGACAGGCAGTATATATGTAACATGTATATGGTGCTTGTATTAAAAGGAAAAAACATGCACAAGTCTTTTTACATTATTTCACCCTAATAATAATGTATCAGTGTCTCAACCTCCTCATAGACCCTCCACCGAAGGGATGGCCGAGCCTACAGTCACGTTGAGTTAAGCCTAGCTTATTTGGATCATCACTGTCTGGATACGCATACCCAGTGATAACCCAATCACTGATTGGTTTGGCCTCATATGACAAATAACACTAACTCCTAGGGAGAGGTTATTACCGTCTTATGTCAAGTGTATTACCATCTCTTATGAACGTTCCCAGAATGTCTATGACTTAAGTCCTCCGAAGGGAAGAGACTTTAATCCAATCTAGAAGTGATCTTTAGTAAAGAGCTCCACCGAAGGGATGGCCGCTCCCACTAACGCTTCATTGACATTCTATAGAAGTGATCTTTAGTAAAGAACTCCACCGAAGGGATGGCCGCTCCCACTAACACCTCATTACGAACATTCACATTAGTTCACCTACTAATTCATCAAAGTGATCTTTAGTAAAGAACTCCACCGAAGGGATGGCCGCTCCCACTAACACTCCAATGAGTTAGCATGAACCGAAAATGGAAGGCCGTGGGGTTTTTCCAAACCCCTCTCCCACTTGATTATTTAACACTAGGGTTATGGGCCCACTATGGTATCAACATATCAGATCTTAGTTTGGCCTCTTTTGGAAACTAAGGGTATCAAGGTAAACTAAACCCTATCCAATTTTAAACCTTAGACAAATAGAAGGTGCTGGTCTAAGAGCCGTTTAAAAATAATTGCCAAACTAAAACCAATCCAATATAGAAAGATGCCAATTTTTAAGAACCTAGTGGTGGCCATGTTACTAGGTGATAAACATAGCAATTATATAAAACATTCAACATGCATTCCATATATAAAAGCTAATTAAAGAATGCAATCCTTGATGGCTCCCTGCTCTTCGGACGTCAAATCCTTTTCCAATTAGGAAACTTGGTAAAGAGTCCTTCTTGCGCTAGGAAACCTCCATTGCCTCCATCACCATGGGACCCGGTTTGTTGCAACCTTCCTCGCTTGAAACTTTCCTTTTCTTGCTTGTTACAATAAATCAAAATTTATACAAGCAACCCAATGAAAAACAAAACCCAAAATTACATTGGAGATTCCTATGCTTTTCAAGAAAGCTTACATCAAGACTAGTTGAAATAAAGACAAGGAAATAATTACAACTTCCTATGATTGCTAACCGCGCAATCGTACATTTTTCAACTAATAAAAAACATCCAAATCCACACACATACATGCGAACCATCAAGGATGCAATATACGGCTGCAAAGAAAGAGGTTAGTGCATGCAATTGTGCTTGGTACAGCACTATTCATCATCCTGAAATTATTCCAGCAATCTGGAAAATTTTTCTGCACACTCCAACTGCAGTAAACTGAGTTTTGAAAAATTCCAGCACCCTGGAACAATTTCTGCACACTATATAGGTAGCAAACAACAATCTGAAATTGTTCCAGCAAACCCAAAAAAAATTCTGCACTCCTATCCTGCAGTAAACTGAGTTCTGTGCAAATTCCAGCAGTTTTGGAATAATTTCTGCACTCCTATTAAGCAGTAGACAGCAACCTAAAGGGCGCCACCCTGCCCTTAATAAATCTAGGAATGAAAAAACACAACATGGGATCATGATATCACATGGAGAGGCTCTGATACCATTGAAAGATTATGCATTACAGATCTGAAAGGAGACTAACATGGCTGATTTGCGTTTTAAAACTTTTAAAATCAACAGTCAGATCTAATTCTCCAGCCATGAAGACATGCATATAAGTCCATGAAATCATGATCAACATGTATCTAAATCAAGGAGAAGATAGAAGACTATTACCTTGATGATTTGTATACTTCAAAACTCTGAAAAGAAAGGCTTTAATGTTCTGAAATCAACCTGCAATCAGCAGCACAGGTGCAGAAATTTTATGCAGGATTTTCTCCTCTTGATCTTCTCTCCTATTCCACTTCCAAATCTGATTGGTAGTGATGGTGGGATCAAACTATGGAATCCAAGATGGGATTTCTGAATCACTCTTTTTGGAAAACTTAGTTGCTGGTCTTCTCTCTCCAATGAAGAAGAAGAGGGCAGCAACAAAGGTGCTGGGCGTGAATAGTATCTCAACTTGCAATGGGCGGCCAATGGGAACTTATGGTGATTCACGCCCCCTTAGGGTATTCCTTCTCTCTTAGTCATTCTCTGTTGCACGCCCAAGGCTGGGATTGGATTTATAAAGATCACATTCCATTATTAAGAGATCTCTTTCTTGAAGGAAAGACTATCTCTAAATAATAGCAACCAGCCCCTAAAGATATGCAACACTTACTAATTAAGGATACTAAAATAGTAACCATTAATTATAGGAATCTTTACCCAAAGAGGACCCTTTCCTTCCAAGAAAAGAAACCTAATCAAACTTGGAAACCTCACACAAGTGTCCCCACTTATGGCTGGCCCACAAAGATAGCTAAACACACCATGGCCCACTAGTCAATAATTTAGCTAGAGTTAAATTCATGTATGCCCACAAGAGCCTATTAGAATTTAAACTCAAAATTATTCTTCCACAAAATTAATTCAACCACATATCATCTAATTAGGAAACCATGCCAATATAGGAAAGTGGCTAGAAGAGGGACCAAAAGACATATTTGCCCTTGGCTCCCAAAATGACCAAAATGTCCATGCTAACCCCATAGCAACATTAAGATCATTTTAACCCTAACTCATTCCACTAGAGAGTTATGGTTGCACTCCAGGGACAAATATTAAATTGCAAATAAAGCTCATCATAAATTGACGATTGTCTTTGACCTACCAAGTACAATGACCACAATGCCCCTCTATGTAACATCCATAATCAAGTAGGTTAACCGATGTACTATCTACCTTCTTGATTACATCTCAACCTTAGAACTTCATACCCTTGACCTAATCATCATCCGGATATCATTCTCTTGATCCAGGGAGCGACCCACAAGTTCAATATCCATATGGAACATCCATATACTAAGATCTTAGATTCTGATGATTAGTCGGATAATTCTAAGGGGACGATCATTCCATCACATGATGGCATAGATTCCATATTGCATTTGCACGTCCCAACTAATCAAGCCCGAGCACCCAAAACACAGAGCTATTGATCCATGAAAAAGAATCTCACCCATAGTGAATTAAAGCACTAGAACTCGACTTCGTCAGTTCATCCACAAATGCTCAAGATTAAGAGCACTGGTCACTCAGTAGCAAGAGGTGATTTGATCTCTCTCTGTGATAGTACTATTTTAGAGATCACACCTACAGGTGGTCCTGTTCAATGCATGACACATGCACTAATGAGATAAATCCGGAAAAGCCTCCCGTGACTTAGGTAAGTCACCCTGAATACAGGAGAGTATCTCATTATAACTTATACCAAGATGAAGTGCCCAACTCCATCTCTCAGTTATGAACAAGTTTATTGTTTCAAGTGTCCATGACTCAGACCTAACTGTGTGTAGCCACTACACACCTAAGTCATTACTAGAAAACAATGGGCCTTATACAACCATACATATACACAAGTAATAAGAGAAAGATGTCATTCTATTAAATAACCAATAAATATCCAGTTACAGAGATGAGAGTGCAGTCAGTGGGCTTTAGGGCATACACCAATCCCAACAATCTCCCACTTGCACTAAAGATCACTACGTCCTAACCTAACTCCCATAGACTCAACATGTGAAGAAAATACTTTCTCAGTAAGAGTCTTAGTGAATGGGTCAGCTAAGTTATTTGCTGAGGCAATCTGCTCTACCACTATTTCTCCATCCTGGACGAATTCCCGGATCAAGTGGTACTTTCTCTGAATGTGCTTGCCTTTCTTGTGATTCCTGGGCTCTTTGCAGTTAGCTACTGCTCCAGTATTGTCGCAGTACATGACAATCGGTTTCTGCACTACAGGAACAACTCCTAATTCCAATAGGAATTTTCTGAGCCATACTGCTTCCTTCGCAGCTTCCGATGCCGCCACATACTCTGCTTCCATGGTAGAATCAGCAGTACAATCTTGCTTGACACTTCTCCATGATATAGCCCCTCCTGATAGAGTAAAGACGTATCCCGAGGTAGACTTTCTGCCATCTACATCCGACTGGAAATCAGAATCTGTATACGCCAGTGGCGTTAGGTCATCTGCCCGGTAGGTTAGCATATAATCTTTCGTTCTCCGAAGATACTTGAATATATGCTTAACCGCTGTCCAGTGCATCGGTCCAGGGTTTGACTGATATCTACTAACCATGCCAACGGCAAAACAGATATCTGGTCTAGTACACAACATTGCATACATGAGGCTTCCAACAGCTAATGTATATGGTACTCTCCTCATGCTTTCTATCTCCTCTGGTGTCTTCGGACATTGATTCCGAGATAGTGGTACTCCATGTCTAGAAGGTAGCATGCCCTTCTTGGAGTCATGCATGTTATACTTGACCAATATCTTCTCAATATACGAAGATTGGGATAAGGCTAACATCTTGTTCTTGCGATCTCGCATAAGCTTGATCCCTAAGACATAGCTAGCCTCACCCAAATCCTTCATCTGAAATTGAGATGATAACCAAACCTTCGTAGACGACATCATGCCAACATCATTTCCAATGAGTAATATGTCATCCACATACAGGACTAAAAATGCAACTGCGTTTCCACTCCCTTTCTTATACACACATGGTTCATCAATGTTTTGATCAAAGCCAAAGGATTTGACTGCCTGATTAAACTTGATGTTCCATGCCCTAGATGCTTGCTTGAGTCCATAAATGGACTTCTTAAGCTTACAGACCATGTTCTCTTGGCCACCAGCAATGAATCCCTCTGGTTGCATCATATAGATGCATTCGTCAAGACTTCCATTAAGGAAAGCTGTCTTGACATCCATCTGCCATATCTCGTAGTCATAATGACATGCAATGACTAAGAGAATCCTTATGGACTTAAGCATAGCCACTGGTGAAAAGGTTTCCTCATAATCGATACCCTCTTTCTGAGTATATCCTTTCGCCACCAGTCTTGCTTTGAAGGTTTCAACCTTCCCATCCACTCCTCTCTTTCTCTTGTAAATCCACTTGCACCCTATGGGTTTGATCCCTTCAGGTGCATCCACAAGTTCCCAGACTTGATTGGAATACAGAGAATCCAATTCAGATTTCATCGCTTGCTGCCACATGTCAGCATCTATATCCGTTACTGCTTCATCGTAACTAGTAGGATCCTCAACCAGATCCTCGGAGTCTGTCATAAAAGACACTCCTAGGTATCTATCTGGTGGTCTAGAAATTCTCCCACTACGACGAGGCTCCGGAGTGTTAAAAGGAATGTCTTGATTTTCTACAGCCTCAGGATCTGGCACAGGTGCTGAAGGAGTTTCTGAAAGAATCTCCTCAAGGGTTTCTTTACAACCAAGCTCTTGGCGCATCATGCAATCATCCTCCAAGTATCTAGCATGAGTGCTGATAAGCACCTTTTGCTCCTTTGGATGATAAAAGATGCCTCCTCTCGTTCCCTTAGGATACCCAATGAAGTAGCACATTTCTGATCTGGGTTCTAGCTTGATAGCTTTATCATTCAGTACATAGGCTGGACAACCCCAAATGTGAATATGTCTTAAACTAGGTTTTCGACCTGTCCACATTTCTTGAGGTGTCCTAGGTACTGATTTAGAAGGTACCAGATTCAAAATGTATGCTACTGCTTCTAGGGCATATCCCCAAAATGATGTGGGTAGGGTTGCATGACTCATCATGGACCTTACCATATCAAGAAGGGTGCGGTTTCTTCTCTCTGCTACACCATTTTGCTGGGGTGTACCCGGTGCAGACAACTGAGACACAATCCCATGTAGTGTGAGGTACTCCTTGAACTCACCCAGGAGGTACTCGCCACCTCGATCAGATCGAAGAGCTTCGATATGTTTTCCTAGTTGTAGCTCCGCCTCAGCCTTGAATTGTTTGAACTTATCAAACGCTTCAGACTTGCGTCGCATTAGGTACACATATCCATACCTAGAGTAATCATCGGTGAAGGTGATGAAATACTCATATCCTCCTCTAGCTAGTTTGTTCATAGGACCACACACATCAGTGTGAACCAATTCTAACAACTCCTTTGACTTCAGTCCCTTTGCAGAGAATGACCTTTTGGTCATCTTTCCCATGAGACAAGATTCGCACTGAGGTAAAGGTTCGAGATCTAATGAGCTCAAAGGCCCATCCTCTACCAACCTCTGAATCCGTTTTAGGTTAATATGACCCAAACGTAAGTGCCAAAGATAAGTGTCATTGGTCGAAGATACCTTCCTCTTAAGGGAAGATGAGCTTTCTAGTTGTACATTGTGCAGTGAGGGAGCAATAGGATATATATAAAATAGGTTATCATGCATTCTACCGGAACATATAATATTTCCATCTCTACTGATATCAACACCAGAATGGAAAGAAACTGAATAATTGAATTCAATGAGTCTGGAGACTGAAATTAAATTCTTCCTTATGTCCGGAACATAGATAACATTGTTTAAAACTAATATCCTATCTTGCGGAAAATGTAAGGTAACTGCTCCCACTGCAACAGCCCATATCTTTGCTCCATTTCCAACTCTAAGTTCAAATTCTCCTTTCTCAAGCCTTTTCATTATCTGAAACCCCTGTAATGAATTGCATATGTGATTAGTGGCTCCAGAGTCTATTATCCATGAATCAGTAGAATCAACCACATGACAGGTTTCAATGTAATAGGAAAGAGATATACCTTTCTTATCTGAGCCTAGGAGCTTGGGACAATCTTTCTTCCAGTGACCTTTGAGGCCGCACTTGAAGCATTTCCCTTTGGGCTTTTCACCTGCACCTCTGTCCTTCTTACCAGCATTGCCCTTTTTCTGCCCTTTTCCCTTACCCTGCTTCTTCTTGAACTTTTTCCCTTTCGGGTTCAGTTTAGAGGAAGACTAGGAAAAATGAGCTTGGCCTTTAGGCTTCATGATGGCCTCTGCCGCCTGGAGTTCTTTCATTAACTCAGAGAGAGTCATGTCCAACTTGCTCATGTTGAAGTTGAGCTTGAACTGGTTGAAAGACTCCGGTAGAGTTTCTAGAATCATATCAGTCTGACTCCCCGCATCAATCTCAGCCCCTAGGATCTCAGCTTCATTGAAACAATCCATCATCTTGAGCATATGCTCTCTGACAGGTGTTCCCTCAGCCATCCTAGTATTCATGATTGTCCTTAAAGCAGCTTGCCTAGCTGGCCTGCTTTTGTCTGCGAACATCTCAGACAAGGACAACATGATGTCTGCAGCTGTGTCCATTTGCTCATGCTGCATTTGCAACACGTTGGACATGGAAGCAAGCATGTAGCATTTGGCCATGCTATTAGCCTTTTTCCATTTCTTTTCAGCCTCTAGCTGGTCATCTGTAGAATAATCATCAACGGTAGGACAGGGTTCCGACAGAACATACTTGTACTCCTCAGCGGTGAGTACTATGTTCAGGTTTCTTTTCCAGTCTACGTAATTTGGGCCAGTCAATTTGTTCTCACGCAGAATACTCATCAATGGGCTAAAAGAGTCCTTCCCCATCTCTCTGGATATATAACAGGTTATAATTAGACAGGCAGTATATATGTAACATGTATGTGGTGCTTGTATTAAAAGGAAAAAACATGCACAAGTCTTTTTACATTATTTCACCCTAATAATAATGTATCAGTGTCTCAACCTCCTCATAGACCCTCCACCGAAGGGATGGCCGAGCCTACAGTCACGTTGAGTTAAGCCTAGCTTATTTGGATCATCACTGTCTGGATACGCATACCCAGTGATAACCCAATCACTGATTGGTTTGGCCTCATATGACAAATAACACTAACTCCTAGGGAGAGGTTATTACCGTCTTATGTCAAGTGTATTACCATCTCTTATGAACGTTCCCAGAATGTCTATGACTTAAGTCCTCCGAAGGGAAGAGACTTTAATCCAATCTAGAAGTGATCTTTAGTAAAGAGCTCCACCGAAGGGATGGCCGCTCCCACTAACGCTTCATTGACATTCTATAGAAGTGATCTTTAGTAAAGAACTCCACCGAAGGGATGGCCGCTCCCACTAACACCTCATTACGAACATTCACATTAGTTCACCTACTAATTCATCAAAGTGATCTTTAGTAAAGAACTCCACCGAAGGGATGGCCGCTCCCACTAACACTCCAATGAGTTAGCATGAACCGAAAATGGAAGGCCGTGGGGTTTTTCCAAACCCCTCTCCCACTTGATTATTTAACACTAGGGTTATGGGCCCACTATGGTATCAACATATCAGATCTTAGTTTGGCCTCTTTTGGAAACTAAGGGTATCAAGGTAAACTAAACCCTATCCAATTTTAAACCTTAGACAAATAGAAGGTGCTGGTCTAAGAGCCGTTTAAAAATAATTGCCAAACTAAAACCAATCCAATATAGAAAGATGCCAATTTTTAAGAACCTAGTGGTGGCCATGTTACTAGGTGATAAACATAGCAATTATATAAAACATTCAACATGCATTCCATATATAAAAGCTAATTAAAGAATGCAATCCTTGATGGCTCCCTGCTCTTCGGACGTCAAATCCTTTTCCAATTAGGAAACTTGGTAAAGAGTCCTTCTTGCGCTAGGAAACCTCCATTGCCTCCATCACCATGGGACCCGGTTTGTTGCAACCTTCCTCGCTTGAAACTTTCCTTTTCTTGCTTGTTACAATAAATCAAAATTTATACAAGCAACCCAATGAAAAACAAAACCCAAAATTACATTGGAGATTCCTATGCTTTTCAAGAAAGCTTACATCAAGACTAGTTGAAATAAAGACAAGGAAATAATTACAACTTCCTATGATTGCTAACCGCGCAATCGTACATTTTTCAACTAATAAAAAACATCCAAATCCACACACATACATGCGAACCATCAAGGATGCAATATACGGCTGCAAAGAAAGAGGTTAGTGCATGCAATTGTGCTTGGTACAGCACTATTCATCATCCTGAAATTATTCCAGCAATCTGGAAAATTTTTCTGCACACTCCAACTGCAGTAAACTGAGTTTTGAAAAATTCCAGCACCCTGGAACAATTTCTGCACACTATATAGGTAGCAAACAACAATCTGAAATTGTTCCAGCAACCCAAAAAAAATTCTGCACTCCTATCCTGCAGTAAACTGAGTTCTGTGCAAATTCCAGCAGTTTTGGAATAATTTCTGCACTCCTATTAAGCAGTAGACAGCAACCTAAAGGGCGCCACCCTGCCCTTAATAAATCTAGGAATGAAAAAACACAACATGGGATCATGATATCACATGGAGAGGCTCTGATACCATTGAAAGATTATGCATTACAGATCTGAAAGGAGACTAACATGGCTGATTTGCGTTTTAAAACTTTTAAAATCAACAGTCAGATCTAATTCTCCAGCCATGAAGACATGCATATAAGTCCATGAAATCATGATCAACATGTATCTAAATCAAGGAGAAGATAGAAGACTATTACCTTGATGATTTGTATACTTCAAAACTCTGAAAAGAAAGGCTTTAATGTTCTGAAATCAACCTGCAATCAGCAGCACAGGTGCAGAAATTTTATGCAGGATTTTCTCCTCTTGATCTTCTCTCCTATTCCACTTCCAAATCTGATTGGTAGTGATGGTGGGATCAAACTATGGAATCCAAGATGGGATTTCTGAATCACTCTTTTTGGAAAACTTAGTTGCTGGTCTTCTCTCTCCAATGAAGAAGAAGAGGGCAGCAACAAAGGTGCTGGGCGTGAATAGTATCTCAACTTGCAATGGGCGGCCAATGGGAACTTATGGTGATTCACGCCCCCTTAGGGTATTCCTTCTCTCTTAGTCATTCTCTGTTGCACGCCCAAGGCTGGGATTGGATTTATAAAGATCACATTCCATTATTAAGAGATCTCTTTCTTGAAGGAAAGACTATCTCTAAATAATAGCAACCAGCCCCTAAAGATATGCAACACTTACTAATTAAGGATACTAAAATAGTAACCATTAATTATAGGAATCTTTACCCAAAGAGGACCCTTTCCTTCCAAGAAAAGAAACCTAATCAAACTTGGAAACCTCACACAAGTGTCCCCACTTATGGCTGGCCCACAAAGATAGCTAAACACACCATGGCCCACTAGTCAATAATTTAGCTAGAGTTAAATTCATGTATGCCCACAAGAGCCTATTAGAATTTAAACTCAAAATTATTCTTCCACAAAATTAATTCAACCACATATCATCTAATTAGGAAACCATGCCAATATAGGAAAGTGGCTAGAAGAGGGACCAAAAGACATATTTGCCCTTGGCTCCCAAAATGACCAAAATGTCCATGCTAACCCCATAGCAACATTAAGATCATTTTAACCCTAACTCATTCCACTAGAGAGTTATGGTTGCACTCCAGGGACAAATATTAAATTGCAAATAAAGCTCATCATAAATTGACGATTGTCTTTGACCTACCAAGTACAATGACCACAATGCCCCTCTATGTAACATCCATAATCAAGTAGGTTAACCGATGTACTATCTACCTTCTTGATTACATCTCAACCTTAGAACTTCATACCCTTGACCTAATCATCATCCGGATATCATTCTCTTGATCCAGGGAGCGACCCACAAGTTCAATATCCATATGGAACATCCATATACTAAGATCTTAGATTCTGATGATTAGTCGGATAATTCTAAGGGGACGATCATTCCATCACATGATGGCATAGATTCCATATTGCATTTGCACGTCCCAACTAATCAAGCCCGAGCACCCAAAACACAGAGCTATTGATCCATGAAAAAGAATCTCACCCATAGTGAATTAAAGCACTAGAACTCGACTTCGTCAGTTCATCCACAAATGCTCAAGATTAAGAGCACTGGTCACTCAGTAGCAAGAGGTGATTTGATCTCTCTCTGTGATAGTACTATTTTAGAGATCACACCTACAGGTGGTCCTGTTCAATGCATGACACATGCACTAATGAGATAAATCCGGAAAAGCCTCCCGTGACTTAGGTAAGTCACCCTGAATACAGGAGAGTATCTCATTATAACTTATACCAAGATGAAGTGCCCAACTCCATCTCTCAGTTATGAACAAGTTTATTGTTTCAAGTGTCCATGACTCAGACCTAACTGTGTGTAGCCACTACACACCTAAGTCATTACTAGAAAACAATGGGCCTTATACAACCATACATATACACAAGTAATAAGAGAAAGATGTCATTCTATTAAATAACCAATAAATATCCAGTTACAGAGATGAGAGTGCAGTCAGTGGGCTTTAGGGCATACACCAATCCCAACAATCTCCCACTTGCACTAAAGATCACTACGTCCTAACCTAACTCCCATAGACTCAACATGTGAAGAAAATACTTTCTCAGTAAGAGTCTTAGTGAATGGGTCAGCTAAGTTATTTGCTGAGGCAATCTGCTCTACCACTATTTCTCCATCCTGGACGAATTCCCGGATCAAGTGGTACTTTCTCTGAATGTGCTTGCCTTTCTTGTGATTCCTGGGCTCTTTGCAGTTAGCTACTGCTCCAGTATTGTCGCAGTACATGACAATCGGTTTCTGCACTACAGGAACAACTCCTAATTCCAATAGGAATTTTCTGAGCCATACTGCTTCCTTCGCAGCTTCCGATGCCGCCACATACTCTGCTTCCATGGTAGAATCAGCAGTACAATCTTGCTTGACACTTCTCCATGATATAGCCCCTCCTGATAGAGTAAAGACGTATCCCGAGGTAGACTTTCTGCCATCTACATCCGACTGGAAATCAGAATCTGTATACGCCAGTGGCGTTAGGTCATCTGCCCGGTAGGTTAGCATATAATCTTTCGTTCTCCGAAGATACTTGAATATATGCTTAACCGCTGTCCAGTGCATCGGTCCAGGGTTTGACTGATATCTACTAACCATGCCAACGGCAAAACAGATATCTGGTCTAGTACACAACATTGCATACATGAGGCTTCCAACAGCTAATGTATATGGTACTCTCCTCATGCTTTCTATCTCCTCTGGTGTCTTCGGACATTGATTCCGAGATAGTGGTACTCCATGTCTAGAAGGTAGCATGCCCTTCTTGGAGTCATGCATGTTATACTTGACCAATATCTTCTCAATATACGAAGATTGGGATAAGGCTAACATCTTGTTCTTGCGATCTCGCATAAGCTTGATCCCTAAGACATAGCTAGCCTCACCCAAATCCTTCATCTGAAATTGAGATGATAACCAAACCTTCGTAGACGACATCATGCCAACATCATTTCCAATGAGTAATATGTCATCCACATACAGGACTAAAAATGCAACTGCGTTTCCACTCCCTTTCTTATACACACATGGTTCATCAATGTTTTGATCAAAGCCAAAGGATTTGACTGCCTGATTAAACTTGATGTTCCATGCCCTAGATGCTTGCTTGAGTCCATAAATGGACTTCTTAAGCTTACAGACCATGTTCTCTTGGCCACCAGCAATGAATCCCTCTGGTTGCATCATATAGATGCATTCGTCAAGACTTCCATTAAGGAAAGCTGTCTTGACATCCATCTGCCATATCTCGTAGTCATAATGACATGCAATGACTAAGAGAATCCTTATGGACTTAAGCATAGCCACTGGTGAAAAGGTTTCCTCATAATCGATACCCTCTTTCTGAGTATATCCTTTCGCCACCAGTCTTGCTTTGAAGGTTTCAACCTTCCCATCCACTCCTCTCTTTCTCTTGTAAATCCACTTGCACCCTATGGGTTTGATCCCTTCAGGTGCATCCACAAGTTCCCAGACTTGATTGGAATACAGAGAATCCAATTCAGATTTCATCGCTTGCTGCCACATGTCAGCATCTATATCCGTTACTGCTTCATCGTAACTAGTAGGATCCTCAACCAGATCCTCGGAGTCTGTCATAAAAGACACTCCTAGGTATCTATCTGGTGGTCTAGAAATTCTCCCACTACGACGAGGCTCCGGAGTGTTAAAAGGAATGTCTTGATTTTCTACAGCCTCAGGATCTGGCACAGGTGCTGAAGGAGTTTCTGAAAGAATCTCCTCAAGGGTTTCTTTACAACCAAGCTCTTGGCGCATCATGCAATCATCCTCCAAGTATCTAGCATGAGTGCTGATAAGCACCTTTTGCTCCTTTGGATGATAAAAGATGCCTCCTCTCGTTCCCTTAGGATACCCAATGAAGTAGCACATTTCTGATCTGGGTTCTAGCTTGATAGCTTTATCATTCAGTACATAGGCTGGACAACCCCAAATGTGAATATGTCTTAAACTAGGTTTTCGACCTGTCCACATTTCTTGAGGTGTCCTAGGTACTGATTTAGAAGGTACCAGATTCAAAATGTATGCTACTGCTTCTAGGGCATATCCCCAAAATGATGTGGGTAGGGTTGCATGACTCATCATGGACCTTACCATATCAAGAAGGGTGCGGTTTCTTCTCTCTACTACACCATTTTGCTGGGGTGTACCCAGTGCAGACAACTGAGACACAATCTCATGTAGTGTGAGGTACTCCTTGAACTCACCCAGGAGGTACTCGCCACCTCGATCAGATCGAAGAGCTTCGATATGTTTTCCTAGTTGTAGCTCCGCCTCAGCCTTGAATTGTTTGAACTTATCAAACGCTTCAGACTTGCGTCGCATTAGGTACACATATCCATACCTAGAGTAATCATCGGTGAAGGTGATGAAATACTCATATCCTCCTCTAGCTAGTTTGTTCATAGGACCACACACATCAGTGTGAACCAATTCTAACAACTCCTTTGACTTCAGTCCCTTTGCAGAGAATGACCTTTTGGTCATCTTTCCCATGAGACAAGATTCGCACTGAGGTAAAGGTTCGAGATCTAATGAGCTCAAAGGCCCATCCTCTACCAACCTCTGAATCCGTTTTAGGTTAATATGACCCAAACGTAAGTGCCAAAGATAAGTGTCATTGGTCGAAGATACCTTCCTCTTAAGGGAAGATGAGCTTTCTAGTTGTACATTGCACGTTTCAAGGTTCTAGAAGACATTACACGAGTCTATGGGTACGAGACTACAGTTTAGCACAGCTTATCACCCGCAGACAGATGGCCAGTCAGAGAGGACGATTCAGACTCTAGAGGATATGCTCCGTGCTTGTGTGTTAGATTTCAAGACTCAATGGGATGAGACTCTACCATTGTGCGAGTTTGCTTACAACAACAGCTACCACTCGAGCATTGGGATGGCTCCTTTTGAGGCTTTGTATGGCAGAAGGTGTAGGACACCTGTTTGTTGGGAAGAAGTCGGCACTCGCAGTTTCCATGGACCGACTATGGTTAGTGAGACCAGCGACAAGATCAAGTTGATTCAAGAGCGTCTGAAAGTATCCCGGAGTAGACAGAAGAGCTATGCAGACTCCCATCGTAGAGATCTACAGTTCAAGGAAGGAGATAAGGTTTTCTTGAAAGTGTCACCTACAAGGGGAACATTGAGATTTGGGCAGAAGGGCAAGTTATCACGGAGATACATTGGACCCTATGACATTGTGAGCAAGATCGGTGACGTGGCTTATAGATTGGCCTTACCACCTGAGCTATCTGGTGTACACAACGTCTTCCATGTGTCTATGTTGAAGAAGTATGTTCCCGATCCTTCGCATGTACTCCGGCATGAACCATTAGAGATCAGAGAGGATGCTACCTATGTAGAGAAGCCCGTGGAGATCATCGACACAAAGGAACAAGAGTTGAGGACGCGGACTATTCAGTGGGTAAAGGTATTGTGGGAGAACCATGGACCGGAAGAGGCAACGTGAGAATTACGAGATCAAGTGCAGAAGAAGTACCCACATCTTCTACCAGAGGTAAGTCTTATGTTTCATTTAGAGGACCAAATGCCCTAAGGGGTGGAGGATGTAAGACCCCGACCCGAGTGAACCCGATTAGTTCTAATTAAGTTGCGTGTTAGTCCTAGTTTGATTAGTGATTTTTGGTTAAGTTGGGTTTGGAATAGTCTTGATATTAGTTTTGGGCTTTTGGAGGGCTTTGGTAGCTTGTGGGGCCCTTTGGGGGTCCCCTTTCCGGCTTTCATTTTCTTGAGAAATTTTCCCGATTTGTTGTGAATTGTGTTTTTGGCCCGTTGCATTCATCTTGTGGATTCCTACAACTTTCATGTTGATCCCGTGTTCATTCGAGGCCCCGAAACCTGATTTTCAGGCCTAGAGGCTAGAACAGCCCTTTTAAACTAAATCTGTACCCAAAACTTATTATTCTCGAAACCCGTGAAACATATACTTTTTGGAAACTAGATATTTCGACGATCATTTCTTCCTTCTTCGTCGAATCCATCCGAGGTCCCGAATTAGATGATTTCAGCCAAACCAGTCCCTTAAGTTGAGGGACCCAAACCTCCTTTGTTAACAAAAGAGAACCCACCTCTTTCATTCTCATTTTACTCTCCATTGCTCCAGCACAAACCAGCTGAACCTAGGGTTCCTTGTGTTTTTCCTCTTCTTCTTGTTTCTTCATCTCCAAGCCACACCAAGAGTTCATCAATCAAGCAATGAAGATCACCATTCACTTCTTCATCTCACAAGCTTCATCTTGATACCATTTTTGGAGGAACCCATCAATCTTGAGATCTCCTTTGAACTAGTTCTCTTCATTTGAAGGTCATCCAAGTAAGTGATTCTTCCCATCTTCTAGATTTGTTGTCTCCTAGCCCTTGAAAAGCTACATTTGCATTATTGTTGGTTCATTCATTTTCATTCCTTGTGTAACCCATTTTAGGGTTGTTTTGGGGGTTTTTTATTGTAGCTTGGCTTTGAGCAATAGAGGTGATTAGAGGCTGTTTTCAGCTAGCTTGGACTAGAGGCAAGTGAATGTTTGGATGCCTTTAAGTTTGAAATGGTTTGGTGAAGTATTTGTGGATTTTCCATGCTTTCATTAATGTGTTTTGTTGAAATAAATGCTCATAATGCATCTTGATAGTCTCATTTAATGTTTTGTAAACATGTTGGTTTAGCATTTATTGTCTTTTGGATATATCCTAAATGAATGTTTGTGAAATGGTTTCCTTCCTCTTTCCTTTGTATTGGACTTGATATGGAAGAAGTGATGGAGTGAACACATAATGGGGTTTTGGAGAAGTGTAGATGGATGCATTGGAGGAGCTCTTAACTCAATTTTATTGTAGGGACTCAGTAGAAGTGGGGAGAATGATTTTAAGGAGGAGAAATGGCTAAAAATCTGATTTCAGTGGGTGTTCCCGCAGCAGGCGGTCAGCCTGCGGTCAGCCGCCAGTCACCGCCTGTTAGACCCCGACCCAGACCAAGTCGATTAGTGTGCGATTAGTATGTGTTTAGTCCTAAGTGAGCTTAGTTGTTGTTGGGTTAGAAGTAATTAGTTTTAGTCTTGGACATAGCTTTAGGAATTTTGAGAACGTTCGGTATTAATTAGACACACTCAGGAAGGCCTGAGTTCACGTGTAAGCTTGGGAAGATTGTATCGATTTCCGTGTGAGTGTGATTTTGATTTCATTTGAATGATGTTTCGACATGTTGCAACTTTCGTTTTAAGCACATTCATGTTTGAAGCCCAAAAACCTATGTTTTGGCCCAAAGAGGGTAAAGTTGTCTTTCTTGCACAAATCTGGACACAATTTTCGAGATCTCAAAACCATGTCAAAAATATACTTTTTGGAAACTAGATTTTTCGACGATCGTTTTATTCTTCTTCGTCGAAGTCATCCGAGGCTCCCAAGATCGTGTTTTGACCATTTCAAAGTTCAGGTTATTTGGGGCCCATTTCCTCACTAAAGCCCCATCTCCCTCTCTTTTCATTCACTTTACCAAATCTCTGCAACTTTCTTGACCTAGGGCAAGGAAAACCCTTTCTCTTTCCATCTTCCCCCTCTTACTTGATCTAGCTAGAAGACTCCAAAGAAGATTTCAAGAATACAATTTTCTTCCTCTCATCCTAAGCTCTCCATTGATACAATTTTCTTGAGGTTTCAAGTTGGGAGAGCTCTCCATTCTCTCCCATCTCTCTTGTTTGACCTTCTCTAGGTAAGAGCTTTCACTCATATCTTTCATGGAGTTGTTTTGGTTCCTTAAGATCATGTTTTTCATGTTTTCAAACCCTTTTTATGAAAATGGGTTCCTTGCTTTCATCGTGTTAAGTTTGGTATGGTTTCTCTTGGGTTTTCTTGTAGTGTTGGCTTAGCTTTTGAGTGAAGTGCTTGGAGAGGATTATTAGCATTTGGGCAAGGCAAGTAATCTCTATAGGACCATTGTGCATGTGTATTTTAAGCTACATTGTTGTTTTTGGAAATTTTGCATATGAAAATGTTTATAAGCTTCATGATCATGTTTTCCTTGGATTGGATGTTTGGGATTGTGAGAAATGTGTATTTTATCCCTCGGAGAGCATGGAGGCTCAGGGAGTGCAGGTGGAATGAAAAACAAGAAGAAGAGAAGAAGGAAATGTGGAAAATCTGCACTGAACTGTACTTCCCGTGCAGTTTCGGTCAGCTGGCGGCTAGCCGTAATTCCCATTTCGGCTAACCGCGAGCCAACCGAAATCAGCGGTTCCTTTTCCAGTAGCTGACTTTTGCTTCAGGGTCCTGCGGTTAGCTCACGGCTAGCCGCTAGTTCCCTTGCGGCTAACCGTAGGCCAACCGAAATTATTACGGTTCCTTTTCCAGAGAGCGGCATCAGATCTGGGTTTTCAGCGGTCAGCCCTACGGTCAGCTTACGGCTAGCCGCCAGCTGACCGCAAGCTGACCGAAATTGACCAATTCCTAGTTTTGAAGAAGTTTTGCAAGAGTGAAAACTAGAACATGTTAAGTGACCTTTAGCTTGATATTGTGTACTCGAAACTCGAGATGTCTTGAACTTCCGGGACACCAACTCTATTCCAAATTCCAACATTTGGGCTTCGAATACACAAAGATCAATCAAGGGTCCTCACATGTGCTTGATAGGCTTTGTGTTCGTACCTTAGTTTGATATAATGAATATCATCGTGTACTCGTTTTGAAGTTTAGTACAAGCTAGTTTTGAAAATGTGTTCCAAGAAAAAGGGGATCACTTCCTAAGCGTGTTATGCATATTAATTATGCCCGTGCTAGTCGTGTTCATCGTGTTTCGATAAGTGATTTCCCCTTTTTTTTTTATCTCGACGTGTTTAGACCGTGTTTCGCGTGTTTTGTGCATTCATGAATTAAGTAAACACCACTGAGCTTAGACTGCCCTTTCAGTCTGTTCCACTGCCTGGGGGTCTTTAAACATGTGGACTGTCTGCAGACTGGTCGTGTATTTATTAGACATCGTGCGTGTCCGGTTCCGCGGCCGGAATTCCCGTCTTTGTGAGAAATCGTGTCGTGCTTATATTATGTATATCGTGCTTGTCGTGCGTGCTTGCTCTTTTCATTATATAAATGATAGAGAAAGGATGGGCTCTTTGTGGATTGTAACTATTCATGATATTATATGTATTCATGCTAGTTTGTGTTAGTATCTCAGCTCGATTAAGTATTTTTGCAAATGTACCGCAGTCATTATAGTATTTCAATTGAAGGATTCGCTTATATGTTTTCTCTAACAGTCATTGTACATGTTCATGCCTAAATTGATTACCTGCCAAACCGTCGTGTTTGACCCTTGTTTGTTGGTGCCCAGGTGCAGGAGACGTTACCTTTGAGGAGGGGCGTCAGGAGGAGGCTCGTGAGCCAACCCCTGTGAGAGAGTGGCAGCCCGACGATGTCATCTAGACGTCGGGCGGGTTCTCGAGTTTCGTCACCTTTTGCCTTGGGTTTCTTTTGTTGTTTGAGGAGTGTATTGGCCTCTATTGGCCTCTCTTGGAATTGTAACAAAACTTAACTTGTTTTAGTATTAGTCCTATAACTTGAATATTAATGGGAATGCTTGTTAGCTTCTTTCTTTGATACTATGTTTTGATATTAATTGTCATGAGCACTTAAACATCGTATTGGTGCTCATCTTGATGTGTTTTGCTACACACTTCCGCATACGTGATTGTGTGAGTCAGATTCCGCTTGTCCTTGGAAATCCTCACCGCGGGAACCTGTGGGAAAGTATCATCTACATCATCATCTACTGCGTCGCGGGCCCGGGATCCGTTCCGGGGTCGCGACAGGACTGGTATCAGAGCGAGACATGTTTCAGGCACTTAAAAGAAACTAGAAAGATCTTAGGAACGTGGCGAGGATTCGTGAGTTCTATAGATTCGTTCGTATAGGATCTTAGAAACCCTTGTACCATGATTATTATGTTCTAACTCTTTGTTTTACAGCAATATGCCTCCAAGAAAAGCTCCAAATTATCATGCTTCAGGCAGTAATCAAAATGAGTCAAATGCGTCTGAGACACCTACAGCCACACAGTTTCAGGAACTTATGCAAGCCATGATAGCACAACAAAGGCAGGCTAATGAGAACCAAGCAAGGTTTCAAGAACAGTTGGCAAAGAAGGATGATGAAATGGCACAAGTTCAGAGGCAACTTTTGGAAGTGCTTCAAAATAGGAATGTAGCACCACCCGCAGGTCCACAGATTGTTATTCAGAATAGGGATCCTGACCCTAATGCACTGTTTGAGAAGTTTAGGAAAAGAGCACCGAAGGAGTTTTCGGGCAATGAAGACCCATTAGTGGCAGATGAATGGCTAGTCAATACGGAGAAGATCTTCGATATCTTCATGTGCACGGGTGTGCAGAAAGTCAACCTCACAGCTTCTTTATTTTATGGGCTTGCAGATAGGTGGTGGCAAACAGTCAAGGATCCATATGCAGTGATGGCAGACGATGAGGCATGGGCAACTTTCAAGATACAGTTTCAGGACAAATACATCCCCTCTCATGTCAAGAGGCAGAAGGCTATCGAATTCCAGCAGCTTAAGCAAGGTAGTATGACGGTGCTAGACTATGTCACCAAATTTGAGAGATTGGCTAGATATGCTACCGAGCTGATTGATACGGAAAGGAAGAAAATAACAAAGTTTTTGGAAGGGTTGAATCCGATCATCATGAGAGATGTTATAGGGGTAGTACCTCCAGCTACATATGATGAGGCAGTCAAGCGGGCTTATACTTTTGAGGATATTAACAACATGATTGTTCAGGACAGGAAACAGCAGTATCAGCAGCAGAATCAGAGGCAATAGCAGGGCAAGAAGCCAAGGCAAGAGCAAGGTCATGTGAGGCAGGGTTGTTGCCATTGTGGCAAGAATCATGAGACACACGAATGTCGTAAGGCTATGGGTGCCTGTTTCAAGTGTGGGGCTATGAACCAAGCAATCAAGGATTGCCCACTACTTCAGACTCAAGGGAACAGAAACCAGCAGCAGAGACAAGTAGCTCCTCAGAATCAAGCACCAGTTCAGAATCCGATGAGACCACCTCAGCAGCAGCAACAAGCTAGGCCACCAGCGCAAAATCAGAATGCTCGTCCTCCACAGTAGAACAGACATGGCCAAGGAAGGCAGAACCAAATACCGAACAGACTACAGATGCATGGACGGTTATACTATCTCAACCGTGCAGATGCTGAAGCTGATGGAGACGTGGTAGAAGGTAAACTTCTTATTTGTGGGGTAGAAGCCCAGATTTTGTTTGATCCCGGATCCACTCACTCTTTTTCATCCCCTAGTTTTGCGAAGTTGATTGATGCACCATGTAGTGAATTGGATTACATTCTAGTAGTGACCACTCCCGTAGGGAAACAAGTTGTGTGTAGAACCCATTACCCTAGTTGTACAGTGTTGTTAGGAGATGTTAATTTACCGGCCAACCTCATAGTTTTGGACATGCATGATTTTGATGTCATTTTAGGCATGGATTGGTTAGAAGCATATCATGCCACTATGGATTGTTTTAGTAAGACCATCACATTCAGATTCCAAGGACCACAGGCAGAATTGATATTTCAGGGGAACAGGAGAAAGTCTCAGGCAGGGTTTATTTCAGTGTTGAAGGCAAGCAAATTAGTGCAAAGTGGGTGCCAGGCATTTATTACGTTTATCACGGAGGATAAACAGTCCCAAGGGGTGGAGGATATCCCCATTGTGTGTGAATTTCCAGATGTTTTTCCAGAAGAAATCCCGGGTTTACCACCAATTAGAGAAGTTGAGTTTACAATTGAGCTCCTTCCAGGAACAGCTCCGATCTCGATTGCACCATATAGGATGGCTCCGGCAGAAATGGGTGAGCTAAAGCTCCAATTGCAGGATTTGTTGAGCAAAGGTTTTATTAGGCCAAGTGTTTCACCGTGGGGAGCACCGGTGTTATTTGTGAAGAAGAAGGATGGAAGTTTGAGAATGTGCATTGACTACAGGAAGTTGAACCATGTGACAGTGAAGAACAAGTACCCTTTGCCAAGGATAGACGAATTGTTTGACCAATTGCAAGGAGCAGCCTATTTTTCCAAGGTAGACTTGAGGTCAGGGTACCATCAGTTGAGAGTTAGAGACTCAGATGTTCAGAAAACAGCCTTTAGAACAAGATATGGGCACTATGAGTTCTTAGTGATGCCCTTTGGCTTGACAAATGCACCCGCAGTCTTTATGGTTTTGATGAACAAGGTCTTTGCACCTTATTTGGATCACTCCACGGTAGTGTTTATTGATGATGTTCTGGTATATTCTAAGAGTAAGAAGGAGCATGAAGAACATTTGAGGACAGCGTTGCAGCTCTTGAGGGACAACCAGTTATATGCGAAACTCAGTAAGTGTGAATTCTGGTTAGAGCAAGTTGCTTTTCTAGGCCACATCATCTCCAGAGAAGGTTTAGCAGTTGATCCAGCTGTTAGACCCCAACCCAGACCAGTTCGATTAGTGTGCGATTAGTATGTGTTTAGTCTCAAGTGGGTTTAGTTGTGGTTGGGTTAGAAGTGATTAGCTTTAGTCCTGGACATAGCTTTGGGAATTTTGAGAACGTTTAGTATTGGTTAGACACACTCAAGAAGGCTTGAGTGCACGTGTAAGCTCGGGAAGATCGTATCGATTTCCGTGTGATTGTGATTTTGATTTCATTTGATTGATATTTCGACGTGTTACAACTTTCGTATTAAGCCCATTCATGTTTGAAGCCCAAAAACCCAAGTTTTGGCCCAAAGAGGGTAAAATTGTCTTTCTTGCACAAATCTGGACACAATTTTTGAGATCTCAAAACCATGTCAAAAATATACTTTTTGGAAACTAGATATTTCGACGATCATTTTATCCTTCTTCGTCGAAGTCATCCGAGGCCCACAAGACCATGTTTTAGTCACTTCAAGTTCAAGCCAAATGGGGCCCATGAGTCATCACTTAATCCCCTTTCCCCTCCCTTTTCATTCATTTCCCAATCTCTGCAACTTTTGAGTCTAGGGCAAGAGAGAAAACCTCTTTTCTCCTTCATCTTCCTCACTTGGTTTGATCTAGCTAGAGAGCTCCAAAGGAAATTCTAAGACTACCATTTTCTTCATCTCCTTGCAAGCTCTCCATTGATACAAGTTTCTTGAGTTTTCAAGTTGGGCAAGAGCTCCTTTTTCTTCCCTCTCTCTTGTTTGACCTTCTCTAGGTAAGAGCTTCAACCCATATTTTTCATGGAGTCATTTTAGTTCCTTAAGATCATGTTTTTCATGTTTTCAAACCCTATTTGGAAAATGGGTTCCTTGTTTCCATTTTGAGTGAGTTTTGTGTGTTTTCTTGTTTTTGCTTGTAGTGTGAGATTAGCTTGTGTGAAGAGCTTGGAGGAGAGTGTTTAGCATTTGGGCAAGGCAAGTAATCTCTATAGGACCATTGTCCATGTATATTTTAAGCTACATTGTTGTTTTCGGAAATTTTGCATATGAAAATGTTTATAAGCTTCATGATCATGTTTTCCTTGGATTGGATGTTTGGGATTGTGAGAAATGTGTATTTTATCCCTTGGAGAGCATGGAGGCTCAGGGAGTGCAGGTGGAATGAAAAACAAGAAGAAGAGAAGAAGGAAATGTGGAAAATCTGCAGTGAACTGTACTTCCCGTGCAGTTTCGGTCAGCTGGCGGCTAGCCGTAATTCCCATTTCGGCTAACCGCGAGCCAACCGAAATCAGCGGTTCCTTTTCCAGTAGCTGACTTTTGCTTCAGGGTCCTGCGGTCAGCCCTGCGGTTAGCTCACGGCTAGCCGCCAGTTCCCTTGCGGCTAACCGTAAGCCAACCGAAATTATTACGGTTCCTTTTCCAGAGAGCAACATCAGACCTGGGTTTTCAGCGGTCAGCCCTACGGCCAGCTTACGGCTAGCCGCCAGTTTCTATTTCGGCTAGCCGCCAGCTGACCGCAAGCTGACCGAAATTGACCAATTCCTAGTTTTGAAGAAGTTTTGCAAGAGTGAAAACTAGAACATGTTAAATGACCTTTAGCTTGATATTGTGTACTCGAAACTCGAGATGTCTTGAACTTCCGGGACACCAACTCTATTCCAAATTCCAACATTTGGGCTTCGAATACACAAAGATCAATCAAGGGTCCTCACATGTGCTTGATAGGCTTTGTGTTCGTACCTTAGTTTGATATAATGAATATCATCGTGTACTCGTTTTGAAGTTTAGTACAAGCTAGTTTTGAAAATGTGTTCCAAGAAAAAGGGGATCACTTCCTAAGCGTGTTATGCATATTAATTATGCCCGTGCTAGTCGTGTTCATCGTGTTTCTATAAGTGATTTCCCCCTTTTTCTTATCTCGACGTGTTTAGACCGTGTTTCGCGTGTTTTGTGCATTCATGAATTAAGTAAACACCACTGAGCTTAGACTGTCCTTTCAGTCTGATCCACTGCCTGGGGGTCTTTAAACATGTGGACTGTCTGCAGACTGGTCGTGTATTTATTAGACATCGTGCGTGTCCGGTTCCGCGGCCGGAATTCTCGTCTTTGTGGGAAATCGTGTCGTGCTTATATTATGTATATCGTGCTTGTCGTGCTTGCTTGCTCTTTTCATTATATAAATGATAGAGAAAGGATGGGCTCTTTGTGGATTGTAACTATTCATGATATATTATGTACTCATGCTAGTTTGTTTTGGTATCTCAGCTTTGTTCGTATTCTTGAAAATGTATCTCAGCTTTGATAGTACTTCATACCAAAGATTTGCTTACATGTTTTCTCTAAATGTTATTGTTCATGTTCATGCCTACATGGATTACCTGCCAAACCGTCGTGTTTGACCCTTGCTTGTTGGTGCCCAGGTGCAGGAGACGTTGCCTATGAGGAGGAGCGTCAGGAGGAGGCTTGTGAGCCAACTCCCGTGAGAGAGTGGCAGCCCGACGATGTCATTTAGATGTCGGACTGGTTCTCGAGTTTCGTCACCTTCAGTCTTGGGGTTTCTTTTGGTTATTTTGAGATTGTATTGACCTTTATTGGTCTCTTATGGGTTGTACTAAACTTAACCTGTTTTTGTATTAGTTCTATAACTTGAATATTAATGGGAATGCTTGATAGCTTCTTTCTATGATACCATGCCTTGTGATCATTTGTTATGGCACCCAAATGTTTTGTTGGGCTCATCTTGAGGTGTTTTGCTACACGCTTCCGCATACTTGTACGTGTGAGCCAAATTCCGCGTGTCTTTGGGAATCCTCACCGCGGGAACCTGTGGGAAAATAATGAACCATTGAGCATAAACATCATCACCAACGTCGCGGGCCCGGGGATCCGTTCTGGGGTCGCGACACCAGCCAAGATAGAGGCAGTTGTTAGTTGGGTGAGGCCAAGCAGTGTGACAGAAATTAGAAGCTTTTTGGGGTTAGCAGGCTACTACAGAAGATTTGTCCAAGGTTTTTCGTCCATTGCAGCCCCGTTGACAAAATTGACTCAGAAGAATGTCCCATTGGTTTGGACTGATCAGTGTGAAACCAGTTTCCAAGAGTTGAAGGGAAGGTTAACCACAGCCCCGATTCTTACATTACCCTCGAGCAACGGCGGATTTATTGTTTATACAGATGCTTCGAATGTGGGACTGGGTTGTGTATTGATGCAGGATGGCAAGGTGATTGCCTATGGCTCGAGGCAGTTGAAGGACCATGAGAAGAATTATGCGACTCACGACTTGGAGTTGGCAGCAGTTGTTTTCGCATTGAAGATGTGGAGACATTACCTCTACGGAGAGAAATTTGAGGTCCATTCAGATCACAGAAGTTTGCAATATTTGTTCTCACAGAAGGATTTGAACATGAGGCAGAGAAGGTGGATGGAGTATATCAAAGATTATGACTTTCCCATCAAGTATCACCCAGGCAAAGTGAATGTGGTAGCAGATGCGTTGAGCAGAAAATCAGTGGCTATGGCTAGTTTGAGAGGAATGGGTGTCTTACAGCAGTTTGAAGAGTTGGGTGTAGAAGTGCAAACCCTGAGATTGGGTGCAATGTTAGCGAATATGACAGTTTCCGAACCTACCTTCATCCAGAAGATTAAGGAAAATCAGTTGCAAGACCCAGACTTGGCTAAGATAGTAGAAGTTATTGCAGAAAGCCCCGATTTCAAGATGGTGAATGGAATCTTGTATTTCCGTGACCGGTTGTGTGTGCCAAATGTGAATGATTTGAAGAATGAGATAATGAATGAAGCTCACAGCACGCGATATTCTATGCATCCGGGTAGCACGAAGATGTACCACAATTTGAAGAATCGGTTCTGGTGGAACAACATGAAGAGAGAGATAGCAGCTTTTGTGTCTCGTTGTCTAACTTGTCAGTTGATTAAGGCAGAACATCAGAAGCCTCCAGGCTTGTTACAGCCTTTGGAGATTCCGGAGTGGAAATGGGAGCACATTACCATGGATTTCGTTTCCGGTTTGCCTAATACCAAGAAGGGAAATAATGCAATTTGGATCATTTTAGATCGTCTGACAAAGTCTGCTCACTTCATTCCGATGAAGACAGGGAATATGATGCATATGGCACCACTTACGAAGTTATTCGTTGATGAGATTGTTAGTAAACATGGCCAACCCGTCTCCATTACTTCAGACAGAGACAGTAGGTTTGTTTCAAAGTTTTGGAAAACTCTTCATGAGTCGATGGGTACCAAGCTTCAGTTCAGCACAGCTTATCATCCTCAGACCGATGGTCAGTCAGAAAGGACAATACAGACTCTCGAAGACATGTTGCGTGCTTGTGTATTGGATTTCAAGATTCAGTGGGATGAGTACTTACCTCTTTGTGAATTTGCATATAACAATAGTTACCACTCTAGCATTGGTATGGCACCTTTCGAGGCACTTTATGGTAGGAGATGCAGAACTCCGGTTTGCAGGGAAGAAGTCGGTGAACGTAGTTTCCTTGGACCGACGATAGTTGGAGAGACAAGTGACAAGGTCAAGTTGATTCAAGAAAGGTTGAAGATCGCCCGAAGTAGGCAAAAGAGTTATGCAGATACTCACCGAAGAGAATTGCAGTTTCAAGTGGGTGACAAAGTGTTTTTGAAAGTCTCACCAACTAGGGGGACATTGAGATTCGGTCAGAAGGGCAAATTGTCTAGAAGATTTATTGGTCCGTATGAGATTTTGAGCAAGATTGGAGATGTTATTTATAAACTCGCGTTACTGCCGGAATTCTCCGGGGTACACAATGTTTTTCATGTTTCTATGCTCAAGAAGTATGTCTCTAGCCCTGCACACATTCTACAGCATGAGCCTTTAGAGATTCGAGAAGATGCCTCGTATGTGGAAAGACCGATCAAGATCATTGACACCAAGGAGCAAGAATTGAGAAACCGGACTATTCATTGGGTCAAAGTACTTTGGGAAAATCACGAGCCAGAGGAAACCACCTGGGAATTGAGAGAGCAAGTACAGAGGAAGTATCCACTGCTTTTACCAGAGATAATTGTATGTTTTATTTGGTGGACCAAATATCCTAAGGGGTGGAGGATGTTAGACCCCGACCCAGACCAAGTCGATTAGTGTGCGATTAGTATGTGTTTAGTCCTAAGTGAGCTTAGTTGTTGTTGGGTTAGAAGTAATTAGTTTTAGTCTTGGACATAGCTTTAGGAATTTTGAGAACGTTCAGTATTAATTAGACACACTCAAAAAGGCCTGAGTGCACGTGTAAGCTTGGGAAGATCGTATCGATTTCCGTGTGAGTGTGATTTTGATTTCATTTGAATGATGTTTCGACATGTTGCAACTTTCGTTTTAAGCACATTCATGTTTGAAGCCCAAAAACCTATGTTTTGGCCCAAAGAGGGTAAAGTTGTCTTTCTTGCACAAATCTGGACACAATTTTCGAGATCTCAAAACCATGTCAAAAATATACTTTTTGGAAACTAGATTTTTCGACGATCGTTTTATTCTTCTTCGTCGAAGTCATCCGAGGCTCCCAAGATCGTGTTTTGACTATTTCAAAGTTCAGGTTATTTGGGGCCCATTTCCTCACTAAAGCCCCATCTCCCTCTCTTTTCATTCACTTTACCAAATCTCTGCAACTTTCTTGACCTAGGGCAAGGAAAACCCTTTCTCTTTCCATCTTCCCCCTCTTACTTGATCTAGCTAGAAGACTCCAAAGAAGATGTCAAGAATACAATTTTCTTCCTCTCATCCTAAGCTCTCCATTGATACAATTTTCTTGAGGTTTCAAGTTGGGAGAGCTCTCCATTCTCTCCCATCTCTCTTGTTTGACCTTCTCTAGGTAAGAGCTTTCACTCATATCTTTCATGGAGTTGTTTTGGTTCCTTAAGATCATGTTTTTCATGTTTTCAAACCCTTTTTATGAAAATGGGTTCCTTGCTTTCATCGTGTTAAGTTTGGTATGGTTTCTCTTGGGTTTTCTTGTAGTGTTGGCTTAGCTTTTGAGTGAAGTGCTTGGAGAGGATTATTAGCATTTGGGCAAGGCAAGTAATCTCTATAGGACCATTGTGCATGTGTATTTTAAGCTACATTGTTGTTTTTGGAAATTTTGCATATGAAAATGTTTATAAGCTTCATGATCATGTTTTCCTTGGATTGGATGTTTGGGATTGTGAGAAATGTGTATTTTATCCCTCGGAGAGCATGGAGGCTCAGGGAGTGCAGGTGGAATGAAAAACAAGAAGAAGAGAAGAAGGAAATGTGGAAAATCTGCACTGAACTGTACTTCCCGTGCAGTTTCGGTCAGCTGGCGGCTAGCCGTAATTCCCATTTCGGCTAACCGCGAGCCAACCGAAATCAGCGGTTCCTTTTCCAGTAGCTGACTTTTGCTTCAGGGTCCTGCGGTTAGCTCACGGCTAGCCGCTAGTTCCCTTGCGGCTAACCGTAGGCCAACCGAAATTATTACGGTTCCTTTTCCAGAGAGCGGCATCAGATCTGGGTTTTCAGCGGTCAGCCCTACGGTCAGCTTACGGCTAGCCGCCAGCTGAC
Source organism: Cinnamomum chago (assembly GCA_038049695.1). Lineage (NCBI taxonomy): Eukaryota > Viridiplantae > Streptophyta > Magnoliopsida > Laurales > Lauraceae > Cinnamomum > Cinnamomum chago. The sequence goes on from CP142451.1 coordinate 63,923,531, forward strand.
CGCAAGCTGACCGAAATTGACCAATTCCTAGTTTTGAAGAAGTTTTGCAAGAGTGAAAACTAGAACATGTTAAGTGACCTTTAGCTTGATATTGTGTACTCGAAACTCGAGATGTCTTGAACTTCCGGGACACCAACTCTATTCCAAATTCCAACATTTGGGCTTCGAATACACAAAGATCAATCAAGGGTCCTCACATGTGCTTTATAGGCTTTGTGTTCGTACCTTAGTTTGATATAATGAATATCATCGTGTACTCGTTTTGAAGTTTAGTACAAGCTAGTTTTGAAAATGTGTTCCAAGAAAAAGGGGATCACTTCCTAAGCGTGTTATGCATATTAATTATGCCCGTGCTAGTCGTGTTCATCGTGTTTCGATAAGTGATTTCCCCCTTTTTTTTTATCTCGACGTGTTTAGACCGTGTTTCGCGTGTTTTGTGCATTCATGAATTAAGTAAACACCACTGAGCTTAGACTGCCCTTTCAGTCTGATCCACTGCCTGGGGGTCTTTAAACATGTGGATTGTCTGCAGACTGGTCGTGTATTTATTAGACATCGTGCGTGTCCGGTTCCGCGGCCGGAATTCCCGTCTTTGTGGGAAATCGTGTCGTGCTTATATTATGTATATCGTGCTTGTCGTGCGTGCTTGCTCTTTTCATTATATAAATGATAGAGAAAGGATGGGCTCTTTGTGGATTGTAACTATTCATGATATTATATGTATTCATGCTAGTTTGTGTTAGTGTCTCAGCTCGATTAAGTATTTTTGCAAATGTACCGTAGTCATTATAGTATTTCAATTGAAGGATTCGCTTATATGTTTTCTCTAAAAGTCATTGTACATGTTCATGCCTAAATTGATTACCTGCCAAACCGTCGTGTTTGACCCTTGTTTGTTGGTGCCTAGGTGCAGGAGACGTTACCTTTGAGGAGGAGCGTCAGGAGGAGGCTCGTGAGCCAACCCCTGTGAGAGAGTGGCAGCCCGACGATGTCATCTAGACGTCGGGCGGGTTCTCGAGTTTCGTCACCTTTTGCCTTGGGTTTCTTTTGTTGTTTGAGGAGTGTATTGGCCTCTATTGGCCTCTCTTGGAATTGTAACAAAACTTAACTTGTTTTAGTATTAGTCCTATAACTTGAATATTAATGGGAATGCTTGTTAGCTTCTTTCTTTGATACTATGTTTTGATATTAATTGTCATGAGCACTTAAACATCGTATTGGTGCTCATCTTGATGTGTTTTGCTACACGCTTCCGCATACGTGATTGTGTGAGTCAGATTCCGCTTGTCCTTGGAAATCCTCACCGCGGGAACCTGTGGGAAAGTATCATCTACATCATCATCTACTGCGTCGCGGGCCCGGGATCCGTTCCGGGGTCGCGACACCGCCAGCTAGTCGAAATGTCACGGTGGGTTTTCCAGAGAGCACTTCTTCTCCTCAAAACTCAGTCAGCACCACGGTTGGCCAGCGGCTAACCGCCGAACACATCGGCGGCTAACCGCCAGCTAACCGCACTTGGCGGTCAGCTTTCCAGTAAACTGCATTTCTGCCGCCCAGCCGCGGTCAGCTGTGCGGTCAGCCAACGGCTAGCCGCCTGCCCCAGCGGCGGCAGACCGCCAGGTAACCGAAATTCCCCAGATTTCGAAAAGCTCCCCGCTCGAACGAACTCTCCGGTTCGTTCGAGCAATGAGTTTTGTCGATCAAAGGAGATTCACTAGGCATTGTATGAGGCCATTCGCGAAAGAAACCATATCACTAGAATGTCATTCGAAGTTTTAAAAATCCAAAGTGTATAAGGAGCCCGGGTTGTCTTCAAACTCCAGGAGTACCAAGTCTTTTCAATAATCGACATACGGGACCCCTATCCACTTAAATAGATCTCGAAATCAACAGTTTTCCCGAAATGGTATAGTTCATTATATTTCTTCATTTCCAAGATTTACTTTATATGATCTGTTTTCCCGAAAGCTTGATGATTACACTAGTAACATTGACTTGTCCCGAAGAGTATTGCCCGATATGAAATGAAAGTTATACATTTGAATATTCTTGCCCGTTCATTGATTTACTTGCACTTGATTTACTTGCATATGTATCGATGTGTTATTTAACCTATGTGTCGGCATCACTAAGCTTGGATACCTTGTCGGTTTGATCCACCGACTTGGAGATCCCTCTCCCGTCCCGCCAGCTGCAGTTTGGATCCCGATACCCCGTTTATTACCGTGGTCCCGTCCCGATACCTGGCTTGCTACCGTAGTCCCGTCCCGCATATTTATATTGTATATATGATTTGCGCTGATTTCTCCTCACCTTGTGTGACTGAGAACAACGTCCCATGATACTGTTGTCACTTTAGTGACAGAGGACTTAGCTTTATGTGATTGCCATCTTGTGAGTTCCCGATCCCTTGGTTACCTCATATGTTTTATCTTGTTTACATGTTTTCTAGCAAATGATTTATCTATTTTATGAGAGTTCTTGCTTAAACAGATTTCCTTGCTTTTCGAGATATTTCATCTATTATATGTTGTTGTATCTTCTCACTCTCTTGCAAGACCGTCGTGTCTGATCCTTTGCTTTGGTACTCAGGTCCCGTTGCCGGTTTCCTTGAGGAGGAGCCGGAGGAGGCGGTAGGTGAGCCGGAGGAGGCGGTAGGTGAGCCGCAACCTCTAGTTGAGTGGCGTGCTGACGATGTCATGTAGACATCGGGTTGCTACAAGAGGCGTAACATTTTGGGGAGAAGTTATTAACCATTCTTTTGGGTTATTATTTTGTAATATTGGCCTTTGTTGGCCTCTAATTTTGGGGAATGTAACTAAATGATATTTTGTCTAACTTTAACAACTTTTGGGAAACATGCTATAGATCATTGCTCATTCTGATACAGTTTTGATATTTGATGTTAATGCCTGCATGACTAGAGATAGTCTACTATTTGATTTGCTACACGCTTCCGCACACAAAAGAAATATTCATGCAAGGTTGTGATATCCTCACCACGGACACCTGTGGGAAATTAAATAAATTGTATATTGTGGATGTAGACCCTTCAATCATCATCCACTATGTCCCGATCCCGGATTCCCGGTCCGGGGTCGCGACAGTAGGACTGTGGGAACATCCAATGATCAAGATGGAATCTATCTATATTATCCCCTTGTGCCAATTAATGGATTTATCATTAGTAAGTGCACACCCATCTCGATTAAGAGTTAATTGGATGGTACTAATGATCACTGTGATTAATTGGGGCTTAAGGATAATAAGATGTGGATCTAGGATTGGATAGGACAAATTTATTCCAATTGATCCATGGATATTGATAGAGGGGCCTACTTGTGGTAATTGGGAAGTTTAGGGTCTTCATTGTAATTTATTCCTAAGACTGGAGTGTAATTGCATTTATATAGTGGTGTTATTTGTAATTAACTGTGGGCCCAGATTGCACATGAGATATGGGGTCTCGTGTCCCAGTTGGAGCAAGTTTTCTAAGGAATCCCCAGCGGTCCCCACGCTAGCCCAAGATATTAGAAAGTTACTAATCTTACTTGAACTCTAAAAGGAAGGAATTAGAAAGTTATTATTTCTATTTGAAGTAGGACTTTTAATAGTGCTAATAGTAAGCTACTAATTTGTGTGGAAGTGTGACTTCTAATGCAATTAGTAAAAGAGTCTTAAGAGGAGTTTTGAGGGCTATTAATAAGGGAAGAAACCCCTTGGACGCCCCACTGTATTATTCACGCCCAAGACTCCTCAAGTGCAAGAGTTGCACATCTTTTCTCTTCCTTTCTCTCTTTTAGTTCCTTGGAGTTTCTAGTCGGGTTTTCTCTTGGAGATCACACCCATCTTCTTGAGAAAAGAGATCTAATAGAGGGTCATAGCGTGGAAGACAACAAGGGCTTGGAGATCTCTAATTGCTTCAAGAAAAGTTCTTGATCAAGTTGATTGTCTTCTCCTCGATTAGAGCACTACCAGGCTCCAAAGGTATAATCTGCTTCTCCTCTTGTGGTAGATTATTTTGTCGCATGTAGTTGCTGATTTCTATCTTCTAGATAGGTTGTATTGTTGTACATGATTGATGAGAATGAGGGATTGCATCCTGGATATGGTTAATGGCCTTCTAGATACTTGATCCTGAGTCAAGTGGGCAAAAGTTTTGAAAATCTATCCACAAGGCCCACCTACTTCCAACACTTTCATCCTCTCCTTCCCACCCTTGGGGCTGCCGGGAGCATGGCGGAGGAGGAAAAGTGAGGTCATCAACATTTTTGTATAGGTATGCCAGATTTTATGTTCTACTTGGAATTTGGAATGGTGATCCGGAGATTCACCTTCGCAAGTAGAAAGGAAATCAATTCTTTTTTCTAACTTTCAATTGCACATGTATTTTATGAAAGAGACAGTTTTTAAAATGCCATGAGAGGCGATTTCATTTTGTTTGCCGTGAAAGGCGATTTTGTGCCGTAGGAGGCGATTCAGTGCCGTGAATGGCAATTTACAAATCTCATCAATGAAGAAAGACAAGAAATGTGATTTTTTTTATGTCTCTTTACAAATGATACAAAATGTAACAGAAAAGTAAGAAAAGGCATCTGACTTCTTAGGAGATTGTGGGGACTCGTTCAAATTGACAGTTGCAAGTCATGTGGGGACTTCGCCATCGTCCTTCAGATGAGAACGCTTGATGCTTTGATTCTTTGGCTTGGCTTGGACCTCAGTTTTTTAGAGGAAAAAGACCAAGGGAAGGTCTTATATCCAATGAAAAAACAAGTAAACGGGCTGAAGAGCCACGTTTAGGCCATGTTGGATAGAAGGAAAGAGGTGGCCTTTTGGGGGGTGGCCTCCCAAGGGACTTCGATCACCTTGTGGTGTCTCTTCTGCAGTGGAGTGGCAAAGTTTCTTTGAGAATTCTTCAGAGATGTGTCCAAGGGTTTTGTATGTGTATGTCTCTATGTGTAGCCCTTTTCTTCTTGGAATGACCCCTTTTAATAGGCTTTTGGTAGCCATGGGGTGATTTATGGGATTGATGACCCATAATGAGAGGAGTTACAAGTTTTAATTCTTGATTTTGTAATTCCTTTTTCTTGGCTTGTGATTGGCCAGTGGAGAATGATGGGCATTTAATCGCCTTTAATCTCCATGATGAGGGGAGTTTCATGGTTTTAATGCCATGATTACTTGGATTTGTAACTCTCATTTGCTTGATTCTGATTGGGCCGTCAAAAAATAATGGGTTAATGACCGCATTAAGTTATCATAAACGGGTCAATTAACGACATTAAGTGGTCGCTAGGGCATTTGAAGAGTCGCGGGCCGCGCCGTGTCTTTTGGAATTCTTCTTGTGATGATCGCCGATGGATCTGCACGTTGTTTGATGTCGGATGGCAATGCAACTTCAGACAATGGTTGATACCAGTGGGCCAGTGACATCTGTCTTGTTGATTTCTCGATTGGTCGGACAGAAAGTGCACTTTTTTTGTTAGCCGGTTGGCGATCTTGGAGCGATCAATGATGATTTTATGCTCTTGACGGTGGATCTGAGATATCGATCGAGATCAGTCGATTTCGAGCATCGAAAAGAAATCACAGGGGCTAGAACTCCCGAAATGTGAAAAAAGGATGGAAAACAGGTCACCCGACGACAAATCTGGCGACCCGGATTTACATGGTCGTCGGGCGACCATGCACCCATGGTCGCCGCTAGGGTCTCCGGCAGCGACCATGGGGATTGGTCCCCTTTTAGTCGCCGTTTTCTCGGCCGTTCTTTGGTCTTTTTCGCCACCGTTTTCTCCTGAATTTTTCTTGACATTTCTCCTCATTTACTGGCTCAATTCTCCTGGATTTTGTATATTGCAATTTGATGGATACATTATCATTTTAGCGTCATTTGAATTTTCACACATGCATTGATTTAGAAAATCTTGAAATCTTGATTTACACATGCATTGTTTTTTAGACTAGAAATATTGATTTATGCATGTTTTGATTTTAAACTTTGATCCATTTAAATTTGAAAAGAAGTTTTTATGAATCAAGCAAGCCTATGAGTTTAAAATCTTTCAAATCATTTTAGGCTTTTTATGTTTCATGTTTTTAAACCTCTTAGTTTGATTTAAATCATGATTCCAAGCTTGTTTCATTGGCCCAAAATTCCCCTCAAAGAAATACTTTGAATTATGCAATTTTAAGGGGATATTGGTCCCAGGCCCGGGTTGACCTACAGTGTGGCCGGTCGACCGGGTCCCTTGCAGGTCGACCGGGAAAGAGTCGTTGGAGCTCTTTTTCAAACGGTCGAATTTATGACCGTTGAGCCCATGTCAACTGGGGAAAGGTGCAAGTCAACCGCAGACTCGTAGAAACTCATTTTTTGAGTATAAAAGCAAGTTCATTCCTTTGAAAATTAAGAGGAACTAAGAGGCCCTCATTGAGATGCTTTGAGGCCAATCAAAGGGGAATGAGCTAAGGAATGATAGGGGTCATTTGGAAAAGCTAAAGCTTGGTTCCATTGAGTTAAATCACTAAATAAGTTTTACTTTTCTTAATCATATGTTTTCATGCTTTGCTTTAATTATTGGTAAATCTTTTCTAGCATGATAAACTATGATTTGTTATGTCCTTAACAGGTATATGTTTTGAATTGATTTATTATTTTGGATGCATCACCTTGATTCAAACCAAGTAGTACTCATATTGGTATATCTAAGTAAATCATGTTATTGAAAACATCTTTGAAATTATATGTAACATAATTTCTATACTTGGTTGAATCTTTGGTTGTTGTTTTTCATCATAAGAAAATCACTTTCAAATCTATCTTATGTTTTGGATTCAACATCTTCACAAATCATATGTACTTTTATTTTAAAGTTTCACAACTTGCTTAGCATTGATAGGTATATCATTTTCAAGTTGAGTTTATAATTACATATGATTTGTCCACTAACTTCAATCAAATCTATTTTTGTGTTTTACACTTTCAAATGCTTTTAGCATACATATATTGAGCTACATTGTTAATTTGACTGAAATCCTTATGCATCACATGTTTTGTTCTTAAAATTTCACAACTTGTTTAGAATACATAGGTATATCTCTTACAAGTTATTTTTAACATGTGATTAGCATTCTTTCCTCAATCATAAATGTTTTTATGAGCTAAAACTTTTAAAAGCGTTTGGCATACATTTAGGAGCTTTTATTTTCAAATTGATTGAGGACATCATACATACACATTGTGCATTCATCTTTGCATTCATAGTGTGTGTGTGTGTGTGTGTGTGTGTGTGAATTAGATTTTCACTTTCATATCCGCCTAATTAAGAGGTATTTTATTGAGCTAAATTGTATCTCCATCAAGTGTACTCTAGACACTACTTACAGAGATAACCAACCTATTGGTTGTAGAAGTTATTGCTTAGCCTAAGAAAAGCATAGTGTAAGAGGTTATTGCTTAGCCTAAGAAAATAATAATGTAGAGGTTATTGCTTAGCCTTGGAAAGCATAATGTCTCGATTGGTTTTGACCTATGAGTCGGCATCACTAAGCTTGGATACCTTGTCAGTTTGATCCACCGACTTGGAGATCCCCCTCCCGTCCCGCCAGCTGCAGTTTTGATCCCGATACCCGGTTATTGCCGTGGTCCCGTCCCGATACCCGGTTCGCTACCGTGGTCCCGTTCCCGTATATTTATATTGTATATATGATTTACGTTGAGTCTCCTCACCTTGTGTGACTAAGACCAACGTCCCGTTATACTCTTGTCACTTCGGTGATAGAGGACTTAGCTTCTTGTGATTGCCATCTTGCCAGTTCCCGATTCCTTGGATACCCGACATGTTTTATATTGTTTACTTGCTTTCCGATAAATGATTCGTTTCCTTTATGAAAGTTGTTATTTAAACAAGTGCTAATATTCTCCAATGTAAATTCAGTTATTATTATATTGTTTTCTGTCCTTTGTACCCGCACATGTTTTAAATGAATGCCGGTTGGGTGAATGACCATGCTTTTACATATGTTCCATACGATCAATGATTTTGCTAGATTTACATGATTACACGTGTTTTAAAGGAATACCCGAATTGTTAAATATCCGTGCCTTGTTTTAAAGGACATTTGGTTTGTCAGATATCCATGTTTATACCTGTTTTTAAATGAATACCCGAATTGTTAAATACCCATGCTTTGAAATATGTTTCAAATGACACTTGTTTTGCCAGATCACTATGTTTATACCGGTTTCAAATGAATATCCAATTTGTTAAATATCCCTGCTTTGAGATATGCTTTAAATGAACATTAGTCTTGTCAGATTTCCTTGGTTACACCTGTTTTAAACGAACATCCGGTTTGTTAAATATCCGTATTTTTCACATATGTTTCAAATGGACATTGGTTTTGCCAGACTGCTATGGATACCTGATTTGTTGTATACTTGTGTTTTACTTAAGTTTCAAATGAACGTTTGTTTTGTCAAACCACTATATTTATACATGTTTTAGACGAATACCCGATTGTCAAATATCTATGATTATAGATGATGTAAATGAATACATGTTTTATTAGATCTTCACGTTTCACCCATGCTTGAAATGAATACAGGTTTTCCCGAGATTTCCGACTTTTGCACCCGTTTAATTATATGTAGCATTTGATCGATTAGCATGATTTATTATATGTTTTATTCTTTAGTATATTTGTGATCTTTTCATCCACTTGCCAGACCGTCGTGTCTGACCCACTACTTTTGGTACTCAGGTTGAGATTTCTTCGCCCCGAGTTGAGTGTTTTGTTGGCTGTGGAGCCACGCCTTGCAGGTTGGTTTGTCGGCTATGTCATGTAGACATTGAGCTTGACATCGGAGCTACGTCACATTTGGGTAGTAGTTTATAGCTTATTGTTGTATGGCTTTTGTTAGCCTTTTCCTTGGGATTCTTAATTAATGTACATTGATAATTGTAACTTGAACATATTTGGGAATGTAATATCCTGTTACTGTCAGCTCTGTAATTTATTGTGATGGTTACTCCAGTCTGATATGATTCTTGATATAATAGCTTAGTGCTAAAGGTTGAGTGCGACGCGGAATCCGATGGCCACGGACTTCGGGTCGCAACGCCACAAAAGCTTCCGCAAAATATTCAGAATGTGTTGTCTTCACACACGCGGATCCTGGGAGAAGTAAAATACATTTATGCTTAATCCCAATTTCCGCCCCCGAGGTTTCGGTTCGGGGGCGTGACACATTAGACCTTGCTTTCTTTTGGTAATTTGATCATATTGTGCTTTATAGTTAAATGAATCTAATCCTTTCCTTGAAGTTGACCCTCAAGTGGTAAAACCATCTACTTCTTGAACCAAATAGTTATACCTTGTCAAAAGTTTGACAAAAGAAGAGAATGGATTGAGGGGGAGTGTAAACCTTCATAGGAAGTATTAGTTTTGATCAAATTGACCCTTGGATTGCCTTTAGACCCTTAGAGACTACTTCCATACATGATAGCCTGTTATGTATTTCATTTTCGATTTCATTTGTTAACAGGTGCTACTCAAGGTATTTTCCTTATTTCATGTGTGTAGGTACCTTTGTAATTTAATGTCAAAGGGGGAGAGAGCATTCAAGTACTCAAAGATCTCCTATTCTTCAAAGGGGGAGAGAACATTCAAGTTCTCAAAAGGGTGAAGAGAATGTCCAAGCTTCCTAAGGGGAGGTTTTGTATGATCTTCTACAGGGGGAGAAAATACATACCTTACCAAAGGGAGAGAGAGGCATGGTCAAAGGGGGAGAGCTCAGTAGAAGAAGAAAGCTTGGAAGGTAAAGAAGATGCTTGGCTAAAGAAAGAAAGATTGAAGAATGATCAAGCTCCAAGCATCATGAAGAATGAAGAAAAGGAACCAAGAGCCCAAGCTAAGAGGAGAAGCATCCAAGAAGATTTCAAGACTTGTCCAGCTGAGGGGGAGCTGAAGACTTAGTGTGTAATGTTCAGTGGTGAGTGTGTTGCCATCAAATTGCAAAGCGGGAGATTGTTAGGGATTTTGTAGATTGCAATTTGATGGATGCATTTTCATTCTAGCATCATTTGATTTATACACTTACATTGTTTTAGATAAACTTGAAATCTTGATTTTTACATGCATGGTTTTTAAGAGTTGTAAAAGTATTGATTTATGCATGATTTGTTTTTAAACTTGGATGCATTTGTTTTTTAAAAGAGTTTTAGAAATCAAGCAAGCCTTTGGTTTAAAAGTTTTGAATCCTTTTAGGCTTTTTATGTTCATGTTTTAAAAACCACTTAGTTTGATTTAAAACATGTTTTCAAGCTTGATTTAATGGCCCAAAAATTCCCAACCAAAATTACTTTAAAAAATTCATTTTTGGGAAAACAGGACTTTTACCGGCGGCCAAAACCACTTTTACCGGCGGTCTCTGGCCGCTGCTAAAAGCAGTTTTTCAAACGGTCATTTTTATAGCCTTTGTGTGTACCCGGTCAACCGAGACCTGTTTCCAGGTCGACCGAGGACTAGCCGTTGGGCACTTTTTGCTATAAAAATGAGTTCTTTCCTTTGCCAAATGTTGGAGAATTTTAAGCCTTCTTAGAGGTGTTTGGAGACAAGGCAAAGGGGATGAACTAAGAGAGACCAAAGAGTCATTTGGAGAGCTAAAGCTTGGATTAATGAAGTTAAATCTCTAAGTGAGCTCTACCTCTCTTAATCATAGTTTACATGCTTTGCTTAAGTTATTGGTAAATGATTTTGAGCATGATAACTATGATGTGATGAATCCATTCTTCTCTTAATCTTTGATCTAATTAAGATTGGGTTCTTCACTTTGTTTTCATCCAAGTTGTTTTTAAATCTTCCTTAATCATGCTTAGCCTAAATCTTTGATTTCTTTTATTTAGCATGATTCATTTTCCTGGTTGAAACATTACTTGTTGTTTTCATTCATTTAAACATTAGTAAAATTAATTTGGTTTTGAAAACAACATTGCACATGCATCACATGTTCTAAGTTAGTCATTTTCATACAACTTGTTAGTCTTTGATTTTCATATCATTAACAAGTTGATTTTCATACATGTGATTTGCATTAAACTTCAATCAAATCTTTTATGTGCATTAAACTTTGAAATTCTTTAAGCATATATTTGATTGAGCTTTCTTTTTAAACTTGATTAAAGTTATCACACACACACATCATGAGCATACACATTTGCATTCATTTAGTGTTTGTGTGAGTTTGTTATTCACTTTCATATCTGCCTATTTAAGAGGCAATTTCATTGTGCTTAAATTGTATCTCTTAGAGTGATCTTTTGTAAAGACACCTTCTTTGAGAAATCTCTTTTGTAAAGGTTATTGCTTAGCCTAAGAAAAGCATTGTGTAAAGGTTATTGCTTAGCCTAAGAAAAGCATCTTGTAAAGGTTATTGCTTAGCCTAGAAAAGCACATTGAGAGGTTGTTGTTTAGCCTAGAAAAACAACATTGTAAGGGTTATTGCTTAGCCTAGTAAAAAGCATAAATAGTGGAAATCCGGTGGGGTGATTGGATCACAAGCCGGTAGTGGACGTAGGCATTGAGGCCGAACCACTATAAACCTTTGTGTTGTGGTGCTTGCTTTTGTGGTGATTGTTTATTTTAGCTTCCGCATATTGTTTGATTAATCATCACATGTGACTAGTTTATGTTAAGAAATTAAAATTTGTCTAAATTGGTCATATTTGTAGCACACCCTATTCACCCCCCCCCCCTCTAGGGTTAGGATCCTCAGGACTTACAGCTTTCTCTTTCTAATTAAAATAGAAGTCTCACTTCCATTAATAATTAGTAACTTACTATTACCAGTATTAGAAGTCTCACTTCAAATAGAAATAGTAACCTTCCAATTCTTTTCTATTAGAGTTCAAGTAGAATTAGTATCTTTCTAATAACTTGGGCTAGCGTGGGGACCGCTAGGGATTCCTTAGAAAGCTGGCTCCAACTGGGACACGGGACCCCACATCTCATGTGCAATCCGGGCCCACAGTTAATTGCAAATAACTCCACTATATAAATGCAATTGAACTCCAGTCTTAGGAATAAATTACAATGAAGACCCTAAACTTCCCAATTACCACAAGTAGGCCCCTCCATCTATATCCATGGATCAATTAGACCTGTCCACCAAAATAGATTCATATCTTATTATCCTTGAGCCCTAATTAATTATAGTAATCATTTGGTACCGATCCAATCAACTCTTAATTGGAATGGGTGCGCACTTACCAATGATAAATCCATTAATTGGCACAAGGGGATATTAAAGATAGATTCCATCTTGACTATTGAATGTTCCCACAGCTCTACTACCACGTACCCAAATCACCGAGGTGTTGACCTACAATTGGCCTCACTCATTGGTGACTCAAAGCAAATGAATAGATAGAAACTTGAGTTCATTAATGTCTCAGGATTATGAGCCTATTGCTAGGGAATTATGAGAGCAGGCCTTAAAGTAAAGACAGTGTATATAAGGTGCATCTCATGGTCCTTCAATACATCCAATGTACCAGCACCATGATCCAGAATCTTACATTCCAATGATCGAGACAAATCACACTATCTCATAGTGATCAAAGGGCTGCAACCTTGTCAGATGAGATGCCCAATCTCATCACTGGTTGTGAAGATATTTAAGTATAAGATTTGCAATACATGTCTCCTGTATGTGGATCTCATCCATACACATGTATTACATCTAGTATACTTGTGGACTCCGGTTCATCTCATGAACCATTATGTCATTCGTATTAGTTATGTACAAACAAGTAATAAAACACCCTTCATCTCATGAAAGGAAAGCAATAATATATATTGATAAATAAAGAAATTAATCAATTTATTCTTCATATACTGGTATTGAGACCATAAAACTAACAATCTCCCACTTGGACTCAATGCCAATCAAGGTTGCATCTCATGCGAATCCCGTCTACTTACTGCCCAAAGACTTTGGTACTCAAAGGCTTAGTAAAGGGATCTCCCAGATTGTCTGCAGAGTCTATCTAGGTGATAGCAGTATCACCTCTCTGCCCAATCTCTCTGACCATTTGTTATAACCTCTGTACATGCTTTTGGCTCATGGGTTCCTTGGACTTATCGACTGCCCTACTGTTTCACAGTAAACTGTGAGCGGCTGTCCTGCCAAAAGCACCACTCCAAGTTACATAAGGAATCTATTGAGCCAATCTGCTTCTTTGGCTGCTTCTCAAGCAGCTACAGCATAAACACTTACCCAGAAGTTGATTTCTTAGAATCCTTATCTGACTGGAAGTTAGTATCTATGTAACCGACTCATTACTGCCGTAAATCAACATGTGATATTTAGTCCTTCTCAAGGATTTGAGAACACATCTTACAGCAGTCCAATGGTTAAGACCTAGGTTAGACTGATATTTGCCGACTAAGCCCAATGCATGACAGATATCCGGTATAGTATATAGCATAGCATACATGAGGCTACCAACACCCGAAGCGTATGGTATCGACCTCATCTGCTCCTTTTCCTCAGGTGTCTTGGGACACTGATCCTTGGAAAGGTGCACTCCATGCCTGAAAGGTGTAATACCCTTCTTGGAGTCTTGCATAGCAAACCGTACCAACACCTTATCTATATACGCATATTGGGATAAGCCAATCATCCTATTTATCCGGGCTCAATGGAGTTTGACCCCTAGGATGTGGCTGGCTTCTCCCAAGTCCTTCATATCAAAAGTCTTAGCCAACTAAACCTTTTACTATTGACAACATCCATATACCACTCTCTAGGAGAAGGATGTCGTCGACTAGAAAAATTACCCTGCCTCCTTTACTTTTTATGTACACTCATGACTCATCCGGATTTTGACAAAATCAACTGACTTGATTACTTAGTCAAAACGAATGTTCTAGGTTTGGGATGCTTGCTTCAGTCCATAAATGGACATCTGCATCTTGCAAACTCATTGCTCTTGGTTGTTTAGCTATAAAACCATCTGGCTGCATCATATAGATGTCTTTGTCAAGATGGCTACTCAGAAAAGCCGTCTTGACATCCATTTTCCTAATCTCGTAATCGAGATGAGCCGCAATGGATAAGAGTATCCAGATGGACTTGAGCATGGCTACCAGCAATAAGGTTTCCTCATAATCGATATCTTTTTTTTTAGTATATCCTTTCGCAATAAGCCTGACCTTGAAGGTCTTAACTCTTCCATCTGGTCCTCTCTTTCTCTTATAGACTCACTTGCACCCAATAGGTTTAATATTGGCAGGCAAGTCCACAAGTGTCCAGACCTGATTGGAGTACATAAACTCCATCTCAGCTTTCATAGCATCTTCCCAACGCCCCGAATCTATGTCATTAATTGCTTCATCATAGTTACAGGGATCCTGTTCCAGTTCTTCCGGGATTACCTCGTAAGTCTCTCCCAAGAACGGGAACCTGTCAGGGGGCCTGACTATTCACCCACTACGACGAGGCACTGGTGTAACTACTGGGTGTGGTAAGGGCGGTTCTTCCTCAAGTTTGGTCATACTTGGATTTGGAATTGTTTGCTCTTGAATTTCTTCCAAGATCTCCTTTTTTAAAGATTTCTGGTCTATCATACAATCTTCCTCCAGAAAAACCGCATTAGTGCTCACCAGCACTTTCCGCTTTCTGGGATTATAGAATAACCAATCTTTAGTTCCTTTAGGATATCCTACAAACGTGCACACTTCCGACTTTGTTTCCAATTTATCCGTCTTAACCTTTAGCACGTGTGCCAGACAACCCCAAATGTGTAAATGTTGTAGACTAGGCTTTCGCCCGGACCACAACTCCCGGGGAGTCTTAGGTACAGACTTAGATGGTACGAGGTTTAGTATGTACATTACAGTATCCAAGGCGTATCCCCAACTGGATATAGGTAATCTTGAGAAACTCAGCATAGACCTAATCATATCTAAAAGAGTCTGGTTCCTTCCTTCTACTACTCCATTCTGTTGAGGCATACCACGAGCAGACAACTGGGATAAAATCCCATTTTCTGATAAGTATCCCATAAAATCAGTGGAGAGATATCCTCCTCTGGCCCTGACATTAATGGGTCCACACACATCAGTATACACTAATTCCAACAAATCTTTGGCCCTTTTGCCCTTTGATGAAAAAGAGTCTTTTGGTCATTTTACCTTCCAGACAGAACTCGCAGACAGGCATTGGTTCTACCACCAATAAAGGCAAGATACCATCTTTCACTACCCTGTCAATCCTATTTAGGTATATATGACCTAGCCTCAAGTGCCAAAGTTTTGTTGGATCAGATGAAGGTGATTTCCTCTTTAATGATGGTCTATTAATTGTTTCAATATCATGTATCTCATACATTATGGGATTAACAAATAAATTCCATTGATTACCTTGTCAGAATACATAAAAGTACCGTATCTCTTTATGACAATTTCAGTACCAAGAGTAATAGAATAACTCTTATTCACCATACTAGAAACTGAAATTGAATTCCGCCATAAAGACGGTACATTTAACGTGTCTGACAAAACCAATCTATCATTTAAAAAACATAATGTAATAACTCTCACTGAAACAACCTCTGCCTTAGCATCAGATCCTAGGTTGACAATGATTTCTCCAACGCTGAACCTCCTGGTTTCCCTGAACCCCTGCAACGAATTACATATGTGATCAGTTGCCCTGGAGTCCATACACCAAGATTCTGAAGTACCAGTTGCAAAACTAACTTCAGAAATAAGTGACTCGATCATACCTGAGGTCTTCTTCTTAGACAGATATTCTGGACAATTCCTTTTCCAATGTCCTGTCTTACCAGAATGGAAACACTTTCCTTTTACTCCCGTACCCTTAGCCTTGGCCACACTACAAGTAGAACCATTCTCCACCTTAGGACCCTTGATGACTGATTTCTTCTTGCTATCTCGATCTTTGCCTTTCGGCTTGGTCCTAGCAAATGACTTTTCTATCATGAGGGAATTTTGCTCTTTCTTCATGATTTCCTCAGTCACTACCAGCTGGCGAGACAGCTCAGCCTTGGTCATTTTCAATTTATTATAATTGATCTCGAAATGATTGAAAGAATCCGGTAGTGACTGAAGGATCATGTCGATCTGCGATTCTTTATCAAACGTAACACCCAGTACATCTAACTCATTTAGTGCGAGACTCATTTTCAACAAATGTTTTTGTACTGGGGTTCCCTCAGCCATCTTAGTGTTTATCAGCGCCTTCATAGCAGCTTACCTAGCAGGTCTAACCTGGTCCGCAAACATCTCCTTTAAGTTCGATATAATATCGTATGCTGACTTATAGGATTGATGTTGGTGTTGTAAAACACTAGACATGGATGCCTATATAAAACATCTGGCTCCCTCATTGTCTTCTGTCCATTTGGTGTAAAGGTCCTTTTCATACTGAGGTGCATGAAGCTCAGGCTCAGGAAGGGAGGGTATGGTAAGGACATATCTGCATCCTGAAGCTGTCAGGATAATGAAAGTCCAAGACCGAATCCTAGAGGGGGGGTGAATAGGATGAGCTCTAACAACCTAGACCAATTTTAATTCTTTCAACTTTTAAGTCAATTAAGATGTGATGAAGATTAATTATCTTGTGATAGAAAAGGATTTCTAAGATATGCATACACAAGTAATTACCAACAACAATCTCCAAACAACCAAAAGAGAATCATTCATGAAAAAGAGAGCAAAAGAGCAACCACCATGACAAGCACATTTATAGTGGTTCGGCCAAATTGCCTACATCCACTCCCGATACACTTATCGGTATTCACTAACTTCAATTAAGGTTTAGGATCACCTCAAACCTTACAATCAACACTATGTTTTTCAAGGCTTAGCATAAACCTTTACAACATATGCTTTTCAAGGCTAAGCATGAACCTTTACAACAAGGAATTTTTCTCTTAAGAAATATGCCTAAGAATACATGGATAAAGAGAACAATGAGGTGCAATTGAGTGCCTCTAATTAGGCTAATTAGAAAGTGAAAACTTAAGTTCTAGAAACATGCATGTGAATGACAAAGTTTATGTAAAATGCATTTTCTAGAAATAACTCTTTCTCTTTGAAAAGATAAAAACTTAAATGATGCAAAGATGTTTATCATATATTGGAGAAAGAGTTGTATGTCTAACACATGTGATTAACAATGAGAAATAACTTGTTTTCAAGAAAGATGTTCTAAAGTCTAACAAGTTGATTTTTGAAACAAGAAAGTAAAATCATGTGTAACATAGACCATATGTTGTATTCATAGCATATGAGATTACTAAAGTGTTAAGCATGTTATGAAAGACAACATTCTAAAAGAAAAGCAACTTGTTAATCATGTTTAGAAAGAGATCAAAGATTTGGAACAAAACATGATTTCAAAAAGACTAGGATTAAAGAAAGCACACCCATTTGAAGATCAAAGGTTGGTTTAATGGAATGGCTTCATAATCCCTTTGAAAATGCTCTTGAGAAGTTGCTAATCCTTGGCCTCAAAAGTCCCTCTAATGTCAGCAACTTTCTTCAACCAAAAAGCCACTTTTTATAAAGATAAAGTTGCCAACGGCTAGTCCTCGGTCGACCAAGAAACAGGTCTCGGTCGACCGGGAAAGCACAACGGTCAAATTTCTGACCGTTGGAAAATTCTTCTCAAAACTGCATTTAAAAGTTGCAGTGATCCCGGTCGACCGGCAAGCTTGTCCCGGTCGACCGGCAACATTGGGAGATGCCCAGTTTTTTGAAAAAGAGTGAGAAACATGCAACTTTTGAGGGCATCTTCCAGGGGACTTTGAGACACATTAACCAAGCATTAAATCATGACTGAAAGAAGATGAAAAATGAATTTTTTAAAGCCATGAAAACTCCAAATCAAAATAATGATTTTAAAGATAGAAACTATGGAAAGCTTGGAAGAAATTTGAAACCAAAAACTGCATGATCTTAAGAGATAAACAGAAATGAAAACCATGCATATCAAATGATAAATACAAAGATCAAGAATGAGAAATATGCATGATGATCCTATGAATAAGACCATGAATGAATGAGAGGACAAGCTTTATGAAATTGAATGCATCCTATCAAATTGCAACAAAACAAAAACTCTAACAGATAATATCCAGGGTCCTTTTCCAATCTATAAAGTTGGATTCCATCAACTTATTCTGGTTGAGGATGGTCGCAAGTGGATTGAAAGTATTTGAATTTCTGCTTGAAAAAACTGTAGCACATAACCATACATTCAATTAATGAATTTAAATGACATTAGGGTTTAGTATTCTACCAAATTTATGTGGGAATCCTCATAACTACTATATTCAGAATACATCGGAATCCCAATCTCCAGGGTATGCCTCCTTGGGGAGTGCGAATACCACCTAGATTGGTGCGGATCAAAGTTGGTCAAAATTAGGATTAAGACTAACTTTCCATGATCCCCTTCATTCATTATTATCTAGGTATCTCATACCAAATAATAAATGACTCCCGATTAGCTTCGGCTTCTAAAATAAATGAGGCAAATCCTTGGGGATACTACATCATTATTTTAGTTAAGTGTGACCCACCAACTAGCATTGTATGACAACCGTTGCGAGCAGCTCCTCCTTGGGGAGTGAGCCCCCACCCCGTCTCACCAACACTATCCATAGGAGATCCATATCTAGTAACCAGACAAGTAAAAGCCCTCTGTGGGGAACGGCCATTCTCAAGATGGCGCGAGGCTAATACTTTCCTTACAATGGACCTATGGTGGAAAACCATGGGGATTTCTAAATATAAATGCCCGCTCCCACTTAATATTTTAGAATTGAGGATTTCCTTGTAAGGTATTAGGGCCCACATATATATATGAACATCAAATCATCTCATGATATGATCAAAGATTGGTTCCAAGTCAAGTTATTTTAAAGGAAAGTCTAGTTGCTTAAATTAGTGTTACCGATGTGTCCATCTCATGGGTCATCAACACTAATTAGAACTCTTTCCAAAAATTAATTTGATTTGACCAATTTTAGTAACTTGCTATGTTTGGATCAGATTTGGAAATATTCTAAATTAAGCATGCATCCATAAATAGAAATTTCTAAAATTAGAAACTAGTCTTCTCCTCCACATGGCCCTAGCGGAATAGACTTCTTGGACTTCTAGACTTTCCAAAACTTTGGAATTCCTCAAACTCTTTGGGCAACTCCAAAACTCTTTTGGTAATCTTCAAGCTCTTTGATTAGGAGTCCAACATCGCTTTCCTCCTTCGTCTCGGACATCGTCAGAATTTACAAAATTACATAAATTCCTATGCCTCGATTATGAGACTTACATGGTAATCTAAACATGTAAATAAAAGGGCTATAGGGAAATTCATCATGCCTTGCCCTTTCACGAGAAACCAAGGAAACCATGATGCCCTTTACACTTATCCTTAAATAAACCAATAACCATAAATAGAAAACAAAGACTTGTGGGCCATATGGAGAGGACATTATCACTTGTAGGTTAGTATCTCATACAACAAAGCATCTCACAAAACCAGGTTACCAAACCACAATGGAAAAACAAGATGCCAAAAGTAACCACCCTTTTAATACATGCACTTCGTAGAGGGGGTCCGGGGGTGTCCCCCGATGGGGGTCTAGCTGACTGGTCAGCTCATGGGGGCCCAGGGGGCAGCGCCCTCGGACCAAAAATCCGGATCAAATAATAAAATGATCCTGTGTTCCCGGTCGACCGACCCTACAGGCACTCGGTTGACCGAGCACGAGGCCAGGTCGACCCGCCTGACGAAGGCAGAAAATTGGGTTTTTTTAATTCGAGTCCAAACACCTCCAAACACTTTTGAAGGCTCTCAATGGCATCCTACCATCCTTCCATGATAATTAAACCCTTTTGTGACTATCCAAACATGGATTTACTACATAAAGTAAACAAACCCAATCATAACTGATCCTTACATAGCCCTAGGTCTATCCTCTTCGCATCTCATGCAAACATTAGATCTAGATCGCTGATCTAACATGATTAGAGATGAGGTATGGCTCTGATACCAATTGTTGGAAAATAGGTGGGCCATTCATATAGGTTTCAAAAACTTTTGACCCACTTGATGCAGGGATCAACTATCTAGAATGCAACAAAACCCAATCCAGGATGCATTCCCTCGAACTCATAAATCATGTACAGCAATATATCCTATCGAGAAGATAAAAAACAACACCTAAACATGCAACCACGAAATCTACAACATACAAGGATGTAGATTATACCTTTGGAGCTTGTAGTGCTCTAATGGAGAAGTTGATCTCTTTCTTTGATGATGAACTCTTTCACTGATCAAATCAGAATCTCCAACACCTTTTGATCTTCCACGCTATGACTCGTATCAGATTCTCTTTTCTCAAGAAGATGGTGGAATCTCCAAGAGAAAACCTAACTAGTAACTCCAAGGAACTAGAGGAGGAAGAGAAGAGAACTAGAAGAGGGAAGGGAGGAAGAGATGCAACACTTGTACTCAAATAATGGGCTGTGCGTGAATCCCTATATGGAATAGCATGGAGGACGTCCAAGAGGGATTAAATCCTCTTTATATAGCCCCCAAGCTCACCTCTTTTCCTATTTGAAATAGAAGTTTAACTCCCATTAAAAATTAGTAACCTTCTCCCTTGCTAGTTGCCATAGAAGTCTCACTTCCATTAATAATTAGTAACTTACTATTATCACTATTAGAAGTCTCACTTCAAATAGAAATAGTAACCTTCCAATTCCTTTCTATTAGAGTTCAAGTAGAATTAGTATCTTTCTAATAACTTGGGCAAGCGTGGGGACCACTAGGGATTCCTTAGAAAGTTGGCTCCAACTGGGACACGCGACCCCACATCTCATGTGCAATCTGGGCCCACAGTTAATTGCAAATAACTCCACTATATAAATGCAATTGAACTCCAGTCTTAGGAATAAATTACAATGAAGACCCTAAACTTCTCAATTACCACAAGTAGGCCCCTCCATCTATATCCATGGATCAATTGGACATGTCCACCAAAATAGATCCATATCATATTATCCTTGAGCCCCAATGTGTTAGTTCTAAGCTTGATTAGTGATTTTGGCTAAGTTGGGTTGGAATAGCTTTTGAAATAGTTTTGGGAAATTTTGATTGCTTTGTGATAGTGGGGCCCTTTGGGGGTTCCTTTTTATGACTTTGCATGTGCTTGGGGATTTATCGGAGATTCTTGCATTCATTGTTTTAATCCCGTTTTAATTATATTGCTAATCCCTACAACTTTTATGTTGATCCCGTGCCCGTTTGAGACCCCGAAACCCGATTTCATAGCCTTAAGGGCAAAACAGTCATTGTGCACTAAATCTGTACCCAAAACTTGATATTCCCGAAACCCGCGAAACATATACTTTTTGAAAACTAGATATTTCGACGATCACTTTTCTCTTCTTCGTCGAATTCATTAGAAGCCCCGAAAGCCATGAATTCAGCCCAATTAGATTGCTAGTGGTGGAGCCCACTCCCCACTTGCTTTATAAGGAGACCATCTTCCTCATTTTCCTTTTTTTAGCAAACTACAACTTCTCAAAGCTAGGGTTCCCCTTTCTTCTTCTTCTTGTTGCTCTTCCATCCTCAACCCACTCCCAAACTTGCACCAATAGGAGATTTGAGGCCATCATCTTCTTCACCTCCTTGAGAGCTTTCTCTTAATAGCTTTTGTGGAGAAAACCTCGCATTCCAAGATCTTCATTGAGCTTACTCTTGCCATTAGAGGACCTTACAAGCAAGTAATCATTCTTTTCTTCTAGATTTGTGTTCTCCTAGCCTAAGGGAATCTCCATCCCTATTATTGAAGCTTCTTTCTCCCCATGCTATGTTTTGACTCTTTTAAGGTTTTATTTTGGGATTTTTGCTTGTAGCTTGGACCATTGATTTGGAGGGCTTGTTAGAGCTTGATTTTCTCATTAGAGAGCAAGGCAAGTGGATGATTTGATTTTATAAGCTTTCAATGATTTTGGTATTTTCCACTCATGCCTATTTATTGCTTTGTTTTGAAATAAATGTTCATGATAGAGTATTAATGGTGCATTTATATCATAGAAGTGTATTGGTGCATGGCATTTAACTTCCTCTTGTTTTGTCCCAAATGCACTCTTATGTGAAATGGTTTCCTTCTTTCTTTCTTTGTATTGAATGTGATGTTGATGGAGGAGAATGGGATGGATGTTGTGAGAGATTTGATGTTGTTTGAATGAAGTTTTAGACTCCTCATTGGATGTATAAAAGTGGCTAGAAAGAGGTTGTAGAAGGAAGAGATAGAGAGGAGCTGAACTGCCCTGGAATCAGTTTCTAGACAGTTCGCTCAAGCGAACATGACACTTCGCTCGAGCGAAGTGTCTAGAAGAGGGTTCGGAGCATTCCAGTATCTTGGTCGCTCGAGCGGACATCCCAGGACTTGTTCCAGAGAGTCGTTAGTTCGAGCGCACTAAAACTTCGCTCGAGCCATTGAGTTCGCTCAAGCGACCTCAACTGCACTCGAGCGAACCCACTCAGACAACCATTCCAGAGAGCTCCTTGCTCGAGCGAACTCTTCAGTTCGCTCGAGCGATGAGCTTTGTTGGTCAAAGCCTATGTTTGGGACAATGATGAACTATTTAAACGTTTTGGGACTATTCATTGAGAACCCCTCTATGTCAAGGAGATTTACTACGTAATGTATGAGGCCATTTGAGGAAAAAACCATATCACAAAGATGTCATTTGAAGTTTTGAAAATTCAAAGTGTATAAGGAGCCCGGAATGTCCCCAAACTCAAAGAGTACCAAATTGTTATTAGATTGACATACGGGATCCCTATTCACTTCAAATAAATCTTGAACCCGATACTTTACCTGAAATTCCAATTGTTTATTGTACTTTATCGATCCCGAGATTTATACTACATGCCTTGTTTTCCCCGAAAGCATTAAATTACACTTGAAATAGTTACTTGTCTTGAAGTGCATTGCACCACATGAAATGACAGTGTGCCCTTGAGCACCCCTGTCCTGCCCGTCTATTTATTTGTACTTGATTTACTTGCACATGTCTCGATTTGTTATTTGACCTATGAGTTGGCACCACTAAGCTTGGATAACCCTGTTGGTCTGATCCACCGACTTGGAGATCCCCCTCTTGTCCCGCCAGCTGCAGTTTGGATCCCGCTACCCGGTCATTACCGTGGTCTTGTCCTGATGCCGCAGATTGCTACTGTGGTTCCCGATGCCCGGCTCGCTACCGTGGTCATATATAGTATATGTATATGTATTTATAAGATCCATTGTTTCTCCTCACCTCGAGTGACTGAGATCAGTGCCTAGTTATTGCTCTGTCACTTTAGTGATAGAGGACTTAGCTTCGTGTGGTTGTCATCTTGCTTGTTTTTCCGTTTCCTTGGTTACCTTTACATGTTTTATTTTGCATACTGGTATTTGAATAAATGTTTTATCTTGTTCATAGAAATTGTTATTTAAACAGGTTTGAATGCTTTTGAAGGTAAATTCATGTATTATCATATTGTCATTGTATTTTACCCAATTGTCAAACCGTCGTGTTTGACCTACTCTTTGGTACTCAGGTCCCGTCGTTGGTTATCCCGAGGAGGAGCACGAGGAGGCGGTCGGAGAACCGCAGCAGTTAGTTGAGTGGCATGCTGATGATGTCATTTAGACATTGGATTGCTAGAGAGAGAGATAACATTTTGGAGAAACTTGTAATCATTCTTTTGGGGATTGGTATTTTTTCTATATTGGCCTTTGTTGGCCTCTATTTTTTGGGGGAATGTAACTAAATGATCTTTTGTTTAAACTTTAATCTTACGTTTGGGTAACATGCTAACGATCATTGCTCATTCTGATACGGTACTATACTTGTATTATTATCTTCATGATTTGAGATGGATTGAATATTTGATTTGCTACACGCTTCCGCACTTAATAGAAATGTTCATATATGGTTGTGATATCCTCACCGCGGACACCTGTGGGAAATTAAATAAGTGTGTGCACCTTGTTGACACACTCTACATATTAACCATTCACGCACCACACCACCATCATCATTAGTGTCCCGATCCCGGATTAGGACCTCGGTAGCCCGGTCCGGGGTCGCGACACTACACATGTATGTTACATCTTAAACAAGAGTAAACGCAATCCAGGGTAGAAAACAATAAGGGTAGTTTCATTGCTCTTGTGAAAAATTCCAATTATTTTGATTCCAGTAAAACCATTCCAATTTCCACGCACATAAACACATTGGAGGATGAGACGGCTGCCAACAAGTTCAACATGGAGGAAAGAGATGGGTTGGCTGATTCTTATTTAGGATTCAAACGAAGGTCATTTAATCCGAATGACATTTTATCATTGGCGTCCAGAGGGACTTATACAAGGCCAGAGGAAATGGTTGACAAATAGCATGAACCTATAAAGCGTATACAAATGTAAGACGTGCAAGTATAAAGAAGATGCGGCGAATTAGAGATGAGAAAAAGGGGGTTTCGAAGGCGGGTAAATATAACGAAGAGTGTCAATAGTGTCATTTAATTTCATATCAAACGACGCTATTGTCACTCTCGAAAAATACTAAAAAAATGGAAAAGTGGCGGGAGGAATTCTACTGTGGTGAAAGTATTTCGAGGAGCTAACGCGTGCAGCGGCCAAATACTGGGAATTTTCCAGTAAAATCCTCAAAGAGTTAACTTTTTTAAGATATAATTATTTATTTTGTAATGTAGGGAGTTACGAGCACAGGTTATTGGGCTAGTCCCTTATTAGCTAAGAATTGTAATCATATCAAATTATAGTTTTGGGTCCATACAGGTCCCTAGCTTAAGTTCCACCAGTACGACTAACAAATAATCATGCGAAATGAGAAAGGATACAATGCACATGATATGGAGCATGAAAATATATAGTCATGACAACTATTTTATGTGATAAAAAATAATTAAGCGTACCATGCCTAGGATTGGGTTGGCGTTCTCATGGGAGGAGCAATACCATCCATTTGTACGATCCATAGGCTTCGAAATGTCCGGAACTATGCTTTTGGTGTTTCTAAAAGTAATTGACATCCAAATCCAACGTCACCATATGCTTGACTCGGTATTGCACTATGACTACCTTCCTGATAACCCAGGGTCAAAGACATTACAAATAGCATCTAATTAGGGTCTTAACCCTAAGTGTCATTAGTCCAGTTTAAGGATTCCATCCTACATTCAATCCTAGGTCCATAATTCCCCAAACAAGGAGAACTCTGAGGCCCGTCTACTATGGTTCCAAATCTATCCAACAAATTCCAAGTTCAGGGTCAAACATCAAAAGGGCCAAAAGGCTTTCAATGGTTAGCCGCAACCTTGTTATGGTTAGCCATGTGGGCCCTTACGATTAGCCCTGAGGTCTTCTATGACCAACCGTAAGTCTCAGGGACTTACACATAACCCTCAACTCCCACAGTTCCACCATGCTGGGCCTCATGTTCTAGTTTCCTAAACTTGAGTCCCTTACCAAAATTTCTAAAGGGGGATCCCGGCATGTACAACAAATAATAACGGGAGGCCTGGATTTGCCTCATTTGGTCCGACCCAGCCCACTAACAAACCTGTATATATACCAAGTCCTTGACTAGATATGCTCAACCCTTGTTAAAATTGAGGTGACTCGAGTGGGTCACAAGTCAACTCGATGAGCTTACTAACCAAGATTTTCTTATCTGGATCTGGTTCCTCCGAATTGGATCCCACAATATTTGAGGCCAAGTCCATGTAGTTCTCCTGATCCATTGATCCCAAGACATCTATCTTATTTAATAACTATACTACTTAGATGTAATATACACATAAATTAACATATTATATGCATGTATATACTGTGAATAAACTCCTATAATTTACACAAATAAATAATATATGTGTAAAAGATTCTCTCTCTCTCTCTCTCTCTCTCTCTCTCTCTCTCTCTCTCTCTCTCTCTCAGACACACATTCCCCATACCCAAATTGGATTCGAATCCAAACCCAAAAATGAGTACTTTATTTGGTTTGGGTATGAGTTGTATGATTGATAGTCAACACGAGCCCAAACCCATACATAAACCAGTGAAAAAAAATTCATTTATGGGTTGAGTAAATGGGTGGATCGTATCTAGACCCAACCCATTTCCATTATAGGTATTTGTTTGGTAATCTGTGCACTAGTCGAATCTTGGTCCACTATGTGGACTGATTTTTAATTAATTTTTTATAGTATAAAATATATCATATTGAGTACACAAATCAGTTATCATTTAAGGGAGCTGCCATATGTACAGCTGGAGTTTCTCCTTGCACATCCGTTCATGGGATCCTTGCGGACCCCTTTGAAAAAAGATGAAAACGCCCCTCGCTTCCCTCTCTCCCTGCACGTCCCTCTCCTTGCTCGACAGCCCACCTCCACCCTCCTCTCTCCCTCTCCATCTCCCTCATCTGTCGCCACCCAACTCCACCCCTTCTCCATCTCTCCCTCTCTTTCTCCATATCCCTCCCTCTCCCAGCGCCCACTCCGCCTTCTCTCTTCCTCTCCTTCTCCCTAATCGTCATCTGTCCTCTCCCTTCCTCTCTATAAGACCCCGACCCGAGTGAACCCGATTAGTGCTAATTAAGTTGCGTGTTAGTGCTAAGCTTGATTAGTGATTTTGGCTAAGTTGGGTTCGGAATAGCTTTGATTCTAGTTTTGGGCTACTTTGAATGCTTTGGTAACTAGTAGGGCCCTTTGGGGGTTCCTTTTCATGACATTGCATATGTTTGAGGATTTATCGAAGATTTTTGCATTCATTGTTTTGATCTCGTTTTATTCGTATTGATAAGCTCTACAACTTTCATGTTGATCCCGTCCCCGTTTGAGATCCCGAAACCCGATTTCATAGCCTTGAGGGCAAAACAGTCATTGCACATAAAATATGTACCCAAAACTTGATATTCCCGAAACCCGCGAAACATATACTTTTCGGAAACTAGATATTTCGACGATCATTTCTTCCTTCTTCGTCGAATCCATCCGAGGTCCCGAAAGAGATGATTTCAGCCAAACTACCTTCTTTAGTTGTGGGACCCAGCCTCATTTGTTAACAAAGGGGAACTCAACCCTTCATTCATTCCATTTTCTTTTTCCAGCACAAGAGAGAAAACCTAGGGTTTTGTGAGCAACTCTTTCTTCTTCTTGCTTCTTCATCCTAAATCCACTCCCAAGCTTGCACCAATAGGAGAGTTGAGGTCATCTTCTTCTTCACCTCCTTGAGAGCTTTCTCTTGATAGTTTTGTGGAGAAATCCTTCCATTCCAAGACTTCCTTTGAGCTTACCATTGCCATTAGAGGACCTTGCAAGTAAGTAATCCCCTTCATCTTCTAGATTTGTTGTCTCCTAGCCCTTGATGAGCTCCATGTGCATTATTGTTAGTTTTTTCAATTTCATTCTTTGTGTAACCCATTTTAGGGTTGTTTTGGGGGTTTTTTATTGTAGCTTGGAAGTGAGCTTGAGAAGTGGTTAGAGGCTTGATTTTTGGCTAGCTTGGACATAAGGCAAGTGAATGATTGGGTGTTTTAAGTTTTAAATGGTTGGTGAATGTCACGCCCCCGAACCGAAACCTCGGGGGCGGGAGATGGGATTTAAGCATAAATGTATTTTACTTCTCCCAAGATCCGCGTGTGTGAAGACAACACATTCTGAATATTTTGCGGAAGCATTTGTGGCGTTGCGACCCGAAGTCCGTGGCCATCGGATTCCGCGTCGCACTCAACCTCTAGCCCATAGCTATTATATCAAGAATCATATCAGACTGGAGTAACCATCACAATAAATTACAGAGCTGACGGTAACCGGATATTACATTCCCAAATATGTTCAAGTTACAATTATCAATGTACATTAATTAAGAATCCCAAGAAAAAGGCTAACAAAAGTCATACAACAAGAAGCTATAAACCACTACCCAAATGTGACGTAGCTCCGATGTCAAGCTCAATGTCTACATGACATAGCCGACAAAACAACCTGCAAGGCATGTCTCCAAAGCCAACAAGACCCTCAACTCGGGGCAAGAAATCTGAACCTGAGTACCAAAAGTAGTGGGTCAGACACGACGGTCTGGCAGGTGGATGAAAAGATCACAATATAGCGAATAATAATACAAATGATAAATCATGTTGTTTGCTCAAAATGCTGTATATAATTAAACGGGTGCAAAAGTCGGGAATCTCGGGGAAAACTTGTATTCATTTCCAGCACGGGTAAAACATGAACATCTAATAAAACATGTATTCATTTACATCATCTATAATCATAGATATTTGACAATCGGGTATTCGTCTAAAACATGTATAAATATAGTGGTTTGACAAAACAAACGTTCATTTGAAACTTAAGTAAAACACAAGTATACAACAAATCAGGTATCCATAACAGTCTAGCAAAACCAATGTCCATTTGAAACATATGTGAAAATACGGATATTTAACAAACCGGGTGTTCATTTAAAACAAGTGTAACCCAAGAAATCTGACAAGACTAATGTTCGTTTAAACCTATTCCAAGATATGGATATTTAAACAAATCGGGTATCATGTAGAATAGGTATAAACATAGGAATCTGGCAAAACAAGTGTCATCTAAAACATATTTCAAACCATGGATATTTGACAAATCGGGTAATCATTTAAAACGTGTATAAACATGGGAATCTCACAAGTCAAATGTCATTTAAAACAAAACACGGATATTTAACAATTCGGGTTTTCGTTTAAGACATGTGAAATCATATAAATCTAGCAAAGGCCATCGATCGTTAGAAACATATGTAAAAGCACGGGTATTCACCCAACCGGCATTCATGTAAAACATGTACGTGCGCAAAGGACATAAAACAATATAATAGTGACTGAATTTACAATAGAGAGCATTAACACTTATCTAAATAACAACTTTCATAAAAGCAATGAATCATTTAACTGAAAACAAGTAAGCAATATAAACCATGTCGGGTGTCCAAGGAATCGGGAACTGGCAAGATGGCAATCACAAGAAGCTAAGTCCTCTATCACCGAAGTGACAAGAGCGGGACGTTGGTCTCAGTCACACAAGGTGAGGAGACTCAACGTAAATCATATATACAATAATAAATATACGGGAACGGGAACGGGACCACGGTAGCGAACCGGGTATCGGGACGGGACCACGGCAATAACCGGGTATCGGGATCCAAACTGCAGCTGGCGGGACGGGAGAGGGATTTCCAAGTCGGTGGATCAAACCGACAAGGTATCCAAGCTTAGTGATGCCGACTCATAGGTCAAAACCAATCGAGACATATGCAAGTAAATCAAGTACAGTAAATAAACGGGTAAAACGGGGGTGCTCAAGGGCACACTGTCATATCATATCGGGCAATACATTTCGGGACAATTAACTGTTACTAGTGTAACTTCAATGCTTTCGGGGAAACAAGTAAATCAAGTACAATAATTAAACGGGTAAAACGGGGTGCTCAAGGGCACACTGTCATATCATGTGTTGCAATGCACTTCGGGACAAGTGACTGTTACTAGAGTAACTCCAATGTTTTCGGGAAAACAAGTCATGTAATGCAAATCTCGAGAAAAGAGGTGAAACAATGAACTATAACAATTTCGGGTAAAAATATCAGTTTCAAGATCTATTTAAGTGAATAGGGGTCCCGTATGTCGATTATAACAATTACTTGGTACTCCTTGAGTTTGAAGACATTCCGGGCTCCTTATGCACTTTTACTACTTTCAAAACTTAAAATGAGCTTATGGGTAGTACTAGATGTTACAATAGCAAGAATCAAGATTATAAACGGTCCATCCTAGGCATGACATAAATCCGGAAACATCGAGCAACCGATTCATTCATCGAAAGGAATAGAATTAGCGATAACCAAGGAAATAGACCTGTGTTTAGATATAAAGAAGATATCGCGTTGTTCCATCCCGTTCAAGATTGAAATGGATTGAACTTCGATGCCACCGAACCAACCGTGAGGCGTGTCGGCTCAAGACATTCTCACACATGGTCCAAACAGTCCAAAAAGGGTAGTCGGGGTCCCACCTAGAACCAAGAATTAGTGTCTAAATCAACACCATTCTTTTCTTTTAGTTCCCTAGTCTTAGAGACCTTAGATTAGGGTACAATTGGTCTTAACACTAAGGTATATACCTCTAGGACTCATAGAAGGCCCAAAGGTTTCCAAAAAAAAACACAATATCAAATTTCACTGGACTCAAACTGAGTCCTCTTCGGCCGATCGATCGGTCGAAATTTCTGTACCAGAATGTACAGGGTCCGATCGATCGGCCGATCGATCGGCCCAAAAAGGCTTACAGTTACTGACAGTCCGATCGATCGGCCTGTAGGTCCGATCGATCGGACCTGGGTACAGCAGGTCCGGGAAAGCTGATTTTTCTTCCTCTTTTTCCTTTCCTTCCAACATATAATCAACCACAAAGAACCATAAGTAAGATGGTTTAAATACATGTTTCCAAGACAATAACATGAGCTAAAGAGCTCCTCATTTCAAGTTCCCCTCTTTCCATTCTTTCCATTCACAATTAATCACAAGGTGGAGAAAACTCATTCATGTGAAATCATTTGAAATCTTGACACTATGATACATACATTTCCAAGAGATTAACAAGGGAGAAATAACTCATCAATAAGCACATCTTGAAATCAATATTAATCATATTAAAGACAACTATTAAAATCACCAAAACCATTAATGAATCAAGATTTTCTCACAAAACATGTTAATAATCAAAACAATCCATTCATCCACTTGCCTTTGACTCAAATCAAGCAAATCAAGCTCCTAATCACCTCTTAGGCTCAAGATCCACAATCTCTACAAAAACCCCCAAAACAACCCAAAAATGGGTTAAACAATGAAATGACAATGAAACTTTCCAATAATCAAGGTGGAGCTTCTCTAAGGCTAGAAGATTACAAATCTAGAAGATGGGAAGAATCACTTACTTGGATGACCTTCAAATGAGAAGAACAAGCTCAAGGGAGGTCTCTAGGTTGGGAGATTTCTCCAAAAATGGTATCAATGGGGAGCCATGGTGAAGAGGAAGAAGAAGATGGTCTCCATTTCTTGATTGAGGAACTATTGGTGTGGCTTGGAGATGAAGAAGCAAGAAGAAGAAGAAGTTGCACAAGGGAAAACCCTAGGTTCAGCTGGAACAATGGTGAAGAATGAGCAATGAAGGAGATGGGTTCCTCTTATAAACAAGTGGGGTTTGAGCCCCACAACTTGAGGGACTTGGGTGGCTGAAATCATCTAATTCGGGACCTCGGATGGATTCGACGAAGAAGGAAGAAATGATCGTCGAAATATCTAGTTTCCAAAAAGTGTATGTTTCACGGATTTCGAGAATATCAAGTTTTGGGTACAGATTTGGTGTGCAATGACTGTTTTGCCCTCAAGGCCAAGAAATCGGTTTTCGGGTTCTCAAATCGATATGGGATCAACATGAAAGTTGTAGGATTCCTCAAGATGAATGCAATGGGCCAAAAACACAATACGAAGCAAATCGGGAAAATCTCACAAGTAAATGCAAAGCCGAAAAGGGAACCCCCAAAGGGCCCCACAAGCTACCAAAGCACTCAAAAGCCCAAAACTAGAAGAAAACCCATTCTAGCTCACAAACTCAACCCAACAAATACTAATCCCACTAAAAGAACTAATCCACAAATAAAACAACACTAATCCAAGAGATTAGGGGTCGGGTTCTCACAGTGAAGCATTTATGGATTTTTCATGTTTTCATTAATATGTTTATGGTTGAAATAAATGTTCTTGATGGAGTATTAAAGGATGCATTTATGGTCATAAAGACATGTTAGCTCATAGCAATTAATGTTTTCTTGTTTTGTCTTGAATATGTATATTGTGTGAAATGGTTTCCTTCTCCTCTTTTTTTTTATATGGAATGTGATATGGATGGAGGAGAATGTGATGGATGTGGTTGGAGATTTGAGGTCATTTGAATGGAGATTTATACTCCTCATTTGATGTATGAAAGTGGTTAAGAAGGGGTTGTAAAAAGGAAGAGTTATTGCGGAGCTGAACTGGTCCGAATTCAGGTTATGGACCGTTCGCTCGAGCGACCATGACACTTCGCTCGAGCAACCTGTCCAGGAAAGGGTTCGGAGCATTCCAGTAGCCTGGTCGCTCGAGCGGACATCCCAGAACTCATTCCAGAGAGTTGTTCGTTCGAACGCATTTAAATATTCGCTCGACCCAATGAGTTCGTTTGAGCAACCTCCACTTCGCTCGAGCGAACCCACCCAGACAACCATTCCAGCGAGTGACTCGCTCGAGCAAACCCTCCAGTCCGCTCGAGCGATGCGGTTCGTCTGGCATAGGCTATGTTTGGGACAATGTTCAACTGTTTCAATGGTGTCATTCGAAGTTTTGAAACTTCAAGGTGTATAAGGAGCCCGGAATGTCTTCTAACTCGAGGAGTACCAAGTCTTTATTATAATCGACATACGGGACCCCTATACACTAAATAGATCTTGAAACCAGTATTTTACCCGAAATTGTTATAGTTCATTTTTTCACTTCATTCCAAGATTTACTTTACATGATTTGTTTTCCCGAAAGCATGATAGTGACACTAGTAGCATTGACTTGTCCCGAAGAGTATTGCCCGACATGAAATGAGAGTTATGCACTTGAGTATTCTTGCCCCATTTATTTATTTACTTGAACTTGATGTATTTTGCATATGTCTCGATTTGTTGTTTAACCTATGAGTCGGCATCACTAAGCTTGGATACCTTGTTGGTTTGATCCACCGACTTGGAGATCCCTCTCCCGTCCCGCCAGCTGCAGTTTGGATCCCGATACCCCGTCTATTACCGTGGTCCCGTCCCGATACCCGGTTCGCTACCGTGGTCCCGTCCCGTATATTTATATTGTATATATGAATTGCGTTGAAACTCCTCACCTTGTGTGACTGAGATCAACGTCCCGTTATACTGTTGTCACTTTAGTGACAGAGGACTTAGCTTTATGTGATTGCCATCTTGTTAGTTCCCGACTCCTTGGATACCTTATATGTTTGATCTTGTTTACTCATTTTCTAACAATGATTTATCTACTTTATGAGAGTTCTGTTTGAACAGATTTATATGCTTTTCAAGGTATTTCCTTTATTATTTTATGTTGTTGTATCTTTTCATTCTCTTGCCAGATCGTCGTGTCTAACCCATTTGCTTTAGTACTCAGGTCCCGTTGCCGGCTACCTTGAGGAGGAGCCAGAGGAGGCGGTAGGTGAGCCGCAACCTCTAGTCGAGTGGCGTGCCGACGATGTCATGTAGACATCGGGTTGCTAGTAGAGGTGTAACATTTTGAGAGGGACTATTTAACCATTCTTATGGATTACTGTTTTGTTTATATTGGCCTTTGTTGGCCTCTAATTTTGGGGATTGTAAATAAGTGATCTTTTGTTAAACTTTAACTTACTTTTGGGAAACATATTATTTGATCATTGCTCATTCTGATACAGTATTTTATACTTGATGTTAATGCTTTCATGGCTAGAGATAGTCTGACTATTTGATTTGCTACAAGCTTCCGCACTTAAAAGAAATATTCAATTATGGTTGTGATATCCTCACCGCGGACACCTGTGGGAAATTAAATAAAATGTATGTTACTATTAAACAGATGTAATGTGGATCATCATTTAGTCCCGACTCCGGATCGGTTCCTTCAGGGGCCCGGTCCGGGGTCACGACACTCTCTCCCTCTCCCGTTTGGCCACTTAGGGCTGAACAAATGAGTATATTGTTAGGCCCCTGGTGGCCAAAGTGCCGAACAAATGAGTATATTATTCGGATACCCAGGGCCGAACAATATACTCAGTTGTTCGGCCATGAGTGGCTAGACGGGAGAGGGAGGGAGAGGGACGGACGGGAGAGGGAGGGAGAGGGACGGACGGCGATCGGGGAGAAGGAGAGGGAGAGAGAAAGAGGGAGAGTGAGAGATAAGAAGAAGGAGAGGGAGAGGGAAAATGAGAGAGAAAGAGAGATGGCGGAGGTGGGTGCTGGGAGAGGGAAGGATAGGGAGAAGGAGAGGGGGTGGAGATGGGCGGCGAAGAGGATGGAGAAGGAGAGGGAGAGAGTCAGGGAGGGAGAAGGAGAGGTAGAGAGGACGAGGGAGAGGGAAGAGATGAAATGGAGGGGCGTTTTCATCTTTTTCAGAGGGGTCCATCAAGGGTCCCTTGGATGGATGTGCATATAGCAGCTCCCTTATTTAATCAAGGAAGAATTTCAAATAAAGCCTTAAGTTTTTGCTTTATTTCAAAAAAGGACACAAGTTTCAAAAGTTTTTAAATTAGTCCCTAGTTTTCTAGTAAGCTTTCAATTAAGTACATCTGCCCATTTAAATGTATTTTATGACATCTTTTTTCTCTTATTTTTTAAAAATACCCAAATTGCCCTTCATTTAAAGCATTAACATGGTTCAAACAACCACTACATGTAGCATATCACCGTGGGGTTGCTAGTGGTCACTGATCAGCGTGAGGATGCCGGTGAATGATGGTTTTATTTCAAAGAAGGGTAATTTGGGTATTTTACAAAAATTGAGAGAAAAGTTGTCAGAAAATAGTTTTAAATGGACAGATATCCTTAATTGAAAACTTTCTGGGAAACTTAGGGACTAATTTGAAAACTCTTGAAATTTGTGTCTTTTTTTTAAATAAGGAAAAAACTTCTAGCCTTGTTTGAAAATTTCCCTTTAATCAATCCAGGTGTTTTCTACTAGATAATTTAAATATTGATATTAATCATTAATTTTCTTAATTTGCACAAGGCTTAATCGTGCATCATGTGGGCTTTATACTAACATTTCAATAAACTTGGCTATAATCCCATGTATAGAGCAGATGACTGTATTTTCTTTCGAGCCAGAATTTGAGAGTATTTGGATCTAGGGCTTTATTTACAAAATTGGGGAACGCGAGCAGTTACAGAGGGGGCTCTCTCTCTCTCTCTAAAAAAAACTGCAACAAAGATCTCTTTCGCCATCTATTACTTGAGGCCATGGTTTAAAATATCGGTCGATACCGGTTCATATCGGCCCATACAGCGACGATATTTTGCCAGATAACGAGTCAGGCAAAATATCCCCAAAATATCGGCCAATCTAGGCCGATATGGTCAAAATATTGGTTTAACCGATATCTCGGCCGATATTTTCAAAATATTGGCCGAGATTGAGTAATGGTCAAAAACCCTAATTTCTTGTAACTTTTTCCCTATTTTTCCATTTTCTTCTCCTCTCCCCTCATCTCCTTAGAGGAACCATGTCTCCATAGCTCATTCTCTTACATATTTCCAAATTCCAACAATATTTTTTGAAGAAATCATTTTATTTAGTAAGAGAAAATCAACTTAACTATCTTATTTTTACTATTATGTGTTTTTTGTTTTTTATTTTTAGATAAAGCATAGAAATGAATGAAAATATCATTGGCATGTCATTTTTGGGTTTGTGTTGTATTCTTCACTTAGATCTACACATTGTCATGCTAGATCTACTTATAAACATGATTTTGGGTGTAGAAAAATGAATTTTTTTTCAATCTTCTACTTTTAAAAAAAATAATTGTTGGAGTATTTATGATACTAAATAGTAAATACTAATAGCTTATTAATAGTGTATAGATAATTGTTATGTTATCTTTATTTTCCTATATTTGACACTAATAAATTGACCATCAGCCAAAATAATAGTTGCATTATATGAAATACTGGAGAAGACAGCGAACTGCGACACAGACATGACTCATAACTTAAGGTGACCGATATTTTGATTTATTGTTATTACTAATGAAAAAAATATTGTTTTCTAGCATTTTCTAATATTCTAGATTTTTTGGGTATTTTTGCGAATTTTTTTTATTAAAAAAAATTCACACCGTAACTACCGCGACCGATACCGATATCATATCGATTTTTGTCCCGACCGATACCACGATTTTAAACCATGGTTGAGACCAACAAATCTTTCTTTGTTCTAATTTCTTGAATGATATGCCCGCTACAACAGAAATTTGGGAGAATACGTTGACATGTAGACCGCTATCGATTTACCTCCAATATCATGTGGATATTATTATACCGCCTAACCTGACTCGCACAATATACAACTAACGATGTAAATGGGTCGGTTAAGGGCCGAAACCATGATGGACCCGGAATGACAACTGTTTTTAAATGGTAGTTTTGGTTTCAGATCGGTTTGAACCTATATTGTATTTTGTTGGTTCCAAACCTAGTCCTAACCAGAGGATTGTGATCGATGCCTAAAATTGGTTCTAACTTCTTTTTTGCTTTTTCTTTTTTTTTTTAAATAAGAATATCGTTCAATTTATAAAAAAGTACATCAAGTCTACCACATCAAATATTCAACATCAAAAATGACAATTTACAATATTAAAGACTTATATGTAAGGTCCCGGGTCC
Organism: Cinnamomum chago; assembly: GCA_038049695.1. Taxonomy (NCBI): domain Eukaryota; kingdom Viridiplantae; phylum Streptophyta; class Magnoliopsida; order Laurales; family Lauraceae; genus Cinnamomum; species Cinnamomum chago. The sequence goes on from CP142451.1 coordinate 63,960,147, forward strand.
ATGGGTCAAAAGTCAGAACTTGCATAATCTAGAATCAACCTATTAATCAATTGAAATCGAAATTGAGTTTTGAACCCGGACCTGGACCCATTTCTTCTACTCTTATAAAAGAGAGAAAGATGATTTAATTTTTTCACTACACACATAGCCAATGAAATGCAAGTTGTGGGGCCCACCCTTATATATATTTATTATGTATATGTATTTTATATATGAAAAAAGATGGGGACATAATGGGAATTTTCCAATTTGTCTAAAATAGACTTTGGGTAAGGCTTGGATTTAGAGGGATTTTAAGGAACCGGATCAAGATGATCTAGCAGACTAAAGTTTATGAATTAAAAATATCTACCCAACGGTACCATAATCTCAAAAATCTAAAATTACGAAAAAGCCCCCTAAATTCTCTGGAAATTTGCTAACTACCCTTACTATACCCAAATGAACCCGAATCCAGACCAAACTTGGCACACACAATCCTAATAATTTAACCCAAATGAACCCGAATCTAGATCAAACTTGGCACAAACGATCATAATAATTTTTTTAATCTCTTATATTGAGTAGATGCTGATATTTTAAACGTAAAAAAAAAAATTTAATACATTCCAATAAATTTAGTGATTTTTTTTCGATTTCTTTGGTTTTTTTAAGGTGGTGGAGAAAAGAAAATGAAAATGTGGATAAGATTGGAATCTAGCTCAAATCAATATCTCAAATGTTGTTTTTTCCCCTCTTCTTTTTTTAATTTTCTTTTAACATTCTTCTCATTTAGATACTACAAGATTTTCAATGCAGGGAATTTTGTGGGTATGAGGTTTTTCCTCTATAAGTAATTGTATAAGGAAGAACATGATATTTTAACAGATTCTTCATTAACTCTTAACTTCTTTTGGATTGAAGGGAGTTTTATATATGTAAGTGAGCACTGTCTACTGAAATTATTATAGTTTGATTATGTCTTCTTCTTCAATTTTTTTTAATGTTGTAATAAAATCTTCATTCTAAGAATAATAGGTGCAACCAGAGTTAAGAAAATGATGATTAAGAGTTGGTTTTTTCTTTCTCATTCCTATTTGGGCCAAAGTTAGGCCTATTGATAGCTTCGTGCTCTGATAATTTTAATTATATGTCTGTTTTATTTCTTGAACATTAACTGCAGGCTTCCAAATTGTGCATATTTCGTGTTTCCTTATGGTAGAACTTTGTATTTAGTTCACACTCTATGTTTGGAATATGAATTTGTGCATAGCATTTAAAATGTAAAATTGATACTATTTTGTTATGTAAGATAGTAAAATGGAAAACTCAAACAGAAAGTGTCCTTGTTGAGAAAATCAAAGTAAACAATAACTAAAAGGATGATACTATGAGGCATGGAAAAGCTTTCCATTATCTGTCAGAATCTATTTTCCTTCTCCATAGAGTCGAAGGGGAATGGCTTTTTTTTAAGCAATACATGTGCTAATATTCAAAAGGCCAAAAACATAATCCATATTTGTATAAGAATCTAACATTTTTATTTTTCTTATTTTTCTTATTTTAGTTTATGTTAATTAAATTCTTACGCTTTAGACCAAGGCCTCTTCAATCGTCACTCTCCAAACCCCTCAAGAGTGGGATAAGACCAATAAGCATTTATTCGTGGTTCTCATTAAACCATTGTGTTCACTAATTTCCAAAGTTTTATTCAATTGTATTTTTTATTTTTTTTGTCTTTTGTAAAATTAATTGTGAGATATGGTGCAATTAAAGAATCATTTCAATGGAAAAATATTTCAGATTTTATCATTCAAAAAGTTTTTTTAGTCTTTCTAGGCACTATTTTGTCCACCCCGATTAATAAACTAAGCCAAGGTGAGAAAAACAAAAGATTTTAACTATGCATTATTTACTCCATTATGTGGTTCATGATGTAGATACTGCCTTTTAACTCTGAAAACTTAAATGCCATGTGCTTTTTCAATAATAAACCTTGAACTAAGACGGGATGAAAATAAAAAAGAAAATGAATAGTGTATTTTATAATGGATCGAAAGAAAGGGAATCAAGTGTATTTTACTTACTACCTTTTGGTGTTCAATTCTTACAATTTTGTGGGCACTTTAAATACTTCGCCATCTGTTTAAAAGTCGCGACAAAAGGTATTAACTAGCATGCTACTTTTGTTATTGTTGCTGGTGGCCAATTGGTGGTTGTGTTATAATTCAAATACCAAATTGACTACACACGAGAGAATTAACATTCTTTGTTTTTTTTTTTTTTACCTGAAACAATGCTAATTGTGCAAATAGTTTCTATTTATTTATTTATTTTTATTTTTATTTTTTGATGGAACTAAAAGATACTTGAGTGGTATTTGTATTTGAAATTTGAGAGTTAAGAACATCAGAGGGCTCTGAGAGGTTTCCAGAAGATATGAGATTATTTTCTTTGCACGGATGTAACCCTTTGTTATTATTTTTTAAATATTAACCCTTTAATCTTTTGTACACTAACCTTAAATATTTGTAATTATCCTTCAGTTGTATATTATTTATTCTGGCCTTTGAAAATGATATAGGGACCTCCAAAACTTATAAGCACATCCCATATATACAAGTACTTCGTTTGCATTATTGCTTTATGTTTAGCTTTTTCTTTTTCTTTTTTTAGAAAAAAGTAGCAACTAACAAAATATCATAAATAAGAAAGTAAAATGTACAAACTTAAACTCATTTTATGTCGACCCTATTTTTTTCTCTCTTTTAATGAAAGTTACCATTAAAAAAAAGGGGATTTTACAAAAAAAAGTGTCTCTGTACATGTATTCCACGGTTTTAACCACAAATACACATAAACACCGGAATCAGTGTTCGTATATGAATTTTGGACATCTTTACCCCCACATGTATCGAACGACATCGTCATCTTTATTACCCATTCCCGCTAACCTTTCACGTCTATTACCCTCTTTCTCCATCTCCCCGCTCTGCATGCGTTCTCCCCTCCCTCCTCTCCCCGCTCTGCATGCGTTCTCCCCTCCCTCCTCTCCCTTCGCTTTCGCCTGCTGTTGCGTCCCCTCGGTTCATTGCTCTCTCTTGCCCTCTTCTTCTCCGGCCTCGCCCTTCACCGTCAGAGATATGCAATCAACGACCAGGATTCAAAGTGCAGCAACATCATATGAATAAAAGGAGTGCCCAGACGATGCATTGTTAATGATCCTTTAAGCTTGTCAACTTGTACGATCAGGTTATGTATTCTATCTTTTGTATGCCATCTCCTGTTATTTTATCCAGCACCCAATCTTTATCTCTTCCCATTCGGCTGTCTAGTGGTGGAGAAAAATGTAAGTGGCTGCAATGAAGAGGACACCGAATGTCAAGTAGATGCATGCACAGAAAGCTAGTTTTGTGGGAGCTAAGTGGGTTTATTTTATGTTTTTTTTCCTCTAGTGTTTGGCAGCCAGCGATGCTCTGTCGTTGCCGGAGTTGGAGAAAATCTTCTATATGAAAGAGGGTTTTTTTAGCCAATAAAGGTTAGAACCTGCATAACATAGCCATTTTGGGTTTTTCAACAAATCTAGAACGCTGAGTTTTGTCAGTTCTCTCTCTTGTTCTTGTTGCTCACAAAGTGTTTGAACAAACTTCTTATTGAGTTCTGTCAGTTTTTTCTATCTTGTTCTTGTTCAGTGCATGTTTGGTTTTCAGCTGAAATCTGTGGGTGAGAATTATCTTGTATTATAGCCATTCTTACTAGAGCTTTACCCGCATTGAATGTTTCATCTGTTTATATTAAATGAAAATCTTGATAACTGTATTGTGCAAAATTATTGTCTACACACTCAATTGGCTTTTTAGGACGTTTCATTAACGGTGCCGAGCCTTCCACCTTGCAAGGGAAAAAAACTCTATAGATTTAGTCCTGCAATCTTGACGCCTCAAACATCAAACAGAATCTGCCAAATGTTGATTCAACTTGTATACATGGTACCTATTTTAGCATAAGTCTCATTTAAGTAATTTGTTGTTCGGGTTCTTGCCCTGCATATTAGTTGTTTGGATGATTTTTTGTTCCTTTTTTGTCATGGGCTTTACTCGAATTCGAAATACCCATTAGAAATATAGTCGTTCCCTTTTTTTTGTCTCATTTCCCTCTTACTGACATCCCAATTGTAGGCCCTTAATACGTCGGGTGTTTTGAATACATCGGTGGTTAAGACGACAAAACCTGACGCCTAATTAGTTAGCTTAAATCAGTTTTGGCTTGGGCTCAACTTTGGCCTCATTACGCCATTCTGATCATCAAGTAAGTTTGGTTAATCTTCTGGTCATGCTCTTTCTTTGGATGATGTTATGTATGAAAATATGTATTCACGATTTGAGGGAATGTTTAAGATAGATGATTATATTCAGTATTTTTTAGTTAGTTAAAATGATAGTGAATCTTTGCAATCTCGTTGAGATTGATTGATTTATTTCACTACTTACACGACATGCGCAGCAATGACCATGGGAGACTGCGTTCAAATGGGTTGTGGATTTCGTCGTTGTGGTTTAATATATAAGCCCTAGTCCATAAGAGACTAAAGCTTTAGATACCCAGGTTCAAAACCAATTAGTTGGAGATTTGTATATCCTTCATCTTTATAGAGGAATTCTTTGTATCTGCATATTTACTCATTGAATGAGTGACAATGGGAATGAAGTGAATCCGTGAGTCCTCATTATCCATGAGTCATTTCATACAATACTCTAAATCAAGTGAATCCGTGAGTCCTTCTCATTATTTACGGAACTCAAGTTAAATCCAACAATATTCCGTTGTTGGACACCAAATTGATATAAAGAAAATAAAAAGTAATGTAGCGATTTCGTTATCATAAAAAAATTTGTTTATAGGGAAATTACCCGAATTGTATGAAATGGTGATTCCTTCACATTGCTGATCCACCTAATTATGGAGTCCCTCCTTTTCTGTTGCTGGAATACCAAAAAATGGAAGGGAAACAAAAAAATGCAAGTCAACAATATTCGTTATCGGTAAATTCTCAATAATCTAATTCAAGTGTCATCCATGCAACTTCTCACTAAGTACGGATCTCAAATTGAAGCATGTACTATTACGTTGTTGGACACCAAATTGATATAAAGAAAATAAAAAGTATTGTAGCGATTTCGTTATCATAACTAAATTTCTTTCTAGGGAAATTACACAAATTGTATGAAATGGAGATTCCTTCACATTGCTGATCCACTTCATTATGGAATCCCTTCTTGACTGTTGCTCGAAACCAAATATGGAAGTAGAACCAAAAATGCATGCCAACAACATTCGTTATCGGTAAATTCTCAACGATATAAATGTTAGGTGAGTCCGTGAGTTCTTTTCATTATTTAATGATCGCAAATTGAAGACAGCACTATTACGTTGTTGGACACCATATTGATATAAAGAAAATAAAAAGTATTGTATCGATTTAGTTATCATAAAAAATTGTAGTTCGTGGGAAATTACCCAAATTTTTTGAAATGGTGATTCCTTCACATTGTTGATCCACCTCATTATGGAGTCCCTCCTTTTTGGTTGTTGGAAACTGATACCCTTTTTTTTTTTTACTTTTGGGGGTCTCAATACAAATTCCCCATCATTCTAATGATGGAAACCGGATGTTGGATGATGTACAATTAGATTATTATAATGATATCGTAATGAAAGTTTCCTTTCCCTTTTCACAAGCTATTACATTGAAACTCCGTCTCTTGAAGATGTTCTTGTGTAAAATGCCGACTGTTGAAAGGATATATATGTTGTTGAGATGCTATCTGTATCGCGTAATGGCAACAATGAATGGTTTTTTATAAATCAATCAGCGCTGTTTTACAATTTCGACTTATTCAATATCAATTGGTAAATGTTAGTTTTTAGTTTTTTGCTCTTTTCTTTCTTTTCAAATTAACAGAGTAGTCATCTTCTGTTTCATCTTCTATGCACCTTTGAGTGGAGCCGCGGTACGGTGGCAACTTTGATTGAGTATTGTTGTTATGCAATTTAATATGACAAATTCAGTTTGATTATCATTCTTGAAACACAACTTGGATGTGTCTACCATGAGATGATAGATAGGTAGTCGTTTTACTCTCAAGACCATGTGCCAGTGGCAGGATGTCCGAACGCGATTTACTTGTCATATTCCATTCCGGTGGACAATTAGTATGGGACAATGGAAGTCCAGTTTATAATGGAGGTAGCCCCAAGATGGCATTCCTGAAAAAGTCCCTAACTTATTCAGAATTGGTCCAAAAAATATGTGACATCTCAATTAGGAACATGCTTGGACACATCCCAAATATCCAATACCTTCATCAAAATGGTAAAGTATGCACTTTGGCCGCCATAAAAAATGATGACGATGTAGAGGTGGTGTTAAGAGCATCTGCGGGGGATGGCAGTGCAGTGTACCTATACATCCAACCAAGCTCGGACCATGGAACCGATCATCAATGGAATGAACAAAGGTGTGCTATGATGAAACTTGTTGTTTTCAACAAAAACATTTGATATTGATCAGCCTGAGTTTTTACTCCATGCAGGTTGGGATACAGTAAAGCTGTTCAGCAGAGTAGTCCGCCTTCAGTTCTTGGAAAAAGGTATTTCCTAAGTTGGTACTCTAGCTATTCTATCCTAAATGCTCGCTATTTACATGCAAAATCATCCACTTCTCTCTTTTGTCATATAGGGATGCAGCCAGATAGGCTCTTTACCGTCAAGAATGTGACGGGAGCATTCATTTGAACGAGGATGCGAATTGGGATAACACATTACCCTCTCCTAAGTATGTCATTTCATATCTTATACTGCTTATTGATACATGAATTTTAGGTTTCCATATCTTTTGCCGTCACTTGTTCGTTTCAAATTTGAAACGTCAATTTCTGGAAACATGTTGGGTCGCAATACCGTCTAAGGCATCTTGTGACTATTTTAAGCCAACAAGGCATGTCCTCGTTTAAATTAAGTCCCCATTTGATGATATGGAAAAATTACTCATTATATTTAATTTTGATCCAAATGCAATGTTTGTGACGATGAAGCTCATTATTCATGCAGGGTTAACCCAACGAAGAAAGTTTCATGCTTGGAATCAAAAACTAGCCCAGTCGTAAAAGATTCTAATCTGCAGCAATCATATCCGTCTGTGGACCTCGGGGCCGATTTTGAATTGCCCTTTACACCGAGCTGCTACACATGCAGAGGGGAAGAAAATCCATTTGCAGATAATGATGCTGGTCTGGATATCGACAATGACAAACAGCATTATCAGCAAGTGGATGAAGAAAATCGCTTTGTAGGGGAGGGATCTCCGGTTTCAGATCATCAGTTTGAGACGAGGATTGACCGGGACAATCTTGTAACTATGCAAATGGACACATACAGTTGCAGGGAAAGAGGCTACACCATAGGTGTCGATCAAAGTCTTCATGCCGAAAGGATTGGGGAGTTCAGCATTAATGTTGACACTCTTGAATTTCTGCACGTGGCCACAGAAATTTGCAGAGAAGGTCATGCAGGCTACAGCCAAGGATTCTCCACTCAGAATTAAGAGAGTCTGGAAAACATACAGACTCGAGCCCCAGACGTCACATTCCGATGCACAACATCAAATGGATCAGAAGCTGGTAGAGTTTTGTCGGACCGAATCGTAGGTGACACTTTTCAGTCAGAATCGGCACAGCCCAATGCGGGTAAAATTGTAGACACCATGCAAGCAGCTGATGATTTGCTTTCCACGCCACCACATGAAGATACGCAGCACGTAATGTGGAAGGGCAGGGTGTTTAGTAGCCGTGATGCATTCAAAAGCACATTGGCCAAGTTTGCAATGTATACAAACTTCTGCTTGAAACCATTTAGGACCAATAGATTTGAAGCGACGGCAAGGTTAGCCATCCTACATGTCCTTGGCGCATCCATGCGTCTATTGTGGAAGTTGGGCCCCAGTTTCAAGTTAGGACCTACACTCCTGATCATAATTGTTCAAGCCCAATGAACGGAGTAAAATATCCTCAAGCCACTTCAGGTTTAATTGCGAAATGGATCAAAGAAAGACTTAGAGTCCATCAAGACTACAGGCCAAAGGAAATCATGTCGGACTTTCATAGGGAATTTGGCGTACAAGTATCCTACAGGAAGGCACACCTCGTGAAGGAAATTGCGATGAAACACATTCGCAGTTCATTTGAGGATTCATACAAGATCCTATGTGATTACCGTTTAGAGCTGAAACGCACAAACCCGGGCACAGTGGACAATTTGTGGACCGAAGATGATCACTCCTTCCAAAGATACTATGTTTGTTTTGGTGCATGTGCTCGATCTTTCAAATCATCAATTAGGCCACTAATCGCCCTAGACGGGACACACCTCCGGGGTAAATACCCGGGAGCATTACTCATTGCGGTCTGTCAGGACGGTGACCATGGGCTCTTTCCGCTAGCTTTTGCAATTGTGGAGTCCGAGTGTTATGCGACTTGGTCATGGTTTTTAGCATGTCTGGATGAAACACTAGAACATGTTCACAATCTTACTATAGTGTCCGATCGAATGAAGGGACTTACCTCCGCAGTGATGGACGTACTCCCAACCGCTAAACACTGTAACTGCTGCCGCCACATTTCACAAAATATCCAAGCGAAATTCAAAAACGATGGAATCGTAATGAAGTTTTGGTGCGCCGCGCGTTCAACTCGTGTATGTGAGTATGACAACTATATGGCAGAAATCAGATCAATTGATGTAGGTGCCCATGATTACATTAACGCGATTGGTCGCCAGCATTGGGCAAACGCATTCATCGAGGGACAACGTTAAGACATGCTAACCATGAATATTGCAGAAAGCACAAATAGTTTGTCGAAGGATATTAGGGAGCTACCCGTCACACAACAGATAGAGTCGATACAGGCTAAGCTGATGGATTTTTATCAGAACCGGCGAGAAAAGTCGCTGAACATGAAGACAAGATTCACTCCATATGTAGATAAGATCATTACCCGCGAGGCGGAAGCCTCATGGAGACTCCAATGTTGGCAAGCGGGGGAATATGAGTTTCAGGTGTTGTCGCCGGAGTACACGGATGTTGTGCATCTCGATAAAAGGTCATGCACTTGCCGCAAATGGGACCTCCTTGGCATTCCTTGTTCACACAGCCTCTGTGCTATTAATCTCAAGCGATATGATCCGTATGACTTCTGTGCGCATTGGTTTTCTAATTACTGCTATCACGCAACTTATAATGACGTCATCCATGCCACGCGCGACGTAAAGCAGTGGGATCCCATAAGTGACGAGATTGTGTTGCCACCGAGAGCCCGCAGACAGCCAGGAAGGCCGAAAAAATGTCGGATACGAACGGATGACAGGATGAGGAAACAAGTTACATGCTCACATTGTAAGAAGCGTGGTCATAATAGACAGACATGTAGAGAGCCACCTCCAAGGGGATGAATCTTACTACCCTCGATTTTTTGATAAGATATATCTACAAAGTCTATACATGTATTTACAAATAGTCTGGCTTGGTGTAAACGATTTTTTGTGTTGAGGGAGTAGGTTTTTCTTTATATTTTGGGTGTATCTCCCGATAATTGTGGGGGAAGATAATGTGTATATATTGATGTATAGCCTTAAACCAGTAGAACAGTTCCACATGTTAATTTGCAAATTTTTTGTATACTGGCACCATCCATATGGCCCATTTGTTATATCTCAATATTAATGATTACCATTGTCTATGGCCATTTGTTACAGATCTCCTCGTATTGATTTACCTTATTTCTCCTCTTAGTTTTGTTACTACGGATATATAATTTCTTGAGAGTAAAATGATTGGTTCTTTTGAACAAAAAATGCTATGAGTGTCCGGACACATCTACAACATGTTTCACAATGTTACTCTCTTGCATGATATGTCCTGCACCTTTTTTTCCATGTGACAAATCTAAAATTCAACCATGTAAATTGCTAAAGATCCTCGGCAAGGTGTCTTGTGGAGCCATCCAAGTCAGCAAATTCAATTAACGTTAGATATTGGAGGCCATCGCAATGAATGCATGAAAATCATGCAACCGCCGGAAATAGGCAACCGAATGATGCTCCAAGCGAGCCTCGCCAGGCCTTGTATTGTGTGTGAGTCAGCCTCTGGATATATTTCAAGTAGGAAGATTCATAATCCAAGTGCTACAGTTTCAAATTTTTTTTGTTTTGTTTCATTTTGTACTTGAGTCATTCATGCCTGAAATTTTGGCCTGCTGTCAGTTGATTGATGTGTCATATGTGTCGTAACTTCTATTGAGGCAGAGAGCTATCCACAAGGATTGCACATGTGAAGTGGTGATCGGATAATGTCTATAGAAAGATCAAGCATATATGACAATGGAATTCCGAAAATTAAAGCCCACAAAGGCCTTTATAGAAACCTGTTTAATGCAATTGCTGATCATATCCGGTTCTGGCTTGCCACTGGCTACCCAAACTGGAAATTAATAACTTTTCACCCCGCCTTAACATTGATGTAAATAGAGTCCCCCACCTCCACTTGTATCTGGACTTCTAAAAACTATCTCGGTGTTTTTAATGATCATATGCATACATGTATGTTTCATCCACGGGCATGACGCAACTTCATAATGATAGATGTCAAAGTTTTATATTCACAACATTCCATGCAATCAGACAAGGGTACCGAACAAACTGAAAACCTAAAAAACACAGTATAGTTTTGGAGTTAACAATACCCACTGGTCTGAAAACCTAAAGTATTAAACAGAGTAAAATAAGAAAATAGGAACCATTAAGCATGGACATGACTCGAAATTCCACCTAACATGGTTCTATAGCCTTCTGAAAAAGGGATGTAAACCAATGAAGTCATCAAATAACAATAAACTCAACTCCACTGTGAGACTGAGATGGCACCCTTAGTGAACATCATTAGCAGGAAGAACAATCAGTCGCGGCGCAGAAGATTGAGCATATCGGTAAAACTCTGTCGCATCTCGGCGAATCCCTCATTCACTCGCACTTCTAAACGTCCTAAGCGCTCATTTAACTCATGAATCGTCCCCTCACCCAATTGATCATCTCCTGATAGTCCTGCGTCAGACTCTGCAGGTACGGAAGGGCCTACGCCTGAAAGGAGCAGCTCCAGAGGTACCAACTATATCCAACTCATCATCAGAATCCAACTCAACAGATGGGATGCAGGACCTGGACTTTTCGAGGGTTCAGCGATCAATCTTCTGCTTGGGGACTATAATGTCTTAGTTAGGTTCAGCCAGCTTACCCATGTCCTGTAGCATTTTGGAGATGAGACCCGGGAAGGGAAAAGCCATATTTTGAGATGCAGCGTGGACCTTGGCCATGCTATGAAACACAGCGAGAGGAACGTCGACTTTCCTCTGAGTCCCGATGCAGTACAAGAGATACCCATCCTCCTTTGTGACTCTCTTGCTAACTTTGGGGCTGATATTGTGAAGGATGAAAATATTCAACAAGCGATAGGAATCGCTCAGCCTGTTGTGGGATATGTCACCACCGACCCATGCTACAGGCTTGCCGGTCAATTTTCTTGCTACCAGATTGTAATTAATCCAACGGTTGTTAACTATCGGGAAGTGTGCGCCTACGACACTATCAATTTCTAGCACTTGACTTAGAAGATCAAGTGTAATCTCGAGTTTCTATCCTCGAACAAATGTCTTGAACGAAGTGTCAGAAACTTCGTGCATGTTAGAGTAGAACTCCCTCACCCAATTGACCACTATTTGGTATCCAATATCATACAGGGTAAACCATTCTCTCTCACGCATCCACACATCAAAATCAATGTCTTTCAGCTCATTGTACATGACAATTCTTTCGGGCACAACAGCACGATGTTGGAACTTGTTCATGTAGGAGATTTGGCCATCTTCACTTAAAAACCTCGACCGATCGAATGAGGGGTGTTGACAAGTGCGTTTCTTCTTAGGAGCCATACCAATTGGGCCAGAACCTGCAAGAAATGCAATAAATTAAAAACCTGCGTAGATTAGATACAATTAGCTTAAATGTCTTACATTTTACTAGTAAAATAAACACCCTTTAAAAGCTAGGATTACAAAAAGATATTGATAGGAACGGGAAATTTAGAAATTTACTAATGAGTTCTTATCTAGTGACCAATTACATATGTAAATGTGATCAACGCGTTAAACATGTAATGACCTTCCAATAATGCAAGATGTGAAATACTTTCACTACTTTTAAAAAATTTGGTGTAATAATGACCCTGATCACACACCATTGTCATCATATATTCACACAAGACATACATAATGGATAAGAATTGGGAAACAATATGCGATCATGCATAACGATCCGGCGTTGAATGTGCAAGGTAAACGACCATTTCCTATTTTTTCACATTGATGGTAGGCTCCTGTTGAATGTTAGCATTGAATGCTAGGCTCCTGTTGTTGGTCCACATCTGACTCACCCAAAATCATGTTTCACCCAGATTCTTCACGGTCAGGCCTGAAACTATATATTTATCATAAAACAGAACAAAATAGAATAGCAGATCTGGATTTACGCTATCTACAGTCGGGAAAGGGAAAACTGGTAGTACATTCAATAGCTATTTGGAGGAATGTGCCATGTACAATGTCTATGTTCTCCCTCGGAATATAAATGGCTCAAAACCCTTGGAAACAACGTTACATCCATGAAAAAATTGAAAATGGCCTAGGATATAAGAACAAAATGTAGTAATAGCAAGGTTTCTTGACCTCTCACATGGTGGCTACAGATTAAATGATAACTCATCCATTACTACATAAGTTATCCAAAACAATGAAGCTGATGTTTGTAATGCACATTACTGCACACATGCTACAAAACCAACCCAAATCCCTAATAGAAATGAGAAGAAAACAACACCACAGACCATTAAGCAATCATCTTCTCTCTATTTACCGTTCTTTTTTGTTTTTTGTTTTGAACAATTTCTCATACAGGTTACATAAAACTAAACAGTAAAAAAAGAAAGAAACATTGTAACATTCAAAATCTTGATTGATAGGATGAAAATTTTGCATTTGGGTTTGAATAGCTCGTGAGGGATAGACAAGGGTGGGGAAGAATGTATTGATGGGATTGGAAAAAAGGGAAACAGTGTACACGATTAAAAGGGAACATATTGGAGTAGACATACCTTTGTAAATGGTTGCTTATGGCTCTGCAACTATACTGGGGGAAGAGGGGCGAACAAAGATGGAGACGAAGTATCTATCTTCTAGGGTTTTCTTGCAACTGTGATTGCATGTTATTAGGAATGAGGGAGGGCCGTTCTTACACGGTCTAAATCACTAGAAGTAAGTCTGGGTTGTCTTCAAAGGGCCCATCATGGATTAAAAACAAAGGTTCGAACTCTCATATGAAGGTTTGAACCTTTGGGCCCTCTAGAAATTGGCCCAGGAAGGGCGGAATGGCAAGGTTCAAACCCTCGGGCCCAAAGGTTCGAACCCTTGGGCCCTCTGGTATTTGGCCCAGGAATGTGAGATTTGGAAGGTTCGAACCCTTGATATGAAGGATCGAACCTTTGGGCCCTCTAGTATTTGGCCCAGGAGTGAGAATGGGAAGGTTTGAACCCTCGATATGAAGGTTCGAACCTTTGGGCCCTCGGGTATTTGGCCCAGGATTTTTAGATTCCAAAGGTTCGAACCCTCGATATGAAGGTTCGAACCTTTGGGCCCTCTGGTATTTGGCCCAGGAGTCTGAGATTCCAAAGGTTCGAACCCTCGATATGAAGGTTCGAACCTTTGGGCCCTCGGGTATTTGGCCCAGGAGTTTTAGATTCCAAAGGTTCGAACCCTCGATATGAAGGTTCGAACCTTTGGGCCCTCTGGAATTTGGCCCAGGATTTTTATATTCCAAAGGTTCGAACCCTCGATATGAAGGTTCGAACCTTTGGGCCCTCGGGTATTTGGCCCAGGATTTTTAGATTCCAAAGGTTCGAACCCTCGATATGAAGGTTCGAACCTTTGGGCCCTCTGGAATTTGGCCCAGGATTTTTATATTCCAAAGGTTTGAACCCTCGATATGAAGGTTTGAACCTTTGGTCCCTCGGGTATTTGGCCCAGGATTTTTAGATTCCAAAGGTTCGAACCCTCGATATGAAGGTTCGAACCTTTGGGCCCTCAGGTATTTGGCCTAGGATTTTTAGATTCCAAAGGTTCGAACCCTCGATATGAAGGTTCGAACCCTCGATATGAAGGTTCGAACCTTTGGGCCCTCGGGTATTTGGCCCAGGATTTTTAGATTCCAAAGGTTCAAACCCTCGATATGAAGGTTCGAACCTTTGGGCCCTCTGGTATTTGGCCCAGGAGTCTGAGATTCCAAAGGTTCGAACCCTCGATATGAAGGTTTGAACCTTTGGGCCCTCTGGAATTTGGCCCAAGAGTGGGAGATTTGGGAGGTTCGAACCCTCTATATGAAGGTTCAAACCATAAGCCTCGCTGGAATCTGGCCCAGGCTTGGCGAAATTTGAAAGTTTGAACCCTCTGTTTGTAGGTTCGATCCTCTGTTCTCTCTGGAATCTGGCCCAGGCAGCAGTTAAAAATGAAGGTTCGAACCCTCAAACCTGGAATTTGAAACAGGAATGTCCAAGGGAAGGTTCGAACCCTTGATGCAAAGGTTCAAACCATCTTACAACCTCTGGTGTTTGGCCCATTAACGGTCCATGAAGAAGGTACAAGCCCAGTATTGAGTTATATCAAAGTATAAGTGTAGTTTCTTATGGCTCTTCCAACCATGTTAGTTTAGTTGCCATTGTCCATGCAGCCTGGGTGCGACCCATTCTTGAGTGGGTGTAGCTTTTCATGTCCTCCAATGCTTATCCGGCAACAACGTAGGGGTGATCTATGTATTGAGATTCAAATTTAATGGATATGGCTATCTTTGATAGCAAAAGATGTACATTTTGCTGATTTTACAAAGATGATATCGTTACCAACCCTCATAGTTCTCCATCTCAAATTTGTTGTACAGTCCGTCGATTGCATCGTAGTTTTGATGTGATATTAATTGTTGGATGGTTCGAAGGTTTGACGGTAAAGTTCTGATCATCTTGTTGTGTTATACAATTACAATAACTCTACCTTCGTCAACCACATATGAAAATGCAGACGTATAATACATAAAACCAGATGAGAACACATGTTTCGCGACACCTCTTATATCCAACAATCTAATTAAAGATCCATACACCTCTCTTCAACAAGATAAATAGCTATTGTTTTAAAGTCATAGTTCTCCATCTTCGAATATCTTGATCTAAGAATGACAAGGTGCATGGCATGGAACGAGCCCTTTTGCACGCATCTCTTTGTTCGACAATCTGATGTTATTAACCCCTACTTGAGATATGATACATGTCATTTGGTGTTCAAAGGCCACAACGATAATAGAGATGGAGCCTTGATGGTGATAACCCTTCATGTAATTTATACCTCTAGGAAATTCAAAAAGCATGAACTAATCCAAGACTTCAAGTCAGAACTGAAGGTTATATAACCCATAAGAGGTTGGCAAAAAGTATATTTATTTTCTTTCACACAAAAAGAAAGGAAACCATTCTCTATGAGTAAAAGAAGTTATTTCAATGTACATGACATTTTAGGCTTTTAGCCTTAAAGTAAAGTTCACTATTTCAGCTAAACAGTAAAAATCAGTCCAAGGCATGAACAAATAGAGTCGATTTTCAGTCGCCTTCTCTTCCCTGGGTCATATCCCATTGTTCCTCTATGTAGCCTTCTTCGTAAATGCATGGGTTTGGTATCAGCATTTTGTCCGCATGAGGATGGAGATGTGTAAGTATCCACCTTTTCCATCCAAACCATTTTCGGTCACAGATGCAGTCTCCTCACCTTTGGTGTATCGCAAAGCTAGAGTCTATCTTCAGAGTCAACCATTTTCTGTTATAGCCATAAACCGCATCATGATAAATGCTTTCAAACATGCACTCGGATTTATCTTCAATGTCGGATTCAGACCATTTCAGCACCATTTGGTAGCTACCTAAACACAAGAAAATCCCAATACAGTTTCAGCCCAAAAAGACAATAACGTGTGGTAATAATTAAACGGCAACAGTCATGCAAAATACAGTCTCCTTGTTTTAAACCGACGGAAATGCTAGGATAAAAAATAACAGTTCTTGAAACCCGAATCAACTATGTGTCTTATCAACACATAAGTAGTAAAATTACAATTAATCGAGTGTTCATTTTTTAGTTACAAGCAAAGCTCTTGTCCTCCCATTTATGGATTATTGCCAAGCGACGACATTGATCCGGGATATAGCATGAGATACATGGAAAGCATGCAGTTCATCGGGGGCCAAGAGTGTTCTGATTTATAATTTCATGCATGACGATATCGTTACAATTTTTGGTAGCGTTTCATTTTATATTGCTTTCTGGCAAAGAGAATGAACATGACTCACTAATGAGACACAGATGCGATGGAAAAGGGCCTCGATATAATGATATTAGCATAACGATATCGTTACATACCGTCGTACCTTCATATTAAAATATTGACATCAAATAAATCCATGGCAGCCCCGAAAATTATTAGATATCTACATCTTTGGTCCAACGCATTCCTCCGTGCTAATACTATTTTTCAACAAGGAAACCTCAAAGCCTCTATCTTACATATTCAAATGTATTACACGTGGTCTTTAATGGTTGTCTTGTCATGTTTTAGAAGAAGCATATAAGTGTAAATCAACGAAACTTCACCAGCACGACAATTAGGTGTGACAACATGGTCGCATGGTTATGCTGAAAATATAACAAATTTCTCATTTATGGTTTCTGAAACCGAGGTATAAAGGTATCTTGATATCTGTATCAAATGTATGACTCAAGTTGGAAACCTCAATTCATCGCCATTTCTTAAGATGAGAGAATTCCATATCAAATCAACAGACAAATATTATGATAAAAATAAATTGGGTTGACATGGGCGTCATCTAAGGTCTAACCAAAACTATAAGGGATCCAACCCGTGAAATCCATGTCACTAAAATCTTAAACAAAAATGAAAAGGTAAGGAATGGCATAAACGTAGTTAACACTTTACGGTGGTTGTGAACAAATGATATAAGCTTAATAACTAGTGTAAAGTTTTAACAGCAGGGAAACATATCCAACTTGAATGTTTAATTTGAACTCTCATCCAATTCAAGGCGTTTTAAAGTTTTGTAAATTCAATTCCTTCTGATTTTTCAAAACCCAGCGCGCATACTGGTCTCTGTATATGTCAATGACGATCTTCGCACGGTAGTAGAACATGTCATTTTGTTTGAACTCCATAGCCTTCCCCAGCACTATGTGTTATGCATACGCCATGACAAAGATTCCACAATCCACACTGAAAAGCCAGAAACTACGATTCAGCCCATGCGCATTAGATGGGTCTTTCATTCAGATTAGGCAACCATATAACAGTTAGGGAGTTTAAACAGTCATCGAATCTGACCTGTTTGTCTTTATGGGACGTTCCATTCGGTGTTTTGTCCAGACATTGGGATCATTCCAACCGAATTGCATGAACCGATCGTTGACCCATGCAATCTGCATTTAAGAGTTTCATTATACTCAGCAAAATGGAACTCGTACAATTTAATGAAATTCGGACAAGAAAAAGCCCGGCTGTGTATTCGATATCAACTTACATAGTTTTCTGCAAATTTGTAATCTCCTTCACGCGACATGCTGTTATAATACTCCCACCTTTTTCCATTGACACTTCCTACTAAAAGGAAGAAGTGGTGGTTGTTCCACACCGGAAAGAACAAATGCTCCTTATCTGTCATGTTGTACAACAGGGCCTGACTGAAGCAGTTTTCAATGAGCTTCTCACTCATTTGACTATACGCGTACCAATCCTATAGGATACATGGTTCATGAATTGTCAAATCCAAATGAAATGAACAACCAAATGCGACAATGTGTTCATCCTTTTTTTAGCACTTACGGAGAGAGCACATTCAAAGAAGTAGGACGATGGAGCGTCTGTCTTTAATATCCCGAACCAATAGTGCATGGTCTGCAACAATAGAATGGGACAAAGATGTGTGAGGGAACACGTGTCAAGTCATCAGAATATTATTTATGTAATTACATTCCATTGTGTGGGGTAACTAGACACTAACCCAATTGTCCATCCATGCTCACTGGTGTACATCATTCCTGTAACTTTGCCTTCCTGGTAGTAGACAACAATAAAAATAAGATAATAAAAAAACTTGGATCACACAATGCATGCAATGGATACATGGTAGTTGGAAACATGGGAATACCCCGCTATATTAGCAAATTCATTCCAGAATACTATGAGTATCTCAAGTTCTTCCATCGTTAGCTTATACATTGGATTCCTCAACCACGCTCCGATAGTGTAATCAGCCATCCATAGCGGGGGGCTTTGGCTCTCTATAGCGTGCTTTGACATTCATAATCATAGATGAGATCTCGCTGAATGGGGACAGACCTATACCAAATTTAACAAGGCCCGGAGATGTGGTACCAACGCTTCTTTGTGCAGTGTATGGGCTGGAAATAAATGGAGCACTAGAGGGTTTCTCATCAGTTGGGCTTCTAATTTTTATAAGGGACATTGGACTATTATGGGATTGGACTATTCTAGGACTCCTTCGGGGTGATAGCAAGATCGGACTTGTGGCTCCCATGGATTCGTTGGGCTTCTCTGGAATTATGCGTTTGGATACATTGGGCGGTTTACTAGATCTTCCAGTTATGCGTTTGGATCTCCTGAGAGGTTGAGTGGCGTCCGGAATGTTTGGTTGAATGGACTGGAACGGAAGCATTCCTGATTGGATTTACCTTTGCGTTTTCTGGACGATTTGATGGGATCTTCTTCTGCCTGATCTCCCTTTGTCCATCTATCGAATAATTAGACGAGTTAGTAGAAAAACCCCAATGTATGGATTGAATGAAAGTGCCAAGCGGAGCTAATATATACGGTACCTTCAGAGATGCACCACCCTTTCCAGCGACATACGCATCAAATGTGTATGACTCCTTAAAATCTGCCACAAATGTATCTTTAAACTGGGCTACTTCTGATCTCATACCGTCGATCAATCTTGATAAATCAGCAGCCTTTCCCTTTAAATCTTTCGCAACGTCACATGATGCCAGGAATCATTCTGTAAATTTAAAGATCTAGAATAGCATATATGAACACAGTCAGAAGTTCGAATGAATTTAACAGAAATCGCTTAATGTTGTGGGTGAGTGATTTGCAGAGGAGAACCCAAATGAAATTACCTGGGATGAAACTGAATTTATGTCAGCTTGGGTATGTCCGGGAGTAGGATGACCGATGTGTAGCCGAGTGATGTTTCTATACCATTTAAAGTACTCGTCATTGTGTGGGCCAGCATCACACTCTACTCCGTAGGTTATGTCATCCATTCTTTTATTCCAAACGCCAAAATACACGACACGTAATTTCTCACGTCGATGTTTGCCCGTTGGGATAATTGGAAACGGGGTGGCACAGTTTACTGTAACCCAAATTGTTTCATTACTCTTTTCCGGACAGTGCCGTTCCACAATCCAGAAGCAAATCAATGTCGTGTTCGACCGGAAGAGGGGTACATCAGCATCGTCGATATAGTCTATTATATTTTCAAAATAAAGGTATGGAAGCCAGTTGAACTGGAATAACACAGTAAATTTGGATCGTCACGGAGAAATAAAACCCAAAAATTCTCAAAAAAAAAAAAATAAATAAAGGGGCATCGTCAGTCAATCACAGAAGCTAAATGATTACAATGCTCATATTGATCTCTGGTGGTGTTTGATTGTTATTTAAACATTCATAGTTACGGCATCTACTTCCATAATATCCAGTTGTCGCCTGGCTTCCTCGACTCTCGTCTGGAAATGATGGGACCGCAATCTGTTGTACCATGTCAAGAGAAGAGGAAACTCTACATCCTTGGTCCAGTCAGCTATTCAACGAATCGGCCTCCCAATTGTCATGCGTGAATATGCCCACACCTGGCCACATGTGAGTATTGATGTTTACAAGTAGAAGATGATAAAATGATCCTAAAATGACTAAAATGAACGCAGAACTATGTAGTGTAAAATTTTACCTGCAACAGTTGTAGAGGACCCGTGATGGTCTTCACAACTTTTCCTTTCTTTTGGCAGGTAGATACCTTCGCAAGGCCCCTGTACAGATTTGCAAGGCATGCAGCTCCCCAAGACCGCTTCTCAAAATGCCAGAATAACTCTAAAATATGGGCTGGAACCTTAGTACCCTAGGAGGTCCAAAAAATCTAACCTGCAACGAGACAAAACAGGAATGCACGTGTCCGCCTTACGTCTTGGTCTCTGGGTCGGCTCTTGGGCAACTGTCCAAAATTTTCCCTAAGCCAAGTGAATTTAATCTGCACTCCATAGCAGTCATAGTTCGCGTCTGGCACCACCCCTAGCAGCTCTTCACATACTTTCACCATGGTCAAGGGTTCAGAGAAGGTGCAGCCATTAACTGGGAGGCCATCAATGGGAAGGCCGTAGATGTAAGCAACATCTTCCAGGGTTATAGTGGCCTCACCACTGTTGAGGTGGAACGTGTTTGTCTCTGGCCTCCACCTCTCAACCAAGCCAGTTATTAGGCCATGATCTAGTTCAATTTTTTTAATCTTTGCCAGTTGTTCTAGCCTAGTCTGTCGAATTAGATCCCACATTCGATCATTAATTTCCCAGCTGTCATGATTGGGTGTTGGGATGCAGCGTAGTGGGCCTGCTTCCTGCATTACAAGAATGACGCATGATTTGGAAGATTTTCCATGGCATGAGCTCAAGCTTAACAATGTAATAAGACTCTCAAGGAATGAAATTATTCTCACCTTGCCGTTCCATACTCATTCAGAAATATGTTTATCTTGATCATATAAAACTGATTTATCTAAAGGACCTGGCTGAAGAATGTCCATCTATAATAATTAGAAATCTGAAAGTTAGCACACTAAACAAATCAATATTAATAGGACCCTTTAGTGATGCAAAGACAGCAACAAAATAGTTTATATGGGGATATATATATAAGAGCAACTTATATGTCTGATTAGTAGTCGAGTATATAAGAGCAACGTAGATGTGGAAGGAGTTGGAGGAGGGAGGATGGAGGAGGAAGGAGGAAGGAGGAGGAGGAAGAGGAAGATGAAGAATAAGAATAAATGAGTGAGTAGGGATGTCACCGCATAACTATAAAGAAGAAGAAACTACGCAACTGTGAAGAGGAAGAAAAAACGAGCGGGCAATTCCCCGCTTGTATATATAGGTGAACAGGGATATCACCGCTCGGCGAAACAAAGGAAAAAAAGGATCAAGAAGAGCCACTGGGACTAGTATGATCATTTCATATCTTTTAAGTCCATTTTACTCTACAATGAATCTACTGGTCCTTTTTCGGTAAAGTCCCTAAAATAGAATACTCAACCAAATGGAACAAAGAATAATACAGGTTTCATGGCAATTTATTTGGTAAACATCTCATGATTCTAATCTTATAGTTGAGTTTTGTGAATGGAATGGTAACGATTTCGTTACAATAATTTCTTATTTACTCTTTCATTTTGTTATTCAACTAGTAAATAATGAGTCGCATTGTATTGAGATGCATAAACAGTGACAACAATAAAAGACATCAATTTATATTTATTTTTCCAAAGTATCTTGATAACGATATCGTTATGCTGGCTGTTAGATTCATCATTCATTTTGCATCTCCGGCAACATATTGGCAATAAGTCTATAATGACATGCATATTAATATGTGTACATGTAGGTCAGTAATTGTCAAATTTAAAACATTCATACTTTCATTCATAGACAATCCAGAAACCAAACGAGATTAACTCCGTATCTTTGAAGAGCTCATTAGTCCGTGACAAGACAAGAAAGTATGGTATTAGGTTGCAGACAATGCACGGTATGTGACCATTGCTAAGATGTGCATTACTTCAGATCCGTGTGTAACAGTCGGACATATCTCACTTTATCCTTGTGGGTGTACGTGAGCAAACGTAATGGAGTTTAGTGAGGTAAAGATTAATTTGAATAAAAAATAAAATATAAGTTATGGTATTTTGTTTTTAGTTATTTATAGTTGAAGATTTAGGACTATTGTTAGTCATTGTGGAGTTGTCTTGTCTTTTATTCGACAAATGAGGTTAGTGTAAGTCCGGGGGATCCGAACCCTAGAGGGGGGGTGAATAGGGTGAGCTCCAATTATGACCAATTTTAATCAAATTTAACTTCTTTAAAACAAACTAGTCACATGTGATGATTTATCATACAAGATGCGGAAGCTAACAAAAGAATCACCACAAAGCAACCACCATCACACAAGGATTTATAGTGGTTCGGCCTCAATGCCTACATCCACTACCGGCTTGTGAACCAACACCCCACCGGATTTCCACTATATATGCTTTTCAATAGGCTAAGCAATAACCTTTACAATATACTTTTCAAGGCTAAGCAATAACCTTTACAATGATGTTTTTCAAGGCTTAACATCAACCTGTACATTATGCTTTTATAGGCTAAGCAATAACCTCTTCAACCATAGGTTGGTTATCTCACTAAATTAGTGTCTAACATACACTTGATGGAGATTCTATTTAGCTCATTACAATGCCTCTAAAATAGGCGGATATGGAAGTGAAAATCTAATACTCACACTATGAATGCAAAGATGAAAGTACATGATGTGTGTGTGTGATGTCCTCAATCATTTTGAAGATGAAAGCTCATAAATGTATGCCTAAGGCTTTTGAAAGTTTTAGCTCATAAAACACTTATGATTGAGGAAGGAATGCAAGTCACATGTTAAAAGTAACAACTTGTTAATGATGTCAAAGATACACAAGTTGTATGAAATGAATTAGCTCTAAACATGTGATGCATAGGGATGTCAATCAAATCAACAATGTAGCTCATAAAACATAAAAATAGATTTGATTGAAATAAGGGGACAAATCATATGTAATTATAAATACAACTTGAATATGATATACCAATCAATGCAAAGCAAGTTGTAAAACTTTAAAACAATAAAACATATGATTTGTAAAGTTTGTTGAATCCAAAACATAAGATACATTTGCAAAGGATTTTCTTATGATGAAAAACAACAACCAAAGATTCAACCAAGTATATGGATCATGTTACATCTAATTTCAAAGATGTTTCCATTAACATGATCTACTTAGATTTACCAAGGTTAAAGTACTACTTGGGTTGAATCAATGGTGATGCATCCAAAACAATAGATCAATTCAAAGTATAAAACATGCTAAGGATACAACACATCATAGGTTAACATGCTACTAAAGATTTATCAAAGATAAAACAAAACATGAAAACATATGATTTGTAAAGAAGTTGAGTCCAAAACATAAGATAGTTTTGAAAGTGATTTTCTTATGATGGAAAACAACAACCAAAGATTCAACCAAGTATAGGAATCATGTTACATATGATTTACCAAGGTTCTTTCATTAACATGATCTACTTAGATTTACCAAAGATTAAGTACTACTTGGATTGAATCAATGGTGATGTATCCAAAACAATAAATCAATTCAAAACATAAAACATGTTAAGGACACAACACAAACATAGTTTATCATGCTACAAATGATTTACCAAAAATAAAACAAAGCATGAAAACATATGATTAAGGAAAGTAGAGCCTACTTGGTGATTTAACTTCATTAATCCAAGCTTTAGCTTTCCTAATGATCCCCTTCATCCCTTAGTTCATTTCCCTTCTATTTGCCTCAAAACCCCTCAAGGAGGGCCTTAAAATTCCCAACTTTTGGCAAAGGAAAGAACTCATATTTAAGGCAAAAAGTGCCCAACGGCTAGTCCTCGGTCGACCTGCAAACAGGTCTCGGTCGACCGGGATCACACAACGGTCAAATTTCAGACCGTTGGAGCACTT
Organism: Cinnamomum chago; assembly: GCA_038049695.1. Classification (NCBI taxonomy): domain Eukaryota; kingdom Viridiplantae; phylum Streptophyta; class Magnoliopsida; order Laurales; family Lauraceae; genus Cinnamomum; species Cinnamomum chago. Next base: position 63,984,228 of record CP142451.1, read on the forward strand.
TGGCCCTGACGGCCTGCAGTGTTCCCAGTCGACCGGGACCTCTGCGCCGGTCGACCAGCGACACTGCCGGACCACCCCTCTTGGGACAAAAATTCCCAACTATTGCAATTTAGAGGGTTTCTCTTGGAGGGGATTTTTGGGCCACTAAACCAAGCTAGGAAACATGTTTTAAATCAAACCAAGATGTTTAAAAAACATGAAACCCAAGAAGCCTAAAAAGATTCAAAACTTTAAAACCAAAGGCTAACTTGATTTCTAAAACTCTTTTCAAAAACAAATGCATCCAAGTTTTAAAAGCAAATCATGCATAAATCAATACTTTTACAACTCCTAAAAACAATGCATGTTTAAAACAAGATTTCAAGTTTAACTAAATCAATGCAAGTGTGTAAATCAAATGATGCTAGAATGATTATGCATCCATCAAATTGCAATCTACAAAATCCCTAACAGTTAGTTTTTTAATCGTCTTATCCCAAATACGGTGGGAATTCTTGAATTAAAGAACCTTTTCGTGTGTCATCCATTTGTGAAATGCGGGCTTTATCTTAATTGATTAAATTACTAGAGTTACCAAACAAGCTCGGAGTGTTGGGGGGGGGGGGGGGGGGGCAGGACTAGGCCAACCCTTGCGGGGGAATGAATGGGCCAAATCCCTGGAAGGGCCAAAGGGCCTAGGACCTTACCTGGCACTAGGAGGTTAGGCTTTGAGTGTCAACCTAACATTAACCCCCTATTTAATCGAGCTCGAACTATCAAGGTAATGCAACAATCACTATGGTGGTATATAGAAATCTTACTTTACTACTCCCTCCTTGAATAGGGGGTTCGATGTGGACCTAATTTTCTGTCTAAGAGAACACAATGATTCATGGAGTTGGTGAATCTTATCTTTTAACTCCCCATTTTTATGCCATTGAACATTCATGAATAACACATAAGAGGATCACACTTAAAACTCTCCAAATGCTAACACACACTCGTAAAAAAAAAAAAAAAAAGTTGAAATGATTGAAACCAGACATGCTCTAATGTGTCTGTTACCGCTCAACTAAGAGTGTGTTGGCAGAAGAGTTGACATATATTGAATTGTTATCTATTACAACTAGAGCGTCAGTTCATTAATTTCACTTTTATAAGAATTTCTAGCACAATAACCCATGCTAAGCACAGGTATGTCCATACATTGCCAATTAAACATCTATACACTATAAAAATAGATATAAAGAAGAAAAATAATTAATGATCATTGCACGTGGGAACTAAGCAAAAATTTTAGGAGACTTTGATTGAACAACTTGGCAATCCTCGAAGAGGAAGAAAATTATAGCAAATAGGTTAGGAATAAAAAGCGAAATGAATTGAACAAAACCATTATATTTTCATCAATAATCAGAAGAAAACATCATGCCTTTGCAGAATAATTAACGTCACACAATTTAGAAACAGATCAAACATGCAAGTTTACATTATACACAGAAGAGATTTTCTAGAAAGTAAAGAAAAGAATAAAAAACCTTGCCAATAGCAACTGTTTCAAGACTTCAGAAGAGCAGTAGAAGTAGGATTCTCTGGTTATGCTCCTTCCTCAAATGCCTGCCAATGGAGTGCTTCCTCAACTGCCTCCAAATGGAAATAATTATAAGAGGTTCCAAATATAAGAGGTTGGAAATAAGAGTTTGTCAACAGTTATAGAAACGGTTGTAGAAACTGAAAATGATTTGAAGAAACCACTTGTAGTTGCAACCTCTTACTCCAAACAAGAGGTTCGAAATAAGAGGTTTCTGCAAATACCCCAAACAAAATCCCCTCTCTATAACAACACAGTCCCAACAGTTTTAGAAACTGAAAATGAAAAGAAAACAATAAAATAGACAATGTGGAAGAGAGAAGAACAGAACAAATTACCTTCAAAGAACTCTAAAATCGAAGATGACTTTGCAAGAGTCGTGGGAGCTCCGCCGGAGGATCTGGCCAAAATTTCTTAGGCAGCAGGGAGCGGAGGGGAGAGCATAACCCGGACGCAGGATGAGGGAAAGAGAAAGGAGGGAGCAGAAGAGGGAGAGGAGAAATTTGAGAAAGAGAATGAGACCGAAATCGTTCGATTGAGGGGTGTTAAGGTTAAATTAGATGAGTATGTCGTCCGTACAAATAGGGGTAAAAGCGTCCAAAACGTTCAGTACGAACACCAAAATGGGAAAATACGTGTATTTGTGTTTAAAATGGTCAAATACATGAGTAAGCAAACTTTCCTGGTAAAATTCCCTATTTATTTCTATAATCACAACGAACAGTCTTGACTCCTCATTTCCAACTCGTAACTAATCAACAAAACCGTGACCATCAATAAAAAATCCAATCATTCAAGATTTCAACCTCTCACCCACTTGCTATTTGCCTCCCTTGAAAGCCCCTCCCTTCTCGTACCCAGACACCAACTTACCATAAACACAAGCCTTAAAAATATCTACCCAGCCATACCAAAAGCAACGCGACCCAAGCCACTGTACATACAGAAACACCAAGCAGGATTAGAGAAAGAGAAAAAGAAATAGGTTGTCTTGCTCCTCTATCAGAAGAACCCATCAACGAAGAAGGCTTGAGCGACACCTAAAAGACGGAAAAGTCATGGAGAAAATGGCTAAAGAACCAGTTCCCACCCCTCTTCCACAAGAAATGTGACCTCAAGATCCTCTTGGGCGTCTTTGGCTGCCCTCTCTCTCCCTTTGTTTGTTTGGACAGTAAAAGTTTTCATAAACCAAAGTATTGAAAGGTCAAGACAGGAATACCAACTCCTAGAAACAAATAGAAATAGAATTGCAAACAGTCTGAACAGTTTACCTACTATACAGAACAAATAATTGTTACATTATTGTTAGACCCCGACCCAGACCAATTCGATTAGTGTGCGATTAGTATGTGTTTAGTTCTAAATGGGTTTAGTTGTCGTTGGGTTAGAAGTAATTAGTTTTCGTCTTGGACATAGCTTTGGGAATTTTAAGAATGTTTAGTATTAGTCAGACACACTCAGGAAGGCCTGAGTGCCCGTGTAAGCTTGGGAAGATCGTATCGGTTTCCGTGTGATTGTGATTTTGATTTCATTTGAATGATTTTTCTATGTGTTACAACTTTCGTCTTAAGCCCATTCGTGTTTGAAGCCCAAAAACCCAAGTTTTGGCCCAAAGAGGGTAAAATTATCTTTTATGCACAAATCTGGACACAATTTTCGAGATCTCAAACTATGTCAAAAATATACTTTTTGGAAACTAGATATTTCGATGATCGTTTTATGCTTCTTCGTCGAAGTCATTCGAGGCCCATAAGATCGTGTTTTGGTCATTTCAAGGTTCATGTTAATTGGGGCCCATTGTCATCACTTAATCCCCCTCTCCCTCTCTTTTCATTCATTTCCCCCAAATCTTTGCAACTTCTTGACCTAGGGCTGAAAACCCTTTTTTCCTTCCACTTCATTTCTCTTGCATGATCTAGCTAGAAGACTCCAAAGAAAATTCTAAGGATATCATCTTCTTCATCTCCTTGCAAGCTTTCTATTGGTATAAACTTCTTGGAACTTCTTGTGGGATAAGCTCTTCATTTCCTTCCTTCCCTCTCGTTTGACCATTTCTAGGTAAGAGTTTCAATCCATGTTATTCATGAAGTCTTTTTAGTTCTTAAAGATCATGTTTTTCATGTGTACAAACCCTTTAGTTAAAATGGGTTCTTTGTTTCCATTTTGATTTAGTTTTGAGTGGTTTTCTCTTGGGTTTCCTTGTAGTGTTGGAATAGCTTGAGTGAAGTGCTTGAGAGGATTGTTAGCATTGGGCAAGGCAAGTAATCTTTATAGGTTCAATGATGCATGTGTATTTTGATTACATTGTTATTTTAGAAATTGTGCATTAAACTTGTTTACAAGCTTCATGGTTATGTTTTTATTGGATTGGATGTGTGAAATGGTGGAAATGAACCCTTGGTGAGCATGAAGGCTCAAGGGATTGTATGTGATTTATGGATGAGAAGGAGGAGAAAAATGTAGTGGAAGATGTGCAAGAGAAAGGCAGTTTCTGCACTCAGCGAGCACAGGCAGAAGCTTGTCCGCTCGAGCGACCCTTGGGTCCGCTCGAGCGACCAAGCCTCTGTTTGTTCCGAGCGCAGACAGAGAGCTGTCCGTTCGAGCGCACTTATTATCCGCTCGAGCGAACTGTCTCGCTCGAGCGAAATGTCATTACCTTACAAAGTCCGCTCGAGCGAACCTGCCAGATTCAAAAAGAAGAATTATTTCATTTTCTGTATTTTCTCAAAGGTTGAAAAACTAGACTATGTTAAGGGTTTTGACTTGACATTGTGTAAATGGAACTTCGAAATGCAACCCAACTTCGGGGACACCAACTCTTGTATATTCCGACATTTGGGGTCCCACTTACACAAAGGTCAATTAGTAGCCTTAACACATGCTTGTCAGATTTCATGTTTGAATTCAGTTTTGGTACGATAAGCACCATCGTGTACTAGTCTTGGATTTCAAGTATAAGCTTATTTTGAAGTTTTGTTTCAAGAAAAAGGGGATCACTTTCTAAGCGTGTTATGCATATTTATTATGCCTTTTGCTGGTCGTGTTTGCCGTGTTTCGATAAGTGATTTCCCCATTTTTACCTCGGCATCTTTGATAGTGTTTCGCGTGTTTTGTGCATTCATGAATTATATGTTTGATAGTGTTTCGCGTGTTTTGTGCATTCATGAATTAAGTGAACACCACTGAGCTTGGACTGCCCTTTCAGTTTGATCCACTGTCTGGGGGTCCTTAAACATGTGGACTGTCTGCAGACTGGTCGTGTATTTATTACACATCGTGCGTGTCCGGTTCCGCGGCCGGAATTCCCGTCTTTGTGGGAAATCGTGTCATGATTATATTATGTATATCGTGCTTGTCGTGCGTGCTTGCTCTTTTCATTATATAAATGATAGAGAAAGGATGGGCTCTTGTGGAACATAACTATTCATGATATTATATATACTCATGTTAGTTTGTTTTAGTATCTCAGCTTAGTTAAATATTTCTGCAAATGTATTTCATTCATCGTAGTATTTCAAAGCAGGGATTTGCTTATATGTTTTCTTAAAACATTATTGTTCACGCTTGCACCTAAATTGATTACCTGCCAAACCGTTGTGTTTGACCCTTGTTTGTTGGTGCCCAGGTGCAGGAGACGTTGTCTTTGAGGAGGAGCGTCAGGAGGAGGCTTGTGAGCCAACCCCTGTGAGAGAGTGGCAGCCCGACGATGTCATCTAGACGTCGGGCGGGTTCTTAAGTCTCGTCGTCATTTTGTTTTGGGGTTTTCTTTATGGTTTTGAGAAGTGTATTGGCCTTTGTTGGCCTCTTATGGGATGTAACTAAACTTAAATTACTTTTGAGTTAGTCTCATAACTTGAATCTTGATGGGAATGCCATGCTAACTTCTTTCTTTGATACTATGCCTTGTTATTATTTGTTATGGCACTTAAATATTTTATTGGTGCTTATCTTGATGTGTTTTGCTACACGCTTCCGCAAACTTGATCATGTGAGCCAGATTTCGCGTGTCCTTGGGAATCCTCACCGCGGGAACCTGTGGGAAAGTATATCTCCAAAGTATGTACAGTTCAACAACCGCGTCGCGGGCCCGGGGCTCCGTTCCAGGGTCGCGACAATTACCCTCCTGTCTTCTAATGGTTCTACAAATAGTCAAAGCTTAGAGGTTGTTGATAAGGAGCCTAGGCAACAGTATGTCTGAAACTGTCATTAGAGTGTGCAGACATCATGGCTGGGCTAGGCCATTGCAAATAGACTACATCCCTGTGCAGTCTGATTCGGTCCAACTGCACATTCGCGGTTCATGATTGTATTGGAAGGCCTGTAGTTCATGGGCATCTGAGCCCTCGGCAGCTGACCGAACTGAAGAAAACCACTTTAATGTTGAATGAATGGAGGAGGCTAGAGGACGGTATATGGCCCCGAGCTTACAATCTGATTGGGTGGGAGGCTCCTAACATACCCATCAAAACTATAGTTATAATCAGGGTCGCTACGATCCTTTTCCTTATCCCTGAAAACTGGAAACTCGGGAGGTGTTGTACTTCGTGGTATTTTCCTCGGTCTCATCTGTGTTGTTCCTGTAAGCAACGTCCTCGACTCTGCACAAACACAGTCTCCTTCAATCAGTTAAACTCTGAGAGGATGAACCTTCCATGCTCAAATTGCTTGAGCTACTGAAGATACAAGCCCGTGCTCTGTCATACTCCTCCTTCCTCTCGTCAACAGTTCTAACTATACTTTGTTTGTTTTCATTTTTCATTCATATCATTCTGGGAACCTTCATTTGGCCTTGGCCGAATAGCTATCTTAACTTGTTCAGGTATGTCATTTTATATATTGCTTTGGGGCAATATATGATAAACAGATAGTTGGACATTTGCTTCCAGGTGTCTTCCTCACAAAATTTTTTGCACGAAATGGACTGAAATCAAAAGTCTTTTCAGTTGTACTATTTAAGGAGAAATACCATATATTATGGTTTGTTTCTAAGGTTGGGATGCTTTTCAAATGGGAATTGTAAGATAAACACCCTTGAATTCAAGGCAACAAGCCCAACCGCAAAAAAGGAAGGGAAGGAAGAGAGTATATGAGCTAGATACCCTCACAGAAAGAAATTGAAACAGTCTAGAAACAAGAACTACAAAAAAAAAAAAAAAAAAAAAAAACAACAATTGGAAGGCTTCTAACCACCCATTGGTTAGCCAAACAAACGGTGAAGCCACTAGCCGAACTCCTAACAGTTGTAACTTCTCAAATATAAACATTATACTAATTTCCTAATTCAAATACAACACTACTTTATACAACTTGCAACCATTCTTTACGTAAGCACTTATGTAGCAATCCGGAACATTAATTTCATTGAACTTCATGTACACTCTTCTATAAAAAAGCTAGGCTTTATCCTAGCAAAGCTTGAATGGTCCTTTGGATAGTAACATTGATCCATCGATATCCATCTATACGTTGTCTTGTACAACATGTATATGGGTTAACGTGCTTGAATCTTGGAAGGGGATGTCAAGTTTAACTTTTCAAAAAGATGTTCATTTCTTACTCCATGACAAGATCCCACTGCTTGGGGACTCTTACATCATTGAAATAAGATGATTGATTGTTATTGGTGGGACCTAACAAGAGGTTCTATTCCCCAAATTTTGGTCCCTACAGAGAATTGGTTGACAATCACTCTCAAGGACCATTTAAGAGGTGGTACACTTCGTTCTCGTCTTCAATAACACAACTGTCCTCTGTCTGCCCTTGTTGTCCATCATAAACAACATCACTCTTTCTTTGGTCAAAACTTACACGTTGGCAGAACGAGCCTACCAACACCTGATGCATAGGTGAACCCATAGAGTTCACCACCCCACCACTTTGGCTAACAAAAATCCCTTTTTATTTTTTTTATTTTTTGGGTAGAGACCACTTTGTCTAACCTAAATATGGGTATTACCACTATACCCACAATGAAGGGAATGTTCTCGGGCGGACGACATTCCGACGGAGCACTCTGTCCAAGAGGGCTATGCTGCAGGCCACTATGGCTGGTGCAGCAACACTAACAACTAATACACTCCATGCGCTATCAATCCATATCCATGTATGGCTGTTCGGCAGCTATTCCATGCATCCTTTCCTGTTTGGCGGGCAGTTCAAATTCACTAATCTTAATCTACCCTTTTATGATCAATCAAAGTCCTCACATTGTCTTGATATCTAAATGTTAGCTGCCTGCCAATGGACCACCCAGCATAATTATAGGAGTTTACAAGCTAAAGAGTTTGGAGATGTCATTGTCAACGGTTTTATAAATGTTTCTGGAAATTGAAAATGATTTGAAAAAACCACTTGTAGTTGCAACTTCTTACCCCAAACAAGATCCCCTCTCCAGAACAGCACAGTTCCAACAGTTATAGAAACTGAAAATGGAAGGAATATGAGAAGATATACAATGTGGAAGAGAGAACGGAGGAAATCACCTTGACTTAAATCTCAAATGGTAAATGTCCAACTTGGAGATCAAGCAGGTGCTTGGGAAGCTGCAAGTGAAACGGGCAAAGATAAACTCGGGCGTGAAACTCAGGGAGATCATCCTAGTAATGGGATGAGTGGTTGGGAGAAAAGAAATGCAAGTACTGATCAAGCATATCCATGGAAAAAATTAGAAAAGACTTTGGAAGATGGGAACAATGGAAGTGTGTGTGGAAAGGATGCTTGGAATGGCCAAAATGTTGACTTGATGGGCACAGAAGAAACCAACCAGGATAGAGGTAAATGGGTCGTTTGTGGCCATCAAAGTTCTTGGAACCTAGGGAAAGGTGGCCCTAAAAATGTAACAATTTATTGGGTCAAGGCGGTGGAGGTCCAAAGCAATAAAATCAGTTAGGCAAGTCAATTGGATGTATTGGATAATGACTCTGGTACTGGGAATGAAGGACCCGATAAAAACGAAGAAGATTATTGGAACAATACGACAGATGCAGATGGAATTCAGACGGGGATGGTATGATGCAAGTGGACAGAAGGATAAACCAGCAGTGGGTTGGGGAAATCAAATAGGTGGTTGGAGCAAAGCAGAAGGTGAGAGTGAAGGCTGGTCTGAGGGTCGAGATAAGTCAAAACATGAGAATGCAGGGGGTTTGGAATAAGGGATCTGCTGGCATTGGTCTACCACATTTTTGGAGCAAATCTCAGCCTTCTGGTAGTGATCAGGCATCTAATTGGACTAAAGTTTACATGGTCTGACGACTTCATTATGTGTAATGGGTAGTGGAAATATTTATTGAAAATTACTTGTGTTCTAGCATTTACATCAAGCGACAGGAAAAACCCCAAATTTGTAGACACCACACAGTTTCCAGGTATAATCTTCCATTGGATACTTGTGACAATGGAACCAAAACCTTAATAATGCCACAAGAAAAACTCTAGAAATCCAGCAATGCACAGTAAAATCTAATGAAAACTAGAGGCATTGCACATCTAAAGACAAGGGGGAAAACAAAAGAAACAATTACCAAACTGGAGGATGCTTTACAAAGGAAAAAATTACCAAACTGAAGGAGGCTTTCTACTTCTCCAGTACTCGATCCAGGCTTCTTAGGATCCACTGCAGAAATATCAACCTTAGCATCTGCAACATAAAAACAAAAGAAAAAAAAATTCAACCTCCATGTGAAATGCAGAGAAAGAGGGGGAAAGAGATTCCACACAGTTGAACGGGCTCTTTACGGCCACATACCGACGTTGGAGCAGTCGTCGGAGTTCCACTAGAATATTTGGCCGGAGTCGCTGGGAGAACAGGGAGCGGATGGAATGGGCAGGAGCTGGGACGTCAGGGAAAGGGAATGAGAGGGCAGGAAGCAGAGATGGTGAGGGAACGAGAGCGCTGGAGCATGGAGAGGGGAGGCGACAGCAGCTAGAGGAGGAAGGAAGAAAATGGCGGGAGAGAAATAATTTGGGGAGGAGATGAGGACGATTTCGTTCGCTTAGTCAATGCAGTGCATCTGATTCAGAACAATTTTCTAAACGATGTCGTTCGAACCAGTAGGGGTAAAACTGTCATAAACTCCTTGTACGAACACCAAAATGGGTATTCTGGTGTATTTGTGATTAAATCAGTGTAATACATGTACAAGGACACTTTTCTTATAAAATTCCCTTAAAAAAATTTAAATATTCTTTTCCCTTTTGCTTCAAGTGTTTGTATTTTATTTAGTTAGAATAATTGAGTTTTTAATCTAACATAATAGTTGTATTGATCTTGATTTATACCCCTGTTGGACGAGTAATCCCAAGTTGGATAATGTGATAACTACTACTAAATATTGGTTCTCTTCTAATATAAGTGATTGCTAAAGATAATTTTATAAATGTAATTTAGTGGTAGGTCTTATAGATTGCTAACGTAAAATTGTTGTTGTTCAGTACAATTTTTAGTTTCTTAATATACAACTTTTGTGAATTTTTTTTATTATAAAAGGGCATTCCAAGGGCATGAATATATTTATTTATTATTGAAAAACTTTGATCATTTTCCAAACACATTTATTTCTTTCATCATTGCAAGCTTCTTCTTCATCTTCTTCTCATATATTTCAATGAAATGTCATGCCTTTCCTTAAAGGGAAAATGAGAATCTCATAGAAACTGCTTGTTATGCTAGTGTTACTACTAACTTCAGAGTCAATGAATGAAGTGATCGTTTTAAGTGTAAACAACTAAAATAAGTATTTGATGATGAGCTGCAACAAATTTAGTTTGTCTTTGTTCGTTTCGAATTTTTTTTTACTTTGATCAGCACTCCCAACCTCTATACAAAACATAGTAGTAGAGTTGATTTAGAATACTTGAGTTACATTCTTATATATTTCTTAAGAGGAAGGTCCAATTCTTTTGGTAGATTTGTATTTGTAGTTTTTTATTTTTTGGTATTTTTCCCTATTGATATCTCTATTTGTGAGCTTCCATTTAATTAAGCTTCTATGACAACTTTGTATTATCCTTTTCTTACAGGGTATAAAATATAGCACTTTGTATCAAGCAAAAAAAGATGCTGACTCTTGGAGAGGTATTGCCTCTTTTTACCTGATAGTGGTCCGTTTTATAAAATAAAACAAAGCACATGTTAAATACTAATATTGATCAACAGGTGCTCTGTAAATCTTACCCGTCAGAGTTCATATCATTATCACAATTCTACCATTGTTGATCCCTATCGCTTGAAGACAAGCCGGATTACTTCATTATTCTTGACGGTCGGTGTGAGATGTTATTTTTCTTTGTAAGTTAAGACTAAAACCATCATCTCAATTTTGTTATTCCGATGTCCTTAGGTAAGATATAATTAATTTTTTCCTTAATATAAACCGATTTTGTAGTGAACATATAATGTTCATGATAATTGGTTAGAACAATAAGCTCATCTGGTTCTTAGTTTTTATTTTTATTTTTTATAAAACTGCAGGTTATCAATTTGACTATGCTTTTGACTGGACTCCAGCTTTAGCAGGCAAGTCTACTAGGAAATTGATAAGTCAACCTGACTAGTTAAATAAAGTAAATTGAAATTTCTTTGTACACATTCATGATAAAATATTTAGAAATATGTGATTTATATCCTCAAAAAGTTATATAAATTCCAATCGATTGTATTTTGAGATCTCATTTTTCTCACCATATTAGTATTTTATTGTTTCCAAATGTATAGAAAAAAAGTAGTGTCAGTTGTATTTCGACATTTCACGGGCCTTGCAATTTACAATTACTCATTTTTTGTTGAAATTTTATTTTTAAATGTATTGAAGCTTCTACTGAATTTTTTAAGAATTTTATTTTTTGAAAAATTTTTTCTTAGTAAAATTGTAAGTTCGGTGCACATGCAATATGTGCAGGGCTCCACTAGTATGAATCAAAATGTAAAACAGGTTTTAAATGCAGTCTTTTATGGGTTGAATCTTCGGACAATTAGGGCACGTTTGGCAATGGTCTTAGGGTAGGATTCCTCGCCCAAAATCCGCGCTTTTCTTGTTTGGCTCAGCTAGGATTTTACTATGATGGACTGAAGATTTCCGCTCTTTTGATTATTTCAAGAGTCACACCTCCCCCCCCTCGGATCCGTGGAATCATCCCTATCAAGGATTTGCGGAGCTACAGTGTTCCTGGACGGTAATATAGGGCGGACCGTTTTTTCTTTTTTGGTTTTTATGGGCCCCAAAATCAAGATCTGAACCGTTAATTGTGTTAAGAAGGTCCATAACGGCTATGTCCCAAAATTTCAGCCGTTGATTCATCATAGATCGTGAGATATTTACAAAATCGTCCAAACCGTTAAAATGCCATATTCTGTGATGCAGTGGGCAAAAAACGGGATTAAATACAATCCCTTGTTTTCAATTTTCTGGTTCCTATGGGCCCCAAAATCAAGATCTGAACCGTTAATTGTGTTAAGAAGGTCCATAACGGCTCTGTCCCAAAATTTCAGCCGTTGATTCATCTTAGATCTTAAGATATTTTCAAAACCGTGAGGGATAGTGACAGTAAAGGTAAGTAGTAATGTGGCCCTAATAAGTTTTTGCTTTGGGAATGTACCTTTTAGATTCCCTAATCAAGATCCAAACCGTTAGTCATCTTTAAAAACTCCAAAACGGCCACTTCACCAAATATCAGCCGTTAATTCATCTTAAATCTCCAGATATATGCCAAAATGTCTTACTGTGCAAACTATTATTGAAAACAGTCCGTTTTTTTTCTCATTTTTGGGTTTATGTGGGGTCCACGATCAAGATCAAAACCGGTCATTAGTTCTGGACGGTCAAACACGGTAAGGTGACCAAATTACAACCGTTGATCCTTACTTTATCTTGAGATATTTGTATAAACATCAATTGGATCATACATTCTACAACTTATAAGAATCCTCCCTCCATCCAAACATGGAACTTTCATTGGAAATTCTACTGAGGATTGTGGCTTTCTTTGGAGATGGAGAGAATCCTCTAAATATAGAATTCTTCACCGTTTACCAAACGTGCCCTTAGAGAATCAGACACACGTGTACATCCCTCTCTCACCAGAAAGTCGCTAGTCAAATTTTGGCGACCTGCATAAACATGGGTCTTGGGCGAGGGTTAACCTGCCCAAACCGACCGACCCGTTCGTATTTTCCCGAAACGAGTTTACGCCTTTATACATAACACCTTCTCACCATCCTCTCCCGGCACAAAACGGCAAAAGAGGGGAATTTCTGGAGCTGGACGAGAGAGGAAGAGAAAAGGGGAGTAAGAAGCAGTAAGCAGTGAGAAAGAGGACGAGAAGGGAAAGAGCACGCAGCGTAAAAAACCAGGTACTTCCATCTCTCTCTCTCTCTCTCTCTCTCTCTCTCTCTCTCTCTCTCTCTCTCCCCTGCATCTAATTCTAACCGCCGCGCACCCCCCCTCTCTCTTCCATCTGCAACAAACCCTAATCATAAATCACCCCCTCCTATTTCTATCTCTCCCCCTTCAACGAATCCAATGATATCCCTGAAACCCATGCCAACCAACCCAGCTATTGGTTGTTCTACAAGAATGGCACCGAATCTATCTGTAGATGATGAAAGTAGTCTTGCTAGCAACTTGTAATGACTGTCTCGGTCATTTTGGCCTCAAAGTATAGTGCACATGGGCTGATAAATTTCAAAGTATTGGCTAATAATATTGATAATGTCAATGAAATGATCTGATACGATCCGATACTAGTACAAATCGAAATGCCTTATCAGTATTGACTGGTACTTTGTAGGTTTTGGCCGGTGTTTTGAACCATGGTCTTGCTTAATCTACCAGCGGCAAGTGGCCAGCTATAGATTGTAGATGCTTTTCAAAAGCACATAAATTTAATGTTGTAGCCCATGAGTTCAAAAGCACGTAAGTTTAGAATATTGAAAGTTGGTGCAATGCAATAGTGATAATTTTTGAATTGTGAACTGATAGTTATCATCATCAAATGTAGGTTTTTTTTCGGATAATCGACGATCTGTGTTGTAGTTTATGGTGTTTTCTAAAATTTCCTTTTTTGACGTGCCAGTATGAAGCTGTGTCAGTGACATTGGTTGGATTTTATTTGAGATAAAAAACGGGGTTAAGTTGATTCCTTTTTGCAGTGTTATCTTCTTCAATGGAACATGGGTCGCTCACAGATCTAAGATCGTCAACATTTTCTTTAACTGATGAGGATCACACTATTGCAAATTCAGCCAGATTTGCCTTGAATAAAGAGTGAGTTCAACTAAGTTTTTTGTTCATGACTGAGAGAGGAGGGACAATTATATTGATATGCATTAAGTTTTTGAACTTCCCAACTAAATACTTAATTGTCTTTCTGTGACTTGGTTAACTTACTAATTTTGTGCATATTTGGTTAGATTTGTTCTGTCTGCACATGTAGCTTGATCATTCTGCCTTTGATTTTTGTGTGTGTATCTATGATGATCATGATGATGATGGTGTGTAATGTATATTGATGGGCCAGGCCCAAATGACTCGGTTCGTAGTGACGAGTTAGGCCCAAACAGCCCGGTCCACGATAGCGGGTCAAGACCAACTGATCCAAGTCCATGATGAGCCCGGGTCGTCATCTACCCGTTAAGGGCTGGGTCCGGATCCATCGAATGACAGAGTCAGCACACGCGTCGTTCCATCTACCGGCTTTCACCAAGTCCCGCGGAAGAGATCTTACCTGCTCATCTGTTGAGGACAGTGCGGGAGACTCCACCAGACTGGAGCGTACGCCGTTGGAGATCGCTGGAAATTCTCCCCACCCGTTGGGGAAAGACTATAAAAGGAGAGTCCTACTAACGGAGGAAGGATAATTAATTTTCTCACTATCATTGTATCTGACTACTTTGTAATCTCCTCCCCAGAGCAGTAAAGTGATCATTTGAAGTGGACGTAGGTCATACCGACCGAACCACTATAAACCTTCTCTCTCTCTTAATTAATTTCTACATCAATTACATATCACTTGACCGGTGGTGCCCGAAAGCCACTTTTTGGCATCATCATATATATTTGAATGGTCTTTGATTTTTATATTAAAACTGAATTTGAATTGAATCCTTGACATTTGAGCAAACACATGAGAACTAGTATTTAGTGCTGAAAGTCAGTTATGTTTCCAAGTATGACTTGGCTAGATTGGAGTGGAATTGCTGATTTAATCAGAGAACTGGATCATTTAGTGGCCATTTGGATGTTTTGTTTAAAACTTTTTCTCATCATCAATTTAGTCCAACCAACCGTCTATACAACTGGAGATTAGACAAGGTCTTAGGAGCCTGAAATAACTCAACCTAGATCTTTTAGTAGATACATTTGCTGTTATACTTTATTTACTATATTGCTGCTGATCAAGAATGTACAAACCATGAATCCCTTTATAATCATTCAAGCGGTTCTTGTAAAATACATGCAGAGTATCTAAAGAAAATTGTGGTAACTTATTTGAGTTATTGTGATGTGTGATTATTGTAAATGTCATTATTGTTCTATTGACAATAAAAATTATATTGTTATTTCCATGTAGAAGAAAAAAAATAAAAAAATATGCAAGTAGTCTCTAGTCTAAAAACAGAAAGGAACTCTCCTAAATGTTTTACCCTTCATAAATCATAACTCAACAAGTAGTCTCTAGCCTCCAGAAAATTCTTCAGAAAATATCAAATACATCCAAATCTGCTCCTTTGTGTCGCCAGAATATCTGCAAGTTGATCTGTTCCCATTTAACATATGAGTACACCACTACCATTGATGAAGCTAACTCCCTAAATCTCCTTTAATATGAAAACCAACCTCCATGGCTCTTCCTCTTCTCTTGGCCGGCTTGATTGTGTTCTTTGAAAAAACCACCAACTAATCCCTCCCCTAATCTGCCAAACCCACCCCACACATCCCCTCCCTCCCTCCCTCCCTCCCTCCCTCTCTCTCTCTCAAATTATTAAATTTCCAAAGAATTATTTTTTTCTCAAGGGCTGGGCGGATACCTAGTACTTCTTCTTCATATTCTTTGCGGCCCATCGACCAAATAAATAGAGGAGAATACCATCACCCTTCTTCAACATCCACCTATTCCTTTTGGTCATGGTTTTCCACTAGCTGTTTTATCTGCATTAAACCTTAACCAATTTGGCTATCGTGGGTTTCAAAAACCTTGTGCTGTTTTCTTCATTTTCCCTCCAAAAGATTTTTAATTCATAAAAGACATTGAATTACTTTTATCCTTGGATTATTTTCTGATTGCTACACTGTGCAACTCTTAACTTTTATAAGCTCGAAGACCTCTATTTGCTTTTCTTTCTTTTCAAAACCTCTCTCAGTTGTATCTTTCCACATAGATTATACTGTTGTAAGTAACATTACTAAAGAGACAAAACTTTATCCTATGGTCTTTGATCTTCCAATTTTAGTATTTTACGCCACTAGGTTCAAATTCATGTTTGAAATGAAGACAGGAAAGGCCACGGGTCCAGATGACATCCCGATTGAGGCTTGAAAATGCTTAGGAGAAGTTGGGGAGATTTGGTTAACTAGACTCTTCAATAAAATATTAATGACAAAAAAAAAATGCCGAATGAATGGAGAAGAAGTGTTATATTACCTATATATAGAGACAAGGGAGATATACAAAACTGTACCAACTATCGTTGGATTAAACTTACGGGTCATACTATAAAGGTATGGCAGAGAATAATGGAGTAAATACTTAGAAAGAAGACCGAGATATCTGAAAATCAATTTGGTTTTATGCCAGGGAGGTCAACGATGGAAACTATCTTCTCACTTAGGCAATTAATGAAAAATATCTAG
This sequence comes from Cinnamomum chago, assembly GCA_038049695.1. Classification (NCBI taxonomy): domain Eukaryota; kingdom Viridiplantae; phylum Streptophyta; class Magnoliopsida; order Laurales; family Lauraceae; genus Cinnamomum; species Cinnamomum chago. The sequence continues at coordinate 64,000,644 of CP142451.1, forward strand.
CAAAGAGGAAAAATCTGCATATGGTCTTTATCGATATAGAAAAAGCCTACGATAGGGTACCTAAATACTTATTTTGTTGGGTTTTAAAAGAAAGAAACTTTCTATGAGTTATGTTGAAATTATTAAAGACATGTACAAAGGAGCAGTGATGAGTGTGAAAATTACTTGTGGAGAGACATGAGAATTCCCAGTGACCGTACGTTTGTATTAGGGGTCATCCCTAAGCTCTTATCTCTTTGCATTGATTTTGAATGAGTTAACTGATCATATTCAAGAAGAGGTACCTTGGTGCATGTTATTTGCAGATGATATTGTATTGGCAGATGAATCCTGAGATGGTGTGAATCCAAAACTCGAGGGATGGTAGGAGGCTTTAGAATCCAAAGTCTTTAAATAAGCCGTACAAAGACGAAATATATGGATTGTAACTTCAGCGGGCATATAGAAAGAGCTGAAACTACTGTGAGAATTGAAGACCATGAGATACTACAAAGTGATTCTTTCCGCTACCTTGGCTCTATAATTAGTAAAGATGGGGAGATTGATGAACATGTCGAACATAGGATAAAAGCGGGATATTTGAAGTGGAGACCTGCTTCTGGAGTGCTTTGTGACCGATGAATGCTAACAAGATTGAAGGGAAAATTTTACAGGACAACGATTAGACCGGCTATGACTTATGGAGCAGAATGTTGGCCAGTCAAGAAGCAACATATGTGTAAAATAGATGTAGCAGATATAAGAATGTTAAGTTGGATGTGTGGTAAAACTAGGAAGGATAAAATTAGAAATGAGCGTTTTCGAGAGCATTTAGGGGAAGCAACAATAGAGAATGAAATTAGAGAAACCTGTTTGAGATGGTTTGGGCATGTCCAACATAGGCTGGTAACAACGCCGGTAAGGAAAAGTTTGGCCATGAAGGTTGATGGCCCACCAAGGGAACGGGGTAGGCCAAAGATGACGTATATAGAGGTAGTAAAAATAGATATGAAAAAGTTTAATTTATTTGAGGATTTGGCTCAAGATAGATTGGAATGGATAAATATAATTCGTGTAGCTGACCCCAACACAGTGTTGTTGGGGAATTTCTACAAACATTTGGTAGGCAATGCGAGTCTCCAACACCAATCACTAACCAAGTGCTATGGCAGTGCAACTAAGGCAAACATACATTAAACAACCATCATGTAGAGAAATTAAGTAGGACAAGAACACACAAGACACAAGATTTATGTGGTTTGGTCACAATCATAGTTTAAAAAATCTGCCGAGTCTGAGTCAACTCGAACTCGGCACATACCGAGTTGAGTCCTTTGGACTCGGACTCAAATGGGTGGGACTCGCCCAAGTCCCATGTGACTTGGGCAAGTTGCATGGGACTCGGGCGAGTCACACAAGTCGATTCAGACAGAAAAAGAAAAAAAAAAGGAGGGGACAAGAGGATAGGAAGACCAGACAAAAAAAGAAAAAAAGAAAAAATAAAGAGTAAAGTGCTAGACAACTGGCCAGCACTGGATAGAGAGAGAAACCCTTGAAATTTGAAAATAAAAAAAGCATACCTGGGTCTGTTCTCTGCAGTGCAATGCTGTGCTCCTGCAGCTACTGTTGCAACTACACTATTACAGTGCTGCCCACTGCCTACTGCTGCCCACTGCTGTTGCTGTGCTGCCTACTGTCTATTACCGCTGACCTGCTGCCTACTGTTTGCTGTTGCAACAATGCCACTGTTGCTGCCAACTGCTAATTGTTATTGCTGATGGGCTGCTGTTAGGGTGCCTGGTGCGCTCTCCACCCTTTTTTTTTCCTTTGCCCAGTCAACCCACCTCTCTCTCTCTCTCTCTCTCTCTCTCTCTTCCACCCACGCGGAACACCTCTCTTCACTTATTAGTTGACTGGGTTCCTTTTTCTTTTTAAAATATTTTTCTGGGCTTGACATGGAGCTAAACCCGAGTCGACTCAGCCATGGCCGAGTTAGGTCCCGAGTCCCATTTTTTTTTAACCATGGTGACAATGAGTAACCTACATCCATGAGAGAACATTGCAAAGCTGCTTCTTTATCTTTAATGGAGATTAAAAGCCAATTACTAAGTGAATCTCTAAGAACCCACTTACAAGTTAAAAAGTTGTCAAAGCTTTCTTTCCTCCCATTTCTCTTGGTCTTCTTGGATAGACTCTTCTCTTCCTTCTTCGCCCAATCTCTACACTCTCTCTACCAAGGAATACAAATGAATGCAATAGAATGCCATTCTCTTTTCCCTTAGGGTTTTCTTAAAAGAAAGAAGCTCTACAATCACACGTGTTACACACATATACAACAATCTCCCACTTGAAGGCAAATCACCAACCCTCTAGCCAATGTCCAAGCATGCATTGTCCTCCAACTCCAAGCTTATGTCTTGTCCATGATCAGATCCTTTCGGCACATTTGATTCTTTTCAGCTGAAACAACCTTTGTTAATATGCCATCTAGGTTCTTGTTGGTGTGGATTTTTTCTACTTGTAAATCACCACGTTCCAACGCCAATCGAATGAAATGATGCCAAACTTCTATATGTTTTGTCTTAAAGTGATAGATCGCATTCTTTGAAAGATCAATTGCACTTTGATTGTCACAATGCACAATATAGTTCTCTATTTTCACTCCAAGCTCACCAAGCAATCTCTTCAACCAAATCATTTCTTTCGCTGCTTCTGTCAAAGCAACATACTCAGCTTCAGTTGTAGAGAAGGTAACAATGTCCTGCAACCTTGACATCCAACTAACAGTACCACGACCCAGTTTGAAGACATAGCCATTAGTGGACTTTCACATTTCTCGACAACTTGCATAACCAACATCTACAAAACCAACAACTTCCAATGGCAAACCTTTAAAGCACAAGCATACATCCTGTGTCCCCTTCAAATATCGAAGAATCCACTTTACTGCTCGCCAATGTTCTCATCCTGGATTGGACATATATCGCGAAACAACTTCCACTGCATGAGCAATTTCAGGCCTTGTACAGACCATAGCATACATTAAACTACCCACTGCAGAAGTATATGGAACATTGTGCGTCTTGATTCTGTTTTCCTTATTCTTTGGAGAGTCTTGTTTAGATAGCTTAAGATGATCAGCCAATGGTGTGGAAACAGGTTTACAATCACTCATATTAAAACGCTTAAGCACTTTAGAAATGTATAGAGATTGACTTAACCAAAGCTTACCATGCTTTCTATCCCTTTCAATGTTCATGCATAGGATCTTCTTGGCCTGTCCAAGATCTTTTGTAACAAAGAATTTAGACATGTGTAGTTTAAAGATCTTGACTTCATTTACATCATTGCTTGCAATCAACATACCATCAACATAAAGCAACACAACAGTAAAAGTTGTGTCATATGCCGATCTCTTGAAATATACGCAATGATCAGATTTGCACATAACATAACCATCATCTTGCAAAAAGTTGTCAAACTTCTTGTACCACTGTCTGGATGCTCGCCTTAATCCATACAACTCCCTTTTCAACTTGCAAACCAAGTTAGGATTAGTTTTGTCCACAAAACCTTCAGGTTGAGACATATAAATTTCTTCATCCAAGCCACCACGCCAGAATGCAGTTTCGCAGTTTCGATATCAAGTTGCTCAAGTTCTAGATTCAAATTTGCAACCAAAGACAAAACAACTCTAATAGAGGCATGCTTAACAACAGGAGAGAATCTCATTGAAGTCAATACCTGCTTTTTGTCCATATCCTTTCACCACGAGTCTAGCTTTATACCGCTTGGAGCCGTCAACCTCCCACTTAACGACATACACCCATCTATATTTCAATGCTTTCTTTCCTTGTGGAAACTAACTCCCATGTGCCATTTTGATGCGAAGAGTCAATTTTATCTCCCATTGCTCTTAACCATTTATCGGCGTCGCTACAATCTGTAGCCTCCTGAAAAGATTCAGGTTCACCAGCATCAGTAAACAAAACATAATATAATGAAGGAGAATACCTTTATGTAGGCTTGCGAGGCCTTGTTGAGCTTTCTTCATCTTCAATGGAACTATCATGGTCATGTTCAACTGATTCTATTTCTTCATCATGATCATCATCATGAACATAAGGCTGAATTTCCTGCACTTGTTGTGGACAAGTGGAGGAATTCTCAACTTGCATATCAACAAGTTTCTCTTTCTTTTCCTCTTCATGCTCCTTTTTGCAAACATCACATCCTCATTAAACACAACATCATGGCTCCTTATTGTCTTCTTAGCAATAGGATCCCAAGGCCTATAAGCCTCTGTCGTCACTACCATAGCCAAGAAAAGCTCATCTTCTTGACTTAGCATCTAGGTTAGTTCGTCTCTCTTTTGGTACATGAACATAAGCCTCACACCCAAACAGTGGCGGACCTACATACAGTGGGCTGGGGCTGAAGCCCCCTCCAAATTGGAAAAAAGCCCATAAGGGCCCTTAAGCTCAGCCCCCACTTAAAAATACCCTAAGTCCCCAGTCCCCACGTTCCCTTCCCTTTCCCCCTTTCTCTGTGTCTCATCTCTTTCCCTCCCCCTCTCAAAATCCCCCTTCTCAGGCCACTGGCTAGTGGCTACCGGCATCGGCATGAAGCCATCCCTCACTCCGGCAGGTGGCAAGGCAGGTACTCATATCTATCTTACTCTCTCTCTCTCTCTCATTAGGTAAAAGAAGACAATGAAACGATGTTTGTTCTCTTGAAAAACAATGTTTGTTTTTCCTTGGAGCATGTTGGATACCCAATTCCAATGCCAATGCAAGGGACATTCTCTAGGGCTAATGGAATTAGAATATCAAATGTACATGTGATTCCTTGATCCAAACAGGCATGCCATTGGAACTCTCCAAACTAGTGGAGTGATGCTACCTGTGGTGGTCAGCACATACTAGGACAAAAGGGTGTCACCTTTTCCAACTTAAAAGTTTTTATACTTTTATTTTTGTTCCCATTATTCCATATGTTAAGAAAACCTCACGTAGGCTTTAAATGGTGATTATGACGTCGTTATATTTTGATGAAGATGATGATGTGGAATGGGCGCAATGGCAATGGGCTTGATTTTTTATGTGAGTTTGTTCCTAATTCCTATCAAGAAAAAAGTGGCTGTTGAATTTTGCTTTCAAAGTGGTTTTTGCGGTTGAGATCCTTTTTTAAAATTAGAAAATTTGTTTTGGAAAGACCCCGGCCCGAATATTCTCTTTGCTGATATATGAAGGTTCTGACTTTGGCTAACATGTAAAGGTTTGTAAATGCAAGACATTTTCTCTTTTGCGAAAGTTAAAGTTAAGAAATAGCAATTGGCCTTTTCAAGTGACTATCTTAAGCACGCGCCCCCCCCCTCCAAGTCAAAATCCTGGGTCCGCCACTGCACCCAAATGTTCTCAAGTGGTTGTATGAAACATTCCCACCACGCCAAAAAAACTTCTGGTACTTCATCATTCAAGGGTGTACTTGGTGATCTATTAATCAAGTATACAACTGTATTTGCAGCTTCAGCGCAAAATGGCTTTCTAAGGCCCGATTGTGACAACATGCTTCTCACACATTAAAAAATGGTTCTATTCATTCTTTCAATGACACCATTTTGTTGTGGTGTTCTAGGAACCGTCTTTATCCTACAAATTCCATTTTCTTTGCAAAATGTATCAAAAGTCACGAAACAATATTCACCACCATTTCAGTTTGCAAGCATTTAATATCTCTTTCAGTCTCTTTCTCTACTCTACTTTTAAAGATTTTAAAAGTACCAAAGACTTGGTCCTTGGATGTCAAAGGAAACAACCAACACTTTCTAGAATAATCATAAAAAAAGGTGACAAAATATTCAGCTCCTCCAAGAGATTTAACATCTATAGGGCCCAAAACATCAGAATAAACCAATTCTAATGCTGTACTTTTTCTATGGGATTCATTTCTCTTGAAATTTACTCTTTGTTGCTTACCCAGAACACAATGATCACAAAACTCAAGAAAAGAATGCTCAAAAGTAGGAATGAGGTTTTTGTTTTGCAATACCTGCATGGCACGCTCTCGAAGGTGACATAGCCGACTGTGCCAAACTTGAAAATGCTCGCGTTTGCTAGTCATTGCAACCATGTCCTTAGTGCCACCATTCTTTTGAGTTATGCCATGAAGAACTTACAGACTTCCATCTTTTTCCCCCTTCAAGATTGTCGTGCAACCTCTTGAAATCTTCCATGACCCTTTGCCAAAGGTCACTATGAATCCGGAGTCATCCAATTGCCCTACTGAAATGAGGTTCTTGGTTATTTCAGGAGCATGCCTTAATCTTTCAATGTGTGCTTCTTCCCATCTACTTGCTTTATCACAACATCACCAATGCCATGAATTTTACAAGCATGATCATTTACCAAGATAAACAAAGCCATTTTCCACATCCCTATATGATGAGAAGCACACCTTATTCAGACAGATGAAATGATGTACCTGAGTCTAAAATCCAAGTGTCTTCGGTAGAAGAGACCGAACACTTAAAGTCATTCCTTCACCATTGGAAATAGAGTTTGCATCTCCATTGTCAATCTTGCCTTTGTTCTTTTGCTTGTTTTTCATTGTCCAACAATCTTTTCTTGTATGACTGTCTTTCTTGCAATACCAACAAATCACGTTTCTTCCTTGTGACTTTGACCTTTCTTTACTTTGAGATCTACCCCTATTAAAACTAGAAGATTGGTCTTTATGTTGTGACCTTCCTCTATCCCCAATTGTCAAAGCCTGACTAGTCTCATCAGACAATTGTGATGATGCCTTTTTTGTTTCTTCATTTACCAATGAAGCAATCACATTTTGCAATTTAAACTTGTTTCCAATAGTATTTGACACCGTAGGAACAAGGGTATCCCAACTAGGAGGTAAAGAACTTAACAAAAGCAAGCACAATACTTCCTCATCAAGATTGATCTTCAAAGATCTCAATTGTGCCGAAATAGAATTGAACTCATTCACATGCCTTCAAATTGTAGTGCCTTCTTTCATCTTTAAGAGAACTAATCTCTTCATAGCATGCATTTTGTTAGCACCGGAAGGTGGTTCATATGATTGTTGCAAAGTTTGCCATAGTTCAAAAGAGTTCTTGCATTGGCAAACATCAAATAAAATTGAAGGAGAAATGCAAGGTCTTGTGGCCACCAAGCATTTTCTATCAAGGGCATCCCACCCCTTATCTTCCATTCCTTCGGGTTGGGTTTCCTTCCCCATAAGTGGTTCATCCAACTCTTTCCCAATAAGAGAATCCTCCATCATAACCTTCCATATGGGCCAATTACTATTATTTAGTTTTTCAAACTCCATTGCCCTCTCCATTACGATCACCAACTAAATGCAATGGCAATGCAACTAAGGCAGACATATATCAAACCACCATCATGTAGAGAAATAAAACAAGACAAGAAACGCATGAGACACAAGATTTACGTGGTTCGGTCACAATGTGTGACCTACATCCATGGGAGAACAATGCAAATCTTCTTCTTTACCTTTAATGGAGATTACAAGCCAATTACCAAGTGAATCTATAAGAACCCACTTACAAGTTACAAGCCTTCAAAGCTTTCTTTCCTCCCCTTTCTCTTGGTCTTCTTGGATAGATTATTCTCTTGCCTCTACTCCCAATCTCTACACTCTCTCTGCCAAGGAATACAAAGGAATGCAATAGAATGCCATTCTCTTCTCCCTTAGGGCTTTCTTAAAAGAAAGAAGCTCTACAACCATTGGATTGACTCAATCCAGTGGCTCACATCAAGAGAGCTAAAAGAGATTAAAAATAAAATAAAGAAAAGTACAAGAGGGGAAAAAGCAAATAAAGGGGATTTGGCTTCACACACATACAACACATACAACAATCTCCTCCCCCTCCCATAACACAATGATCACAAAACTCAAGAAACGCAAATCCCCATTATTTGCTTTTTCCCATTATACTTTTCTTTATTCTATTTTGAATATCTCTTTTAGTTCTTTTATTGTGAGCCACTGGATTGAGTCAATCCAATGGTTGTAGAGCTTCTTTCTTTTTAGAAAGCCCTAAGGGAGAAGAGAATGACATTCTATTGCATTCCTTTGTATTCCTTGGTAGAGAGAGCGTAGAGATTGGGAATAGAGGCAAGAGAATAATCTATCCAAGAAGACCGAGAGAAAGGGGAGGAAAGAAAGCTTTGAAGGCTTCTAACTTGTAAGTGGGTCCTTAGAGATTCACTTGGTAGTTGGCTTGTAATCTCCATTAACGGTAAAGAAGAAGATTTGCATTGTTCTCCCATGGATGTAGGTCACACATTGTGACTGAACCATGTAAATCTTGTGTCTCGTGCGTTTCTTGTCTTGTTTTATTTCTCTACATGATGGTGGTTTGATGTATGTTTGCCTTAGTTGCATTGTCATTGCATTTAGTTGGTGATCGGTGTTGGAAAATCATACTCTACCAACTGCTTGTAGAATTTCCCCAACAATACATAGCTGGGACAAGGCTTTGATGATGATGACGCGACTAGGTTCAAAATCATAGTTTTGAAATCATAGTTTTCCGTGATCATGCTAGGGTGTTCTTTGCTTTAAGTGACACTGTAGTGGTGCCTGGTTGCAATGGAAAGTATGCAAGGGTTATCACACCATTCTATATGAGTGTGGGTAAAGAAGTTAGTCCAGAAGACAAGCAAGATTCAACTTGCTACTTGGTATGTAAGAACCTTGACAGCTAAGAGCATGGAGTTGGTCGAGGTAATGAAAAGAATAAGAGTTAATGTAGCTTGTCTACAAGAGACAAAGTGGACAGTAGATAGCACCAAGGAGCTAAGATGGTTATAAACTCTACTATGTAGGAAAGAACAATGCAAGAAATGGAGTGGGTATAGTTGTCACGCCCCCAAACCTGGGTTCCCAAAACAACACGGAAGTCCGAATCTTGAGGCTGTGACACCAAGATAGAAGTTCGCTGTGAGGACAATTTAAAACTTTTTCAACAATACATGAACAACATTTAAGCGGAAGCAATAATATCAATCAATGGAAGCTAAGTATATAAAAGTCCACCAATGGTATCAGTTCACATACATCAAATGAATAGAACAAGTCTCAACTACATGTTTTTTTTTTTTTTTTTGATAATGAGTCTCAACTACATGTTTACGTTTCAAAGTAAAAGAGAATCTGTTTTATTACAAAGAGCCACAAAATCTGTAATCTCCCGTGAGCCCACATGATGCTCTCCCAAAGCCTCGGCGACTCAAGCTACGTCACCGGCAACCCACTCATACTCTGCAGCACATGGCGCCTCATCCTCAGGGAATAGGGAAGGGGACTCAATACATACAACACCAAGGTAAAAGAATGTCAGATCCAAAATGGACCTTGCAAGAACAATATATATATATATATATATATATAACAGTATATATGCATCAAATAGATTGAAGACAATAAGCATGATCAAGAGATCAACAAAGGTAGAGGAACTAGGCAATCGTCCAAGAATAGAAATGCCATCATGAATCAATATAAATGAGTAACTTACAATCAATTTATCCATCTAACAAAAGGCACATCCACATAGGCTAGTACCGTGGGAAATTGTGTCGTTGGCCTCCGGTACTCAATAGAGTTGCAGCGGGGATGCACAGTATCATAGGCTGTCCAAAATAAAGTTCATGGAAAAAGCCATCCAAAATTGGTACTTGATGCGTCAAAGTAGTACCTAGTGGTGTATGTCCACCTCAAAACCCATTCTATAGATGGCAAAGAATTAGTTCCTACCACAAGGGATCAGCCTGCGGCTAAACTCCTCAGCCAAGTGGTGTCTTGCCTGACTCAAGAAATCACAATGGGGCAGTGCTTGGCTAGGCTTCCATTGTGTGAGCAAGATTTATAGTCCAAACAAAGGTCCATCCATCCCATACCATCACCATCATCTATGCCATACCATCAAAGTAGCTAATCGGTCACAAACAAACCATCAAAGTGTATAAATCCATCCAATACATCTATCAAAGTCCCAAAGGTCAATATCAAAGGTATCCCATCCCATTAGGCCATTGAACAGCCCACCTAGCCTCAGACTTGGGTAAATCCTCCGGCAACACATACAAGGCCACCTCTAGGTAAACCTTTGGTCATGGTCCTCATCATCATCATTATCCATCAATAGAAATGATGGTGCTCCGTCATTGGCATGTGTGCAAAAATATTTTCCACACACTAACCAATACATGAATTTATCTGGTTTCAATTTGCCATCGTATTTGAGAATCATGAGTTTAATTGCTAAATCTGCAATGGTTCTAGGCAATTCTACAACGGTTCTAGTCAATTCCTCCATAAATGTGAATGAAGACTCCACTTTTGTTCTGCCTTCTTCTTTTCAACCATTTTTTTAATACAATTTAAAATTCTGACCGACCTAGTGGGTAGATCTGCTTTATTCAAACATGCAGGCGAAAACGGATCTGAAATTTGACTCTGTATGAGCCCTATATTGCGAAAACAATATGGATCATCCGTTGGTGAAAAAAGTTTTTTCTTGGCCTGGTCAACCCCCCTGTTTGACCAATCCTGCTGATGGCACAGGCTGTAGCTGGTTGCTGGATATTGGGATTAGTTCTCCTACTAATGGATCACGTAATTAGGATCAAATTAGGCCCAATAGGAAGAAATTGGGTTCAGCAGTATTACTAGGGTGAGACGTGTGAGGGATTTCTTCCTCTTTTCGTTCTGCCTTGGACTTGGTGCAAAAAGAAAAATGAAAGAAGTTCCTTGCTGTTGCTCACTGAGTCTTTTGAGATGAAGGAGCTACTACAACTGGGAGGTGGATGAGGGTGATGACTCCAACGACAATGATGGTTGAATAAGTCGACAACGATGACAGTGAATGATCATCGGGCAATGATGACCACGATTACGATGAAGATGATGATGACAATAATGATGGTGATGATGGGGATGACAACAAACCAGTTATGCTTTCCTTAGATTCTCTTTCTCGGGTCCACATTTTTTTTTTTCACTTTCTGACTTGAGATGGGACACAATGGGGTTGGCTGGGTTTAGGGTGATTGCTCGGGTGTCTGGGGGTTTGAAGAGTTTCGTCTGATTGGGTTTGGATGGGGGTTGCGGAAATAGGGTTTGAAGGTTTCATGTCGGCGATGGTGGGATTATGAGGATTGAAGTTTGGTTGTGCAGTTTTAAGGGATCTTTGGGGCTCTGGTTGAGCGGATGCCATTTTGCGATTTGGGTTGTGCAGTTGGGGTTGGGGTTCAGGATGTTGCTGTGAGCTGAGGGTTGGCTTCACTCGACGAGCATGGATGGAGGGTGGGTTCTGGTGACTGGGTATGGGAATGGAATGGGATAAAATCTGAACGATCCGTTAATGGATCTTCAGCTCTGATACCAATTGATGCAGGTCTTAGGGTTAGGGCTTGCGTGGACATGCTGAAGCACAATAATGGCGCCGAAGCACGATGATGGGTTTCCGCAGAAACAATCTCACAATGAAGAAACTCTCCAATGATAAAATCCCGAAAGGAAAAAATTCTATTAACTCAACTATGAGATTATGATCTCTACAATGCCATATAAATAGTAAAAGAAACTAAGGGACTAAGACTCTTGCTCCTAATCAAACTAGGAAACTATAAGAATCTTATAAATATTAGAAAGCTATTCCTAATTACAACTCTTCAATTAAAATTATATACTAATAACAATTAATAAGAAAACCTCTAGACTCCCTTGGGTCCCATATGTGGCCCACGAGTCTATCTCCAACGACATATTGGTGTTGTTGCATCACCTTATCTACATCTGTAGGTGGGCCAGTCTTTAACTCAAGGCAGGTTGCAGGCATTGTGGCATTTGGGTTGGGTAACTAACAAAATTACATGCACTATCTCCCTTGTACGGAGAGATGAATAAGATCAGGGAATTGAAACAATGAGATGTAGGTAATTGTTTGAGATTTATTTTGCTGTTTTTTAGGGCCTTATTTTGTTTGATGAGAACTACTACTTGTATATTAATCCTACTTTAAGAATACTGAGAGAGAGAGAGAGAGAGCCCGCCACGCACTGGTGTAGTGCTACTTCACTGTGGTGCCCAGGGGATGCGACTAGGGGGATTGGTAGTGGTGGCAAATGGGTTGGGTCGGGTCAAAACGGGTTTGGTCAACATGCAGGGTCCATGCTAGAATCTTGGTGCGGTCAGCGGAGGTAGAGATGCGGGAGGGCGATGAAGATAGAAAAGATAGGGATGAATGGATAGGATCTCAATGGAAGATAGAACTCCCAAAATGCTTAGGGAAGGCCCAATTATGTATAACTCGTATTTCTTGTAATTATTTGGGCGGGGCTGGGTGAGATTGACTAATGGAGAAAACCTGGGGTTGAAATCCAGCGACAAGGGTCGCAAATCTAATGATTAGGATCTTAAATGAAGATTTAGGGTTAGTGCAGGGAGATAGCTCGTAGGAAAAGAAATAGAGAAAGAGAAGAGGATACCTTTGATTGGGCTCTCACCAAACTCCAATTCGGAGGCGTTACATCAGATGAGCAAGGTAGGGCTCAAGAGACTCAGAAATTAGGCTCTCACCAAACTCCAATCCAGGAGGCGTTAGGGATTTCTTGAAGGAGAACTTGAAGAAAATTCATTTCCATTAATCATCAATCATTCATTACCTAGCCAAAGAGGCTTTACATCATTATATAGGAAAATAAATAACCCTAAGACTAATCTGGACCATCCAAACACACTGATGGCCAGGATTAAAACATCCTAATAAGCAGCTGAAAACATAATTAAAGGCCTAAATAATATAAAATAAATGGGCTGGGCCCAAAGGCTTGGAGAGGATAATTGGGTTGGGCCCGTTGGAGGATTGACCCATGGGGGACCATGGGCTTGTCCTGTATCAAATCCCCAACCCATGACCGACCCGTTTTCAAAATGGGTCAGCTTTCCCTAACCCGCACCCGAGGCAGGTCAAACTGACCTGACCTGCCTAACCCATATTGACACAGGAAACTTCCCACCCAAGAAGCTGCCCTTGCACGTCCACTGAGGGGAAAAGCAATTGAGTGCTTTTGGCACGTGTATGTACCGTGTTCCATAGTAAAGGAAGGAGAGAGAGAGAGAGAGAGAGAGAGAGAGAGAGAGGGTTTGATCTGGAAGCTTCGATTCTAGGTTGTTGTCATGTGTCTCTGCAAGAGGAGGGTGAAATAAGTGGGAGCAGAGAGAAGTGCATTATGCTTGGGTTTTTTTTTTCCTCTTTCATGTCTGCTAGTGTAACTGTCATTGGAGGAATCCAGATCGCCTGAGGCTTTAACCAGTTATAAAGGGTGGGAACTTCTATGTAATTATAATTCTCTTACAGAAGAAACCTCATTTCTTTCATCTCCTTTTTATAGATTACAACTTTGTTTCTATCAATCAGGCATTGATTGGATCAAATGTGAGAAAACTTGCCACCTGTTAGAAATAGTGATAAGCTGTTAGCTTCTTGTTGCGTGTTTATATGAAGTTTGGTGGAAAGAGATGACCAAGTCCTAACTCCTAACCAAGGAATTTGTTTCACTTTAGATTAAAATGAAGGACTTGGGCGTGCGACCTTTGGAAAAAACTCGGCTGTCTTTATCGACTGCCAACGAATCCCTAGATGAGCTATGTGGGCTGGGTGAGGTGGATTTGTGCTCTGGGAGTAGGATACGTATCTAAGAACCTTCAGATAAGATTTTTCTCAGTGAAGAGAATCTATATACAGAATACTTATTTAATTAACCAAGTGTATGAAAAGGGTTTTTTTTTTTTTTTTTTTTTTTTTTTAACACACCTAGATCCAAAGAAATAATACTAATACTAATACTAATACTAATACTACTACTACTACTACTACTACTACTACTACTACTACTACTACTACTACTACTAATAATAATAATAAACTGAGGGGTGTATGCACAGATTAGGCGGGTAAACCTTAACCCGACCCTTTTTCTTGCAAGTAAGAAAAACCTGACCTGTATTTTATGTGTCAGGTTAGGCGGGTCAAAAGTCGGTTGGGTTAGCAGGTCGGGTGGAGTTTTGCGGTCTCTAGGGATTGGGAGATCTTGGTAGGCCATACCTATGTATAAAATCTGGAGCCCACCTGATCATCCTAACCCCTTGATCAACTGGCCTCAAGTTTCAGCAATTTTATATTAAAAATGCCCAATCGATTGGATGGGTGCAAACGTCGGTATCTGGTGACTATCAGGGGAGGTCCTAGTTTTGTGATCCACCCAAATGCCTTATCAGGTGGGTCCCATTAGGTAGTGTGTATTGTAAGATCCATCCACGCCATGTGCACTGGGTTATTCATACTAGCTGTTGGGGACCACTTGGGACCCTACAAATCATGATTGGGGGGGGGGGGGGGGGGGGATCGAAAGATCCAAGTGGGACCACCCTAGATATCCAATTTGAAGTCAATTTAATGCCCCTAACCCCTTCAACTGTGGCCCCGAAGTTAAAATAAAAAAAACCTAGATCCAACAGTCTAGTCCATTTGGATCAGTGCAAACCCACTATATGATGATAATGATATATACCGGATGTACAGGATCATTTGCAATTTTATATATATATATATATATATATAGAGAGAGAGAGAGAGAGAGAGAGAGAGTAGGGCCCATCCTAAGCTGGAATAGTGCTGGTCCCACAAATCAAAGTTGATTATATCTGTTTTTTGCATGATGGAATTGGAATATATATATATATATATATATAGAGAGAGAGAGAGTCCATTTGATGCATTTTAACAGATGCTGATCTTGGGTTTTGCATTTTCTTTTTATTCTGAATCTATTTAATATTTTCTTTATTAATTTGCTCTTGCAGTCCAAGGGTTGAATTTTGTGGCTACAGCATTCCTCATCCATCTGATAACCGGGTTAATATAAGAGTACAAACCACTGGTACTGCTCTCAACCCCCATCCCTTGTCTTTGATAAACACTATACGAATTGCTTGTGTTTTAACAGGGTTTAGATCTGTGTTTCTGTCCATGTAGCCTGACCTTTTCTTGGATCAGAAGATAGAATTTCCTATAATTTATATTAAGTTGGCATATGGACCATTGACATTAACAGGCCTCCCATTTTCTGTGTTTTTCTTCCTCTTAAATAATTCTTTATTGATAATGACGTGGCATCTGTGACAGTTTTTGCATAGATAGGCATATTCTTGAATCTAGATTTTTATTGTCCATCTTTAGTTATATTGACCTAGTATGAACTAGAAAATTAGCAATTATATGTATATATATACACTTTTTTTCACCTATGGAACTTCCGCACATCAGTAGTGTGGGATTTTTTATCCATGCTGCCCACAAAAACGAGTCTTTCTATCCTAGGCAAATGGTTGCCTTTAATCCTGGCGCAGGACCCTAAGGTTAGGGTTTGCATGAAAAGTGCCAAAGCATATAAGAGGTCCTAGCTACAAATATTATTAAAATTCTGAAGTTTGAGATCTAAATCTCAAAATGCATATAAATATAAGCAAAGAAACCTTAGGGGCTAAGATTCTTAGTCAAACTAGGAAACTAAACAAATTGGAAACTACCCTAATCTATTATACAAAGGTACAATAGGGATATGACTGGGACATGCTGTAGATTCGGCAGAGACATGGATTTTATACATAAAAGTATCGGACACAATATGATGCGATATGTTGCCCACAGTGAAGTGACGCAATCCTAGGGTTAGGATTTTAGGTGCCGCAACACAATCAGGTTTCAGCAAATACAATCACACGATGAAGACACTCTCCAATGATAAAACCCACGAGGGAAAATTCGATTAACTCGAATATGAGATTATGATCTCTACAATGCCAAGACGTTATAAAAAAATATAATAAAAGAAACTTAGGGGCTAAGAAACAATCCTAATCAAAGTAGGAAATAAGATAAGATAAGAACCCTATTGAAATTAGAAACCTAATTCTAATTGCAACTCCTCACTAAGATTAGAAACAATTAAAAATAAGAAAACCTCTTAGGCTTCAATGGGTCCCACATGTGGCCCACAAGTGTGTGGACTATTGGTGCTGTTGCATCATGAAGTGTACGCGCATCATAGACCTTAATTATTAATTTATTACTCATAAAATTGGAAATAATAACAACTAGCGAAATAAAAATAAGAAACAAAATCCCAAAACTTTCTTAGGTCCCACATGTGGACCATGGGCCTCCTTGCATGTAATACCAGTGTCACCTATCTTAGGGGCTCGAATTATTTAATATTATGTATATATCTATATTTAATTTTCTTGCTTTCTTAAGTTTTTTTTTACTGAAATGCTAGAATTTTTGGTAAACAGAATTTATTTTGTGATTGTTTTAAAGAATTAATCTTTTTGGAGAATATTATAATGATTGTGGGTAATATAATTATGGTATTTGGATTCTTAATGTGAGTTGGTAAGTACCCTATTAGAATGTGCCCATGAGAGTTCAGTTACACAATTAATGAAGGTAAGATTCTCAGTGGGTACCACTCCTTGATTGGAACCTATTTTACAGACCTGGAAAGGAACTATTTGGGACCCTTTGTTACTAAATATTAATAAATATTTTATGGGATTAATTTGCTTCAAAGAGTTTCTAAGGATCTTGATAGGACCCAATAATTGTGAACAAATAAGAATTAGTACCTTATATCAGCAATTAATAGTTGGGATCATTTGGTGCATCCTTCACATCACCTTCATTTTCAATGAGGTTTATGTGTTTGAGACATTCAAATGATCGATGCCCTTGTTGTTTACAATGAATACATTGATCCTATTTTGGCCTTTAGGCTTGGTGAAAATTTTATCCAAGGAACTACCACTTGTTTAGAATCTTGCATTAATGGGATCTTTTGTGCAGCCCATTTACAAACAATGAATTTTCTGGCTTGATAATTTGCAATGTCCTCGGCCTTGATGGCACGTTGGGATCTCATTAACATTATCAAAATTCTTGAATGCAAGTATATGTTGTATGCCTATTCTCAACCCATGAAAATATCGACGACTAAAATATCATCGGCGTCATTTAAACCACAATGAGCTTGCATTGTCATAAACTCTTCAAAATACTCAACAGCTGACCTGGATCCTTATTTTAAAACTTGAAAACTTGAATGTAGATCTCTTGTGTGACTGACTAGGAGAAACTTTTATCTCAAAAGTTTCTTCATTTCAATCCATGTCTCAACATGATCTATGTTTTGTCTCCCCCATCTCTTTTGCAACTCGATCCACCATATTGTTGCATAATTGCACAAAAGGTTCTTCATTTCAATCCATGTCTCAACATGATCTATGTTTTGTCTCCCCCTTTTCTTTTGCAACTCGATCCACCATATCACTGCATAATTGCGAAGCTGAGTTGCCACCCCCCACCAAGTTGACTTTATGACCCCCAGTCATTGGCTTATGTGCAAAAGTATTTTCGATGTACTCTAACCAATCCATAAATTCATTTGGTTTTAATTTTCCATCATATTCGGGAATCACGAGTTTAATTCCTAAATCTCGATCAACAATGTTTGCCCAGTTGATCTCTTGATTCCGAATATTTCTTCCATCACCTCAATTATTATCCGCATGCTGATTGTTTTCGAAATTTGTGATTCTGGCATCCATCCTTACAAGAGTTTTTTTTTTTGTAGTTGAGCAACCATTGCGGATAATTGAGCAATAGTTCCAGATAATTCTGCAACAGTTCCAGTCAATTCCTCCATGGACATGGATGAACTCTCACTCTACATGCTTTGTCCATTCACAATACCTTTTAAGCAAAAAATAATATTCCACAACCATTTCTCCTCAACAGTAGTAACCATTTCTCCTCAACAGTAGTTTTAGTCTCATTGAGAACTATCAGAGTTTCACACCCATCACTGTTAAGACCCTCATCACCATCCTTGGATATAATGTCTTCACTAGTTGTACTTTTTCACTCTTAGGATCATCTGGTGTATCCATCACGTTACGTTTACCTTCTATGAAGTTTATTCATCTTGGACATTCAAATGATCAATGCCCCTATTGATGAGTGATGAGACTTACAACATGGGATCCTACTATGACCTGTAGGTTTGGAAAGAACTTTTTCTGTTGAACCGCCACTTGGATCAGGATCCTACTTTGTTGGAGGTTTTTGTGCAACCCATTTAGATGCATTAGTTTTTCGGACTTGATGATTTGAAATATCCTAGGCCTTGACAACATGTTGGATCAATTCATCGACGCCATCAAAATGTTAGAAATGTGAGTATATGCTGGATATCTATTCTCAAATCATGAAAATATTGATTAACGGAAACATCAGTTTCATTTAAATCACACCGAGCTTGCATTGCCATGAATTCTTTAGAATACTCAACAACTAACCAAGAAACAAATCTGGAGAGATGATCTGGAGGAACTTTTGTTTCAAAAGATTCCTAATCTCAACCCATGTCTCAAAAGGATCCATATTCTGTCTTCTCCTTTTCTTTTGCAACTCCGCCAACGAATTCCAACATAATTTTGAAATCGAGTTGCTAGTAGGGTGACTTAATGACCCTCGGTCATTGGCTTTTATGCGAAAATATTTTCAGCGCACATCAATTTACCATCATATTCAAGAATCATGAGTTTAATTCCCAAATCTCGATCAACATTATGTGCCATTTGATTTCATTGATTCCAAATATCTTCCCCATCATCTCGATGATTAGTCACACGGCGATCATTTTCTAAACTGTCAAATGTAGTCTTCGTCTTTGTATGACTTGCTTGGATCTGAGTTATCGTTATGGTCCTGTCCCTCCCTCTTTTGGGTGTAGGGGAATGGAAGCGAAGGGCTGGTTGCGCGACAGGGTTTGGTTTCGGGAGAGGTTTTGGTAAGGGGTTTCGGGGTCGGTTTGGGTGTAGGGGAATGGGTTTGGGTCGATGGCTGTGAGATGGTGGTTGGGTTTTGGTGAGATGGAATAGGAGAGATGGCTCCGTGGTGGTGGATTCGGCTGGAATTGTGGATGGGTCAGCTGGAATTTTTTATTTTTATTTTTGTTGCTGCTGTTTCCTATCTCTGCTGCTGCTCTCTGGGTTATATATATATATATGTATATATATATATATATTTTGTTCTCTATTGCTGCCGTGGACGGTTGGCGAGGTAGTGAGCAGATGGGTGGGCGCCTGGGTTTGAATAGGGTGGTGGTTATTCCGGTGAGGTCGGTTAAGGCAGGGAATTGGATTTCTGGTTGTCTATCGGGTAGAGTAGGGCTTGGATGTGTGCAATGGAGGGGCTGTTAGGGTTTTTTTGGGAAAAAATTGAGATTGGGATGGATGGTGGGTTCGGTGATTTGGGGTTTGGGGGGAAAGTTATTTTGGGGCTGGGATTTGGTTTGGGAGTGGTTTATGTGGGGGTATTGGTTACTGTGATGGAGGGATGGGTTTTGGATGATTGTAGGGGTGGGGTGAATGACAGTAGATGGTGGATGATAATGGCTAAGGTGGATAATCGGTGGGGGTAACGGGATATCTCGGATCGGCGATCGAACCGGCGATCTTAGATGGATTGTCGGCTTTGATACCAATTGATGTCGTAGCCCAGAGGCCACGATGAAGATAACAATCGTAGCATGCAAAAGAGATTTTGAATTACGAATTTGTGTATGTTCATTGGAGATTCTCTCCCATTATATAGAATACAGATGCCTTATCAAAGGCTACAAATCAGCTCTACAAATCAGCCAATCTAATTACAATCTACTATTAATGAAAGAGTATTTGACTAAATCTAATTACAATCTAATTAAAGAAGGAAGAAAACTGTGCAAAGATTTGACCAAATCCAACGAGATTGGATGCCACCATATTGGGCCCAAGTGGGCCTGAGCCATCTTGTATTTGACACCCCCCTCAAATTGATGTTGGGGAATCCACAAGCATCAATTTGCTAACCAAGAACTGATGGCGAGGTCGCGGAATTCCCTTTGTGAGGATATCTGCATTTTGAAGATTATAAGAGATGTGAGGAAGGCTAATTACATCATGCTTGTATTCGTCACGTATAAAATAGCAATCAATCTTTATGTGTTTAGTGCGTTCGTGGAAAACTGGATTGGCAGTAATACGAATTGCACTAGTATTGTTTTCATAGAGTGGTGTGGCACTATCAGCAGGAAATCCGAGATCGGAAAGCAACCCGCGAAGCCAGAGAATTTCTGAATAAGCAACAGACATGGCACGATACTCAGATTCGGTGGAAGATTTGGAGACCTTATCTTGTTTCTTACATTTCCACGAAATCAAGCTGTCTCCCAGATACATGCACCATCCTGTGGTAGAGCGACGAGTGTCCGGACAACCAGCCCAATCAGCATCTAAGTATGCTTTGAGTGTCAGGGAGTTGTTGGCTGGATAGAATAATCCACGGGTTGATGTTCGAATTAGATATTTAATAATACGTCGGACTGCAGCCAAATGAAGATGTCGGGGATCAGTCATGAATTGACTGCATAAGAAATATCAGGACGAGTTATCGTCAAGTAGATCAAGCTGCCAACGAGGCGACGATAGAGGGTAGGATCAGAGAGAGGACGAGGCGACGATAGAGGGTAGGATCAGAGAGAGGACGAGGCGACGATAGAGGGTAGGATCAGAGAGAGGATCCCCACTGTCGTGCTGAAGTTTAACATTGACTTCTACTGGAGTATCGACAGAAGCAGAGCCTTGAAGTCCAGCCATTTCAATTAATTCAAGAGCATATTTATGTTGATGAAGTACGATGCCTTTTGCAGATTGATGAACTTCCAACACCTAAAAAATAGTTTAGAGGACCAAGATCTTTCATGTGGAAAGATTCATGAAGAGAGGCCTGAAGTTGTTGAATCATATCTGCATCGGTACCTGTAATGATGATGTCATCCACATAAACAAGAAGAATAATAATCCCCGTAGAAGCATGATGAAGGAACATGGATGGATCATATGGACTAGGATGGAACCCCAAGTGGCGAAGAGCATGTTGGAACTTTTCATACCATGCCTGGGGGGCTTGTTTGAGGCCATAAAGAGAACGTCGTAGTTTGACAACAACACCCAGGATGATAGAGGAAACCCCCTGAGTAAGGCGCATATAAACATCTTCTTTGAGATCACCATGAAGAAATGCATTCTTGACATCCATCTGGTATAGAGGCCAGGATTGGGATGCTGCAATGGCAAGAATAGTCCATGTTGTCATTTTTGCTACAGGAGCAAAAATCTCTTCATAATCAATACCATATTCCTGCCGATTACCCAGAGCGACAAGACGCGCCTTATACCTAGCCAGAGTCCCATCAGGTTTAAGCTTGATAGAATAGATCCACTTGCAACCTATTGGCGTAACAGAAGGACACGGAACCACATCCCATGTATGATTTTGCACAAGATCATCCAATTCATCCTGCATAGCGTTATTCCAACACTCATGCTGCACAGCCTGGGAATATGAGTTCGGAATAGAAGTAGAAGACACCATCAAGGCAGTGTGGGTAAATCCATAACGAGTTGGAGGTACTGAAATCCGAGATGAACGACGTAAGGGAGGGTCTCTAGTTGGACTAGATGCAGTTGGGGGATCTTTAGGGGGACTATGTGTGGTCGCAGCTTTACTCCGCCTTTGATAAACGAAATTAGGATTAAATTTAACAAATGGTGTTTTATCTGGAAAACCAGGGAAGGAAACAACAGATGAGGACTCTACAGAATCAAGATGATGTTGGAAAAAATATTGATTTTCGAAAAAGACAACATTACGGGAGGTACGAATGCGCCGTATGTGAGGATCATAACAAAGAAACCCCTTTTGATGACTAGCATATCTTAGAAATGCGCATTTAGCAGATTGGACAGTAAGTTTGTTACGCTCAAAAGGAGGTAAATGTACAAAACAGACCGATCCAAAAACATGTAGATCATCATAAGACGGTGTAGTTTTGTATAATCGATAAAAAGGACTCATTTTCTAAAGAAAAGGAGCCTAAGTGATTTATAAGGTGGGCAACAGTGCTAAGAGCTTCCGTCCAAAAACGTGTAGGAACAAATGATTCAATAAGAAGAGATCGAGTAATATCAAGGAGATGTCTATTTTTCCTTTCAGCAACCCCATTTTGCTAAGGGGTATAAGGACAAGATTTTTGAGAAATGATTCCGTTTTGTTGTAAAAAAGTTTGAAACTCTGTAGACACATTCACCTCCCGAATCAGAACGTAAAATTTTAATGCAAGTGGAAAATTGATTATCAACATATGCTAAAAACATCTTGAAAACATTAAAGACACCAGCTTTAGAATGTAGAAAATAGATCCATGTAAATCTACTATAATCATCAATAAATGTCACAAAATATTTATAATGAGCATGAGACAAATGAGGAGCAATACCCCAAACATCACTATGAACTAAATCAAAACACTGAATGCTAGTGGAGGTAGAGACAGAAAAAGGAAGAGTCTTACTTTTTCCCATCTTATATGTAGCACAATCAAAAGAAACAAACTTAGAAAAGCCTATTGAGTTTAACAATCCAGAATTAACCATGTGAGACATGGTTTTAAAATTAGGATGTCCAAGCCGACTATGCCATAATTGACAATTATTTTGAGGAGAAAAACAAAAATCATTTGCTGAATTATTCCTAATTGGAGTAGATAGATCAAGAGAAAATAAGCGTCCATGTTTAGGTCCCCTTGCGATCTCCCTCCCTGACATCTGGTCCTGCACAACACAAACAGAGGAAGAAATGAAACATTACAGTTGTTTTCAACGAGTTGTCCAACTGAGAGAAGGTTTGAAATTAAATTGGGACAGTGATAAACATTCTTTAAGGGCAAGATACTGGAAATATCTCCAATGACAGTGATAGGAAGATGTCCGCCATCGACAGTTTGAACATGAGTATTGCCAGTATATTTTGTCAAGCTAGAGAGTTGTGCACTGGAGTGAGTCAGGTGATTTGATGCTCCGGAATCAAGATACCAAATGGAAGAAGGGGTTTTAGATTTACTTGTGATGCCAAGTGCAGAAAATGCATTGACGATCATTTGTTGAACTAATTCGGGAGTGAGAGCAGGGGAAGAAGAACCAGGCTGTGAAGGCACAGATGTGGACGCAGCATCAGCAGTAGAATAGTCCATTGTGGCAGCATAGGCATTGGGAGTCTGAGTTTGTGGACGGCTGCGACATTCAGTAATGATGTGTCCCTTCTTCTTGCAGTAATTACAGAATTTCTGGTTGCATTGTGTTGCAAGGTGTCCATATTTTTTGCAAGAGTAGCATTGGACTCTGCTCATATCCCGAGTCTAAGGAGTCGGAGAAGACTGTGAGACCTGAAGAGACCGAGTGTTCCCTTTAGCGGAGTATGCAACCGGATAAGACGTAGTGTGCTGCTATTCTAGATGGGCTTTTGTGCGAATACGTTGTTCTTCTCGCAGAAGCTCATTCAAACAAACATCCAAAGATGGTAATGGGCTCCGGCTCAGCAGAGACAATGTTACAGTCTCATATTCAGGACACAATTTCATCAAAAATTGGTCCGTGACTTGAGGCTTGAAGGTCTTATATAGTTTTAAGAACATTGTTCGGAACAGAAGCATATTTAATCCCATCGTATTCACTCCACAAATTGTGGAAACTAGAATAGTAGTCCTGAATGGACAAGGTGCCTTGACTGTAGTATGCAATTTCACACTCAAGTTGAAATTGTCGTGTAGAATTATCTTGATGATAAACTGTCAGCAAGTAACCCCACCTTCTTGGAGGTCGTATAGGGTTTGAGGTTAAGAATCAGATGAGGTTCCACAGCGCCAAGAATCCATGTTTTTATTTTTGCATCTTTTGTATTCCAAGTAGAAATCTTTTTATCATCCTCTGTAGGCTTTGGATCAAAACCAGAAACAAATCCCCATAATTCCTTGGCCTCAAGATATAATTGAAATTGAAAAGCCCATGCCGGATAGTTTTTACCATCAAATCGAATCAATTTAACCTCAGACTTCTCCATTTAGAACCAAACAAATAGAAGTAGAAAACAAAAGGTAAATCCAACAGTGCAGAACGACAGACAGTAGTGTGTGAACAAAAATCACAAAGAAAATGGTCCAGGCGACCCTAAAAATGGCTGTTGAATCCTTGCGTGGGGCCCACTGTTTGATCAGATGGAGAATTAGATCAACAAGGTGCAAGCAATATCAAAATGTCTTTCCAGCAATACAAGTTTCACTAAAATCCATCCACAATCTAAGATTTTGTACGACTGTGATCAAAATGATCTGATAAAACTGGAAAATCACAAGTGGGGTCCAAAAGCCTACCTCTGATCCCGAAAAAATGTTGAAAAAATCACCAAAAATATCAGCAGAGATGGTTGACCATTGCTGTAGAATTTCCTGAAGATGTCATGATGATCACAGGTGGGCCACTGTTGATCATATCGTGACAGAAGACCTTCTGCTTCCAATAACTACAGATCACTGATCTGGTTGATGCCAAGATTACAGATCCTTGATCTGTGTGCTTCTGAAACACAAGATTGTGTCTCCCAAGAGCAGTAGGGCTGATCGCAGGTGGTCCATAGCGATCAGATTTCAAGATGTTGAAGATCTTTGGCTTTCTTGGAACCAGATTTCTGAGGACAGATCCTTGATCTGTTTGCTGCACGAGAGAGAAGAATTTCTCTCTGATAGAGTCCTTGAGGTTTTTCAAAAGATGAACAACTGGTAGCCTTTACAAGAGAAGCTCTAATACCATAACAATTGTAGCATGCAAGAGAGATTTTGAATTATGAATTTGTGTATGTTCATTGGAGATTCTCTCCCATTATATAGAATACAGATGCCTTATCAAAGGCTACAAATCAGCTCTACAAATCAGCTAATCTAATTACAATCTACTATTAATGAAAGAGTATTTGACTAAATCTAATTACAATCTAATTAAAGAAGGAAGAAAACTGTACAAAGATTTGACCAAATCCAACGAGATTGGATGCCACCATATTGGGCCCAAGTGGGCCTGAGCCATCTTGTATTTGACAGAAGATCTACACCTCCGACGGTGAGATCGAGCCCTATGACTCAAAACCTTAAGAACACTTCGGGAAAATAAGCAACCAATAACACGAGAATTCTGAAATCTTATTAAGAAAATAGCATAGCTATTACAATCGGAGACTACTCTATATATAGAGTAATAATATTATTTCTTAACAACCAAGACATCCTAAAATAAGAAACTACCTGATCTTAATCAAAATAGAATTTAGGAAACAAATATATTAATCACTCTACTAATTTAGATACTATCTAACTAATGATAGGGATCTCAAAATTAGTGATAATGTGGACCCCATCAAGCAGGTACATCAGGGCCTGCGGGTCCTGGTCTTGGATCTCACCGCATCACTGTGGATAGTTGATCAACGCATTGGTTGAGATTAATGGAAGCTCCAACCACTTGCATGGTCATGAATGAAGAGTCCCCATCTATATTCTTCTTAGGAGGCATTTCTAATGCAATTTAAAACACATTGACCTGCTATGTATATCTTATCACCATGAGCGCGTAGGCGAAAACGGATTTGAAATCTGACTTCAAATGACCCCGTAATCGCGAAGTCAAGTTTCTACTCTTGATTTGGTCCAACCCTGCCTCTGACCTGCCTGGTTTGACTACTACTTATTGTTGTCGGTCTACTGTAATGGCTGTTGTGGGTTGTTGGATTGTTTCTGGATGCTGGGCCTTCTGAATGCAGGTCAGGTCGACCCTAACCCTGTCTTGTGCGTTAAGGCACATGTCTAACTCAAACGACACGTGCTAAGTGATTTGAGTAAAAAGGGTCTTGACTTCTCTGACTCTTGTTTCGCTCCTGGAAGACAACTAAGTCCCAAATGAAGGACTTCAAACAATTGCAACCCAACCTTGCTGTGGAAGATGTGAGACGTAGTAGGGAGAGATAGAAAGGTCTTGGTTGACACCAATGATTGCGACGGAGCTTAATGCTAAGATGACGAGCAGTTGGTGGCCAGCTAGAGTGAGACGATGGTGGTGCTGATTGCTCAGGTGCACGGTATACCTCTATACCCTTTCTCCTCTGTGCTTCTCTTCTGTGGATAGGGATTGGGGTTTTGATTTTCGTTGGGTTCAATTTTGGGATGGGGTTTGGGGATTTCGAGATTTGGGGGTTTGCGGGGTTTGGGGTTGCTGATGGGTAGAGTATCTTAGGGCTTTGGGATTCGGTGGCAATTTAGGGGTTTAATTGGGATTGGTTTTTGGGGTGAATTTTGAATTAGAGATGTGTTTATGGAGAGATATCTGGGACTTGTCGGTTTGAAAGAAACATGGTTTAAGGCTTGGTTCGGTTGGTTCTGAAGGTGATAACATATATCGGATTCTAGGTTGCAAGGTTGGGTGGAATTTGGTGATGATTTTGTAGGGGATGGGTGGGGATATCGATGATGAAGTATGGAATGGAATCAATGACAAAGGAACTGAGTAAGATGATTACCAGATCAAATGGATCGGCGAGGATCATTTGTGCTCAGATACCAAGCAGACACAGAACCCTGGGGTTAGGGTTTTGTGTGAAAAGTGCCAAACCACGATAAGAGGTCTCTAGAAAGACTTTCACATGAGAACACACTTCAACTAGAAGAAAGCCCACAAATATTTTTAAAATTCTTGAGTCTAAGATCGAAATCTCCAAAATGCATATAAATGAGCAAAAAAACCTGTGGCTAAGATTCCTACTCAAACTCAAAAACTAAACAAATTGGAAACTACTCTAATTACAACCCATAAACTTGGAAATAATGAAAACTAACTTGCGAAATAAAAATAAGAAAAAAAATCCTAAACTTTCTTGGGTCCCACATGTGGACCATGAGCCTCCTTGCAACAACCCATTGGCACTGCATCAAATCCCCTATATTAAATTCGTTTTCACCCATTTTAAGTAATGGAACCCATATTAAATTCGCATTGGAAATATAAAACAAGGCAAACCTAAGGGTTCTCATTGTCAGATTCAGAACTTTGAGATGAAGAGAAGAAGCTTTGGAATTGGATCCTCTAGTCGATCAGTCCTTTCTTTACTTATAATGATTACTAGCCTTAATCAAGGCAATTACAATCTATATATAAGGAAAGAATATAAAGAATATAAATTACAATCTTCTATACATGGAATGAGAATATAAACAGATTGGTGATGAGTCAACTAATCCCACGTGATATGAGTATGGGACTATTGTACATGGGCCTTGGGTTAGATGGTGCTAACATCCCCTCTCAAATTGATGCCTGGTCAACTAGTAGCAATTTGCGAATCAGGAACTCATGACGTGGCCGAGGCAGTCCTTTAGTGAAGATGTCTGCAAGTGGAAGACTAATGACCTTGCGATCATATTCATCTTGAATAAAATGACAATCTACCTCAATATGCTTCGTACGTTCATGAAAAACTGGATTCTCAGTGATACGGATGTAACTAGTATTGTCCGCATGAAGTGGGGTAGCCGAGGTTAGAGGAAAACCAAGATTTGTAAGGAAGCCACGAAGCCAAGGATTTCGGAACAGGCAACAGACATAGCATGATATTCAGATTCAGTGGAGGATCTTGAGACTCGTTCTTGCTTTTTGCTTTTCCATGAGACGAGTGATTCACCCAAATACATACACCAGCCCGTGGTGGATCTGCGAGTATCCGGGTAACTGGCCCAGTCGGCATCAGAATACGCGGTGTTGGGGGACCAAGAATGTACCGAATGATCCGTTTGAAAGCAACCAGATGGTGATGCTGCGGTGTTGTCATGAATTGACTAACAATATTCACAGCATATGAGATGTCTGGTCTAGTGATGGTCAAGTAGACCAAACTGCCGACTAAGCGTCTGTAGAATGTGGGGTCGGATAGGAGATCCCCGTCATCTTTTCTGAGCTTCACATTTACTTCCAATGGAGTATCCACGGGTGTGGCATCATGGAGGCCAGCAAGGTCAACTAGGTTAGTAGCATACTTATGTTGATGTAGAAATAGTCCCTTCCTAGACTGTTGAACCTCCAGGCCCAAGAAATATGTTAACGGACCCATATTCAGAACTTTGAGATGAAGAGAAGAAGCTTTGGAATTGGATCCTCTGGTCAATCAGTCCTTTCTTTACTTATAATGATTACTAGCCTTAATCAAGGCAATTACAATCTATGTATGAGGAAAGAATATAAAGAATATAAATTACAATCTTCTATACATGGAATGAGAATATAAACAGATTGATGATGAGTCAACTAATCCCACGTGATATATGAGTATGGGCCTATTGTACATGGCCCTTGGGTCAGATGGTGCTAACACTCATGGGCTGGGCTAGGCCAGGCTGAGGAATATCCAGCCTGGATCGATTTTCTAATCATACATCCAGGCCCGGCACCAGCCCCAAGTGCCACCGAGTGTGACCCACATAAAAAGTGTTAAGCCCGAGCTGAAGCCTAAGCTGGCCCATGTAGTTAATTGGGGCCTAGCCTGATTAAAGCCCGATTACATGCACTTCCTTGCCAGTTTCAGAGCGCCCTTTCTACACCTTCGGCACCAGTACTCATTGGTAGCAGCATCAAATGCTCTGTAGGGATTGGGAATTTGTTGTTGTATAAAGCCCCAGATATGAGAGTGAGTCTTTCTTCTTGTTTAGTAAAGGCTTTCATAATTTTTGGATGGCCATGTTCATGATTTACTGCATAGGAAGCTTGACAGAAAATCTTACTTATGACCTTCAGGACTCCAAAAACATGCATGGTTGGCTTGAGAAAATATCATGGAAATTGGATGGTAATTGTGAGAACTGCAATCATATTACAGTGTCATGAGCATTTTAGGAGAGGAGAAGATCCCTTTAGAAATAGCACAACAGGTTCTTGTACCTGCCATTGGTTTTCTTCAAATGGTACTAAGAAAATTAATGCTGGAGACCTTTAGAAGAGAGAGGAGGAAGATTCATCTTATCAAGCATTGAAGAGACATCTTTTTAAAATACCGAATGCCTTAGACAGCCAGGCCTAGTTATTCCTATTCTTCGGGACGGGACAGGCTTTGGGCTCTCTACCATAGTTACCTAATTCACAATTCGACCAATTCGCATTCAAGTTTGCAGTTTGTAATTGGACACTTATTTTGATTTGAAAAATTCGATGGGGTAGGCTTATATAGTTCATTTTCCAATTTGATTGATTCATAGTTCGATATTATGATTCGAATATTTAATTCATGAAGTTTGAGGCATAATATCTATGGGGTAGGCTTATATAGTTTGTTTTCTGATTCAATTGATTCATAGTTAGATATTATGATTCGAATATTTAATTCATGAAGTTTTGAGGCATAATATCGATGGGGTAGGCTTATATAGTTCGTTTTCCAATTCGATTGATTCATAGTTCGGATTCGCTGAGTTTGATATTATGATTCGAATATTTAATTCATGAAGTTTGAGACAACTTGCATATCAATAGGTTTAATTAACGTCCTTTTCAGTGGCATATTTCTCTAAAAGCTGGTCGCAGGGCCATACTATAATGCATAACCATCAAGGGAGGTGCAAAGTAAAATACATCTTGACTTCGATTAATAGTGTGTTTAATATCAATATAATTGAATAGTTATAAAAAGAATCAATGTAATCAAATAATTTAGCTTATAATTTTATATCCTCAAAGTTTATGATAGATATAATCCAACATGACCAACAACTTTAAGAGCAATATCAACTTATGACTATTGCCAAGTCAAATAGGGTAAGTGCGTGAAGGGTAGGATTGATCAGTGGTGGGCCTTCTATTAAAAAAGAAAAGGTCATGGGTAAGATAATTTATAGAGTTCGCATTTTTTCCAAGGCAATTATAGAGGGCAGTTTCCTTTTTTGAGGCACTCTGAAGTCTGACATTCATCATTCCCAATAAGAGTGGTTGCTCAAGTAAAAGTCAGACTAATCCTCATGTGTTTGATTCTTTACATAGCAGATCTCTATACCAGAAACCAGTAAGTCCGTTTAGAGGGCCTATCTTTAAGATAAAACCGTTAAAAGTTAATATCACCCAGTGTTTTTAAAAGCGAGAGGCGCATTAAGGCGCTAAGGTCTCTTGGGGCCTAGGTGCTAAGGCGCGAGGCGAGGCGCGGGCTTCATTGAAGCGAGGCACACATTATAGATAAAAAATAAATATTTTGGTATAAATAAATAATTCAAAATTCAATATTGGCAAAATATAATAATTCACAAATTAAAACAAAAAAGGCAAGGAATATTAAAAGAATTTTAAAAGTCATAAAGCATCAATCACTGTAGCCGGTGGAGATGACTGTTGTTGCTATTTGCTGCAGTGTTGCTGCTATTTTCTGCTGCTGCAGTTGGAGGCATAGTTGTCAAATCGTGGGGCCCACACTATAAATCAAGCAGCCAATGCTAGTAAGGTGTGAGGCCCACATATTGATGAGTTAATAAAAAAACCCAAACTCGTGGCACGGGGAAAAAAATTGCCAAGATCCTACATTCAATGGGGACCATATAGCAATTGAGATTTTCAGGTGGGCCCCACAGGAGTATAAAAAATCTCAGAGATTTTGCTTAGGCAAAAATAAGTGGGGCCCCCCAGTGAAATCCAATTAGTCCATTCAGTAGGGATTAGTTGGATCTCTTAGGTGGGCCCAGCCCACTCTTCTTCGGAGAAAAGGGTAAAAGCCGGATATAGATCTATCAATTACCCAGCTGTTGGGCCCCACTTGTCATGAGAAAGAGAAAAAAAAAGAGACAGATGGAAGAAAGAGTCGACATGTGGAGGGTGGGGAGAAAAAAAAAATATAAAATAAAATGCGTACCTGGACTGGGCAAATGGAAGAAGAGAATTCGACTGCTACTCTTCTTTTTTCTGGCTGCAGCAAGCAAACAAAAGGAGCCTGAACTTCTACAGTTCGGCTGCTGCTCTTTTCTTCTCTCATTGGAGTGATGAAAGGGATTCAGCTTCCAACAAATGAAGACTGTGAACATAGTCAGTGGCGAGCCGAGGAGGGAGGAGTAGTCTGGGTTGAAGTAGCTGAAGAAATCATGGAGCTCGAGGATAGATGCAGCACAGATGCAGCCCTTTTTTGTTTTGTTTTTTTTGTTTTGTTTTTTTTCTTTCTTTCTTTGGAAATCTGCTGCAGCCCTTTTTTTCCGTTGGAAATAAAGGTTAGGGCCCACTGCCTTCACTACTCTTCTTCTTCTCCTCCTCTTGACGTCGCAGCAGAGGACGCCGCAGCAGCAGAGGATGTGAGTGGCTGCAGCAGAGGACGTCGCAGCATCTTCTTCCTCTGTTTTTTCTCCTTTTCCGCTTTTTTTCGTCTGATGATGCAACAGAAGGTAGGGCTTCTGCCCTCTTTTATTTAAGTGAGAAAAATTGCATTTAGCCCCTTCATTTTCTTCCTTTTCATTTAAAGCTGCCTGCTGAAACAAATCAGGCGCACGCCTGCTACGCCTCGCGCCTGGACATTAGGTGCGCGCCTTGTGCGCATATCTGTCGCCTGTTTTGAAGTCACCTCGCCTACCCATACATGAGGCGCAGCAGTTGCGCCTCACTGTGCCTTGGAGCCTAGGCGTGCTTTTTGCAACAGTGATATCACCCATTCTATTGGTTCTCAGAAGAGTTCTTACTCTAATAGAATAGCATCTACCATCAAATTTGTCACATTTGAGAAAAAAGAAGCAAAATCTGACGGTGGGCATATTTTAGAATGGATTGACATTTTCCCCATGGTAATTATATATTTAGATGTAAATTTTGAACAGTATAGGTTTTTAACATTATGCTCAAATCATGCATTTAATAAGCTTAGAACAGAGGTGGGTTTTTTTTTTTCGCCTGAGCATGCAAGACTTTTTCTTTTTTTCTTTTTGCTGTCATCCATCTTGTCAATGTACACACAACAGAGGAGAGAGTAGCATCGTCTCTTTTTTCCTTTCCTCTGGTTCTTCGCTTCCCAGCTCAACAGTCAGGCTTATTTGTCCTCCTTCCATAGCAAACTGCTTTGAACTGTGCATTATTTTACCGCCGAACTTCAGGGAACTGAACTCCGAATTATTTGAATCATACTATTCAGAGTTCGATGCCCAAATCAAGGAACTAGGTAACTATGCTCTCTACCACTTAATCCAGGCCCATCCCATATATTAAATGGGTCCAAATCTTACATCCAAGCTCCGCCTGCATGTGAGAAGCTATGGCCCAAGCCTGGCCCCAATTGGGCTGGGCCCAGGCTGTCCTTAGGTCAGCCTTGTCCATGAGCATCCCTAGTCTGACCTGACCCATTAAGGAAGTGGATAGCAGGAAGAGTGAAACACTACAATTATCCTCAATCAAATCTAGTCATTTTCAATAAGACTACCTTGATGCCTTGGACTTTTAAGTAACCCTGTTCAGAATCTTTTGCTCCCTTGGATGTAATGGAATGATTAGTGGTTTCCTTAGCGAAGAAACTTAAATTTTGTTGACATTTGACAATAAGGTAGTAACGCCATGGTGCTTTAGCATCTCTGGTGGTGCAACAAAACATGCTCCTCATCACAACTATAGCCATTTGAGTACTTAGTAATTTCCATCCCTCGACACCAAGGATATATCATTGACCGCCACGGTTTGAGAAAATATCGGCCGCTACGCATATGTAGCGGCCGCTACAGACCGCTACAAAGCGTAGCGGCCGCTACACTTCGGCTGGGGGGTATTTAACCCCCTAGCAGGCCCTAGCTCTTCCTTTCACCCATTTTTTCACCATTCTTAGCTCCCAACTGCTATAAAAGCCTCCCAACTCCAAAGGTTTCAACTTATTTTCATGATTTTACTACAAGATTGTACAAGTAAGTGAAGTGAAGCAAACACAAACAACTACAAGATCCAAGCTTCCATTCCATCTAGGTATGTTTTTCTTTTGGATTGTTTTCTAGTCTTTTGAGATCATCTATAATCTATTCATCTCTTTCCAAGAGTCTAAGTACTATAAAATGCTTCCTTGTCTTGTAATATGATGAGATCCATGTTTCCCTTTCATCATGCATACATATATATATATTTTTTGCTATTTTTTATTTTCGGATTTAATTATTTTTTTGAAAAAAAAATGTGAATGCTAATGGACAACCTATGAAACCACTTGGAAATTGCTTGTAAATGATAACACTGATGGGGATGAGGATAACCATAGCCCCTTGAGTCTTGGTAGACATTTCTTTTGGTGGTGATTAAGGTATTCCTATTTCCTTCACTAACTCTCTACTCTCTTTGTCATTTCTAAATTGGTGTTGAATGTCGATTGTTGATCACTTCATAGTTCATTCACTTGATTGAATTTGAACCTTGAATGTTGAAGTATTGCTATTTGATTGTTCAGTGTTCACTAATGAGTAATGACCTAACTCTTAAGTCTTCTTAATTCTTATGCCTTTATTTCATGTTCTATTTTTTTTTTATGAGCTTTCCATTACTTTTTAAGCTAGCATGACTAAGAAACATAAATACTTGTGAAAAAACTAATCATTACTATTATTTTCTATTTATACAGCGATACAGGACCTCATATATTGAGGGCACCGCTACACCCCCTTTTCTTACTTTTGCAAAAGAACCACATTTTCTTTCATTTTACAATTTTCTGGATTTTCTGGAATTTTTTCAGATTTTTTTGGCGATTTTTTCAAATCGCACCGCTACGCCTCTACGTATCCCCGTTACGCTACATATCGCCCGCTTCGTAGCGGTTTGGCGGCGGGCCGCTACGTCCGCCGCTACCGCTATTTTCATCCTTGCTTGACACCTAAAACCTCGCCTTCCTTAAAACCACCTCTTAAGTATTATTTTTTGTGACGCCTCTAATGCTAGATGGACCGGTGTTGCTTCTTGAGCTTCTATCCATTGTAAGCTTATGAACATTTCCGGTGTTTCGGATGAAGGTGCACCATGCTTGGCCCATCAATTGAAAGCTGACTATTCTCTATGGTTGTTTGAGCTCAAGTCTCATTTCGATCTTATTAAAAGACTTCAACATTTCAAAATGACCTCTCTTTACCATTAAAGAAAAAAGAGATCACTCTTTGGTATTCTTTTGTCTTTTCCTTGATTAAAAACTGCCAAATTGGTTAGTAACACCAGAGGGGCTATCTTTTGCAATTAGGGTAGTGCAAAAAATCCTTTGGTACCACTGTGATAGCAACTGGTACAAAAATCCCCAATTGGGTAGTGTGATCATAAACATCATCACCACAATTAAACCACATTCTGAATTTCTAGTTTAATAGTAACTGGTACTATTGCGTCCCAGCTCCCACCTGGGTTAGTATGAACTCAAGGTGGTGGGAAAAGAGAGATTCCTTTAACTTTATCTTTACTTGTATTCTTACATGTGCAATTGTGTTGAGCAGGAGATCCAGCAAAAGAAGTATTTAAGGATGCACTCCAGGACTTGATGGTAATGTGCCAGCATGTAAGAGGCACTTTTGACAAGGCAGTTGTTGATTTCAGAGAAAGCGAGCATGACGAAGAAATGAAGATCGACTCCTGAAAGCACAATTGGATAATACTATTTCATGATGGTGCTGAGATACGAAACGATTATAGGATAGGATTTGGATTTTATGCAAACAATATGATTTTGACGTGTTGCTTAATTTAAGTATCCTGATGTTGCAGTTGTGAGTATGGCTTCTGTGGGTTTGAACTAGTATCAGCTAATTGGTGCAGATTTTAACAGGGGGGTTAGGGGTTTTCATATCCTCCAATGAACTATCAAGTTTAAGATGCATGCCTCTTAAAAATTAACGATCAGAAACTGCTAGGAGGGTGGGAACATAGGTTCCAAACCTGTTGTCCACTGTGCTCTCTTCAAACCCTATTCCCGCTGCCCATTAAGGGTAGGATTCAAGAAGATCCCAGTGTCCACAAGGGGCTTTCCCAAATACTGGCATTATTTTCACTTGTTTAATCCAATCCATTTTAAAATTGGCTTATCACCAGGCCTGTCAAATAGCAAGCATCCACAACATGATCAAAGCTCATGGAAGTGTATCTGTATGTAGGCAGCGAATGAACATACCTGTAGATAAAATAATCTTTACATGAAAAATGAAAGAAGTTGAAGTGAACTAAGTAAGATCACCAGTGGTCATATGCTCTCTGATTTGCTTGAGAGCTCACTTGCCTACTCACAGTCTAGAGAATTTTGTGGGATTACTGAAGAGTTGAGGAGTGTGGTCCAAAGGAGGTGATCAGAATGGATATTATCAATTTCCTGGGATTTAATGTATTAGAATGATGCGAGGTTGTAAATAAGCAAAGCTTGACCTGAATCATGCACTGTGATCAGAAGTAGTCATTTATACGTGTCTATCTGGACCAGAACGGCCGTGGGCCTATTTGTCTCCAAACCGGCAAAGTAAAAGCATTGGAAAAAGTGCATCCAACGGTCTATTATTCTACTTGACTATGTTTGGATGGTCTAAAAGAGAGGAAAAGTAAAATCCCACCCGGATAAGTTTTTCCTTTTCATTTCACAATCGGTGAGGATGTCGGGCCGGTGATTATATGGTGCGGTACGTGACCGGTGCTCGACCGGCTGCTCATCCTCTTCTCACCTTTCCCTCCCATCTTCTTACCTAACCTCACTATTTTTCCCTTTTTTATGATATTCTGCAATGTTACTTTTTCATTTTGTTCTGATTTTTTGATTGGATATCTGTTTTCATGTATTACCTTATTTAATTGGTGTTGCTCGATTGGTTGATTTTGAAGGCAACCCTAACTCAATTGAAGGGTGGGACCGGCTTTGTTGAAATGAAATTTTCAGATATATCATTAGAGAGGATGATATTCATTTTCTAATTCATTACATGGGCCCCACAATAGAGTTCCGGAGAAAACATAGGGAATCATCTTCATCACCGGTGAACCAAATCTCAGATCTCCAATCACCTTTACATCTCAACTCTCATATGAGCAACTGCATTAACTCTCAATCTCACCCAACAACCGAAACCTTCTTTCAATGGGCAGCTTATCTGGACCGTTCAAGATGAATCCCTTACTCCTAGAGAGATGCTAAATTTTCATATCAACAAGAGTGGGGCCTGCTGTCTGATTAAGCACATGATTAGTTGTGTCCTTTTCTTCACAACAACAATTTTAACACATTTTTCGTTTAACAAAAAAGCCAACTCTACTTTCAAACCACCACTAATTTTTAATGACGTGATGCTCAATTTCAGCCTACTATACAAGTAATTGTGTTTGGGTCAGATAGACAGGTCAAATTGTTAGTTAGATTATGTCCATGATTGCCAGCCATGATTTGGGTTTACCAGTAGGGGCGGTAAATCCAAAGCCATGCAGATGGATAGTATTGTACAATGGCATGATTATTGTGGGTTTTCAGTACAGGTATGATTATGGCAAATCCAAGGCCATGAACTACCTGCTGACTGGTGGGCTCTCTCCCATGAGTACACAACAAATTTTTTTTTTTTTTTTTTGCTTTTGTTTACCCGGCAATTTTTGTAGAGTTTGGATGAAACAGGGAGATACTATTTCATCCAATCCTTTTCAATCATGTGTTGAATCTTATAATTAGATCCACTCCTATTAAAGTAAAATTTGGGAATAACTAATTAATTTCAATATTTTTCAAGCTTTGCTTTTTCAATCATGTATTCAATCTTATGATGGGACACACTCCTATTAAAGTGAAATATGAGAATAACTAATTAATTTTAATATTTTATGGCCTAGGCAATCATTATTTCACATTTTCAATTATGTCTTTAATCTTACGGTGGGACACACTCCTATTAAAGTGAAATATGAGGATATGTCATTGGAAGGAAAGAGGTCATCTTGAATAGTCTAGATTATTCTTTGTGAGCCCTATGATGGAATTTCCCGCGTGTGTTACATGGTCTTTGGGTAATAGCTGCGTTTAGAGAGTCAAATGATTTGAAAGAATTACTGAGAAAAAAAAGAAGGGAGGGAGTGATGTTCAATACTAGTGCAAAAGGCCCGCGCCCAAGACGATCTACTAAAAACAACAGGTTGTAGATCTATATCTGAGGAGCTTGGTTGTGCTCAAATCGAGAACTTGATTTCTTAGTACAAAACACTTTCGTAGATTAGATCTCCTTAGCCTCGTCTTCCTCCACGCTTAACCTCCTTCAGAGAACTTTTCAAAGAGAATGGTGGGATCTTAATGAAGAAGAAAACCATGGGATCTTAAGAAGGAAATCAGAGGAGAACGAGAAAGGAAAGGGAGAGGACGTCCACCTTGGGCGTGTGGGGTGTGTGTTGGATGTCCAACCCCCTCTCCTCATATAAATAGGTTTCGATAAACCTCTTCTCTCTAAGTCTCACTTCTATTTTTGTTATGTGCCATACTCCTCTTTTCCTTAAGAGTTCCAATTGAGTTTCAATTGAAATAGAACTTTCTCTTCGTAGGGCTAGCCAGGGGACCACTAGGGATTCCTTAGAATCAAGCTCAAACTGAAACATCTGGACCCCACTTCTCATTTGAACTCCGGACCCACAATTAATTGCAAATAACTCCACTAAATAAATGCAATTGCACTCCAGTCTTAAAAATATTTACAAGAAGACCCTAAATATTCTAATTACTACAAGTAGCCCCCTCCATCAATTATATCCATTGATCTATTAGGATTAAAACTGTCCAACCAAATTTGAACCACCTCTTATTATCCTTGCGATCTAATTAATCATAGTGATCATCGGTACCATCTGATTAACTCTTATTCAAGACGGGTGCGCACTTACCAATGATAAATTCTATTAATTAACACATGGGGACATTCCTCTCTTTGAGGATAGATCTCATCTTGAGAATTATATGTTCTTATAGTCCCACTAACACGTACCCAAGATACCGAGGTGTTGACTTACAGTTGGCCTCACTCATTAATAACTCAAAATAAATGTATAGTAGAAACTTGAGTTTATTAACCTCTCAGGATTGAAAGCCTATTGCTTGAAAATTATGAGAGTGATCCTTAATCAGAGACAATATTTGTTTAAGGTACTACTCATGGTCCTTCAGTACATCCGAGCAAAACAATCCAACGTCTTAATGAAAGGGTGTTTGCAAGAATGGCTACTAGTTCCACAAACTAAGGCACATCGGATGTAACCAACCAAACAAGATAGAACTAACAAAACTATCTACCAATCACAAACCCTAAGTAGATAGACACAATTTTTAACATGAAAACCCTATCCAGGGAGAAAAACCAATCACTATTGAACGGTTATAAGATATACTCACAGCTCCTTTATCCAAGTCAGTACGTCAACCTAAGGACTGTAGTTTTTCTTATACAACTTTTCCTATTTCCACGACTTTCCCGCAGCGCACCGCTCACCGTGCTTGATCCTCCTTCAATCACCTTGAGAACCAAGTTGAACCAATCTTTTACAAAAGAAGTAGAAGCTCTAGACCTTCTAGAGCAGCCATTCAAAACAATCTCTCAAGGGCTCTAGAGAATAATTCTCTCTCTTAGATCTCTCTTGCTCAGAATCTCTTGCTTAGAATAATGAGAGAAGTGGTGTGCGTCTTCTAGTTGAGAGAAACACCCAATTTATAGCCACAAATCCGTGCATAAGACTTCTAACTAAAATACAATTAGAATAACAAGTCTTTTCAAATTCTGTCTTAGAATCCGGATCAGACTAGGCAAAGTCCGCCACGCTCGCTATAGCGAGTTGTCTCTGGGGGGCCTAGCTGTAACTTCAGTATGGGGAACTACAGGTTCGCTATAGCGAACATAGTGTGAGACCCCGACCCCTAATTTCATGGATTAATGTTGTTTTATTTGTGGATTAGTGTTTGTTTGGTCGAGTTTGTGAGTTAGAATGATTTTTCACTAGTTTTGTGGAGTTTTGAGAGCCAGTGAACCTAGACAGTGAATGTGGGGTCCTACTTATTTTACATGATCAGCTTGGAGAGATTCTTCGTGATTCCCAAAAATTCCCATTTTGGTTTCGTTTCACTTATATCATCATTCTCTACAACTTTTGTGTTGATCCAGCCCCCGTTCAAGACCCTGAAACCCGATTTCCTAGCTTTGAGGGCAAAACAGTCTTTTCACACTAAATCTATACCCAAAACTTGATATCCCCGAAACCCACGAAACATATACTTTTTGGAAATTAGATATTTCGGCGATCATTTCTTCCTTCTTCGTCGAATTCATCCGAGATCCCGAAAGACATGATTTCAGCCCAAAGAGTTTCTTAAGTGGTGGGACCCATTCTCATTGCTTATATAAGGAGAACCCATCTTCCATTTCCCTTTTCTAGCACAACACTTCAGCCTAGGGTTTTCTCTTGCAACTTTCTCTTCTTCTTCTTGCTCTCTCCATCTCCAATCCACACCAATCTTGCACCAATCAAGAGATGGAGGTCATCTTCTTCTTCCCCACCTTGCAAGCTTCCTTTTGATACCATTTGTAGAGAAATCCACCAACCTTGAGACTCCCTTTGAGCTAACTCTTCCCATTTGAAGGTCATCCAAGTAAGCAATCTTCTCCATCTTCTAGATTTGTTTTCTTCTAGTCCTTGAGAAGCTCCATTTTCATTATTGTGAGTTCTATGTTCTTCATTCTTGGTTTGACCCATTTTAGGGTTTGTTTTGGGGGTTTTTGCTTGTAGCTTAGATTTTGAGCTTGAGAGGTGATTAGAGACTTGGATTTGCTTGATTCTAGACCAAAGGCAAGTGGATGAATGGATAAGTTTTTGAACATTTACATGTTTCATGGAAATCTCTTGTTTTACACTATTGGTTCTTAATGATTTTTACATGTGTTTTCATAGTTTTCCTCGCCTTGATTTCTATTACTTTTGAAATGCATATTGATGAGTTGATTTCTCTATTATACATCTTGATAAATGTATCCATTATGTTGTTAAAGTGTAGATGAATCTTATGGATAATGGTTTTCTTTTCTTTGATGTTTGAATGTGAAGAAGAAGGTGTTTGGATTTAATGTTCATTGAAGTTTTGATGGGAGTTTTTTTTTTTTTTTTTTTTTTTTAAACATGTTGATGTTTGTATGGATGTTTGTTGAAGTAAGGAGAAGCTCAGTTTGTATAAGAGTGCAGGTGGAAGAGAAAGGAGGGAAAAGATATCAGAAAAATCCAGCAGAAAACAGGAAAATTTCGGATGCTTGGGAGGTTTCTGCCTCCTGACATCCGGACGCTGGGTATCTGGCGTCTGGACGCCAAGAGACAGAGACCTCGGGAGCCCATTTTGCTTCCGAGCGTCCGGACGCCGGGAACTGTTAGGGATTTTGTAGATTGCAATTTGATGGATGCATAATCATTCAAGCATCATTTGATTCACACACTTGCATTGTTTTAGATAAACTTGAAATCTTGTTTTATTCATGCATTGTTTTTTAAGAGTTGTAAAAGTTTTGATCTATGCATGTTTTGCTTTTAAAACTTGGATGCATTTGTTTTTTGGAAAGAGTTTTAGAAATCAAGCTAGCCTTTGGTTTTAAAGTTTTGAATCATTTTAGGCTTTGTGTGTTTCATGTTTTTAAACATCTTAGAATGATTTAAAACATGTATTCAAGCTTGGTTTAGTGGCCCAAAAATCCCCTCCAAGAGAAACCTTCAAATATGCAAAAGTTGGGAATTTTTGTCCCAAGGGGGGTGGTCCTGCAGTGTGGCCGGTCGACCGGCCCAGAGGTCTCGGTCGACCGGGAACACTGCAGGCCGTCAGGGCCACAGTGCTCCAACGGTTAGAAATATGACCGTTGTGTGATCCCAGTCGACCGAGACCTGTTTGCAGGTCGACCGAGGATTAGCCGTTGGGCACTTTTTGCTATAAATATGAGTTCTTTCCTTTGCCAAAAGTTGGGAATTTTAAGGCCCTCCTTGAGGGGTTTTGAGACAATTAGAAGGGAAATGAACTAAGGGATGAAGGGGATCATTAGGAAAGCTAAAGCTTGGATTAATGAAGTTAAATCACCAAGTAGGCTCTACTTTCCTTAATCATATGTTTTCATGCTTTGTTTTATTTTTGGTAAATCATTTGTAGCATGATAAACTATGTTGTGTTGTATCCTTAACATGTTCTATGTTTTGAATTGATTTATTGTTTTGGATACATCACCATTGATTCAATCCAAGTAGTACTTAATTTTTGGTAAATCTAAGTAGATCATGTTAATGAAAGAACCTTGGTAAATCATATGTAACATGATCCATATACTTGGTTGAATCTTTAGTTGTTGTTTTCCATCATAAGAAAATCACTTTCAAAACTATCTTATGTTTTGGATTCAACTTCTTTACAAATCATATGTTTTCATGTTTTGTTTTATCTTTGATAAATCTTTAGTAGCATGTTAACCTATGATGTGTTGTATCCTTAGCATGTTTTATATTTTGAATTGATTTATTGTTTTGGATGCATCACCATTGATTCAATCCAAGTAGTACTTTATATGGTAAATCTAAGTAGATCATGTTAATGAAATAATCTTTGAAATTATATGTAACATGATTCATATACTTTGTTGAATCTTTGGGTGTTGTTTTTCATCATAAGAAAATCCTTTTCAAATGTATCTTATGTTTTGGATTCAACAAACTTTACAAATCATATGTATTATTGTTTTAAAGTTTCACAACTTGTCTTACTTTGATAGGTATATCATTTTCAAGTTGTATTTATAATTACATATGATTTGTCCCCTAATTTCAATCAAATCTATTTTTATGTTTTATGAGCTACATTGTTGATTTGATTGACATCCCTATGCATCACATGTTTAGAGCTAATTCATTTCATACAACTTGTGTATCTTTGACATCATTAACAAGTTGTTACTTTTAACATGTGACTTGCATTCCTTCCTCAATCATAAATGTTTTATGAGCTAAAACTTTCAAAAGCCTTAGGCATACATTCATGAGCTTTCATTTTAAAAATGATTGAGGACATCATACACACATCATGAGTATACATCTTTGCATTCATTTAGTGTGTGTGTGAGTTAGATTTTCACTTCCATATCCGCCTATTTAAGAGGCATTGTAATGAGCTTAATTGAATCTCCATCAAGTGTATTATAGACACTAACTTAGTGAGATAACCAACCTTGTGGTTGAAGAGGTTATTGCTTAGCCTATAAAAGCATAGTGTATAGGTTGATGTTGAGCCTTGAAAAACATCATTGTAAAGGTTATTGTTAAGCCTTGAAAAGCATATTGTAAAGGTTATTGCTTAGCCTATTGAAAAGCATAAATAGTGGAAATCCGGTGGGGTGTTGGATCACAAGCCGGTAGTGGATGTAGGCATTGAGGCCGAACCACTATAAATCCTTGTGTGATGGTGCTTGCTTTGTGGTGATTCTTTTGTTAGCTTCTGCATCTTGTTTGATAATCATCACTTATGACTAGTTGGTTTTTAAGAAGTTAAAATTTATTTTAATTGGTCATAATTGGAGCTCACCCTATTCACCCCCCCTCTAGGGTTCGGATCCCCAGGACTTTCAGGAACCTGCAGGGGGGATAAAAATGGGCCACTTTGAAACGCCTATAACTTTTGATTCCCATGTCGGATTTGGAAGTTCCATATACCGTTGGAAAGCTCTTGAAGCATGGAATCCAATGGTATACTTATCTTAGTGATCAAAGATTTAAAAATGAAGTGGATATTTGAATCAATGAAAACCAGTATGTGATTAAGAGTTTTTAGCTTGATATTGTGCATTTGAAAATCCGAAATGTTGTTTACCTTCAGGGGCACCAATCCGCTTTTAATTCCAACATTTGGGTTTCAATTACACAAGAATCAAATAAAAGGTCTTAGCATATATTTGATGAGCGCGTTTTGAAATCTCGATTTGACACGAAGAATATTGTTTTGAACCTGTTTTGATTTATGAGTTAGAGAATTTCGTATGTTTTCTCTATAAATTGATTTGAAATAGATTTGAGTGGTTCGCCGCGTTTAAAAATATCGGTAGGGCTACTCGTTTGAATTGCTTGATATTGTCCGTTTTTAATTGTTCAGAGTAGTTCCCTTTATCGATTTGAAATGTATTGCACGACATGAAATGACAGTTGTGCCTTGAGCACCTCGTCCCGCCCATTTATTTACTTGTACTTGATGTATTTTACACATGTCTTGATTTTTGTTATTTGACATATGAGTCGGCACCACTAAGCTTGGATGACCTTGTCGGTTTGATCCACTGACTTGGAGATCCCCCTCCCGTCCCGCCAGCTGCAGTTTGGATCCCGATACCCGGCTCGCTACCGTGGTTCCCGATGCCCGGCTTGCCACCTTGGCCCCGTCCCGTATTATTATTATATGTATATGTATATTTCGTTGATTCTCCTCACTTCGGTGACTGAGTTCAACGCCCCGATATGCTCTTGTTACTTCGGTGATAGAGGACTTAGCTTCGTGTGGTTGCCATCTTGCTAGTTCCTGATTCCTTGGATACCTTACATGTTTTATGTTGCTTATTTGTTTTCCAGTAAATGATTCATTTCTTTTATGAAAGTTATTGTTTAAACAGGTGTTAATTAAGGTTTGCCAAGGTAAATTCAGTTATTGTTATATCGTTTTCCGTTCCTTATTTTACTCATGCTTTAAATGAATACATGTTTTGTCAGAGATCCATGATTTTCCACCCGTTGTAATTATATGCAGCCTGTGATCAAATAAAATGAATTATCACATGCTTTATTGTCACGCCCCCGAACCAAAACCTCGGGGGCGGGAGATGGGATTTAAGCATAATTATATTTTACTTCTCCCAGGATCCGCGTGTGTGAAGACAACCCATTCTGTATATTTTGCGGAAGCATTTGTGGCATTGCGACCCGAAGTCCGTGGCCATCGGATTCCGCATCGCACTCAACCTCTAGCACATAGCTATTATATCAAGAATCATATCAGACTGGAGTAACCATCACAATAAATTACAGAGCTGACAGTAACAGGATATTACATTCCCAGTTATGTTCAAGTTACAATTATCAATGTACATTAATTAGGAATCCCAAGAAAAAGGCTAATAAAAGCCATACAACAATAA
Source organism: Cinnamomum chago (assembly GCA_038049695.1). NCBI lineage: Eukaryota > Viridiplantae > Streptophyta > Magnoliopsida > Laurales > Lauraceae > Cinnamomum > Cinnamomum chago. The sequence continues at coordinate 64,044,854 of CP142451.1, forward strand.
GCTATTAACCACTACCCAAAATGTGACGTAGCTCCGATGTCAAGCTCAATGTCTACATGACATAGCCGACAAACCAACCTGCAAGGCATGGCTCCACAGCCAATTCAAGCACTCAACTCGGGACGAAGAAATCTGAACCTGAGTACCAAAAGTAGTGGGTCAGACACGACGGTCTGGCAGGTGGATGAAAAGATCACAAATATACTAAAGAATAAAACATATGATAAATCATGCTAATCGATCAAATGCTGCATATAATTACACGGGTGCAAAAGTCGGGAATCTTGGGGAAAACCTGTATTTTTTTCAAGCATGGGTAAAACATGAAGATCTAATAAAACATGTATTCATTTACATCATCTATAATCATAGATATTTGACAATCGGGTATTCGTCTAAAACATATATAAATATAGTGGTTTGACAAAACAAACGTTCATTTGAAACTTAAGTAAAACACAAGTATACAACAAATCAGGTATCCATAGCAGTCTGGCAAAACCAATGTCCATTTGAAACATATGTGAAAAATACGGATATTTAACAAACCGGGTGTTCGTTTAAAACAGGTGTAACCAAGGAAATCTGACAAGACTAATGTTCATTTAAAACATATCTCAAAGCAGGGATATTTAACAAATCAGATATTCATTTGAAACCGGTATAAACATAGTGATCTGGCAAAACAAGTGTCATTTGAAACACATTTCAAAGCATGGGTATTTAACAATTCGGGTATTCATTTAAAAACAGGTATAAACATGGATATCTGACAAACCAAATGTCCTTTAAAACAAGGCACGGATATTTAACAATTCGGGTATTCCTTTAAAACACGTGTAATCGTATAAATCTAGCAAAATCATTGATCGTATGGAACATATGTAAAAGCATGGTTATTCACCCAACCGGCATTCATTTAAAACATGTGCGGGTACAAAGGACAGAAAACAATATAATAATAACTGAATTTACATTGGAGAATATTAGCACTTGTTTAAATAACAACTTTCATAAAGGAAACGAATCATTTATCGGAAAGCAAGTAAACAATATAAAACATGTCGGGTATCCAAGGAATCGGGAACTGGCAAGATGGTAATCACAAGAAGCTAAGTCCTCTATCACCGAAGTGACAAGAGTATAACGGGACGTTGGTCTCAGTCACACAAGGTGAGGAGACTCAACGTAAATCATATATACAATATAAATATACGGGAACGAGACCACGGTAGCGAACCGGGTATCGGGACGGGACCACGGCAATAACAGGGTATCGGGATCCAAACTGCAGCTGGCGGGACGGGAGAGGGATTTCCAAGTCGGTGGATCAAACCGACAAGGTATCCAAGCTTAGTGATGCCGACTCATAGGTCAAATAACAAATCGGGACATAGGCAAGTAAATCAAGTACAATAATTAAACGGGTAAAACGGGGGTGCTCAAGGGCACACTGTCACTTCATATCGGGCAATACATTTCGGGACAAATAACTGTTACTAGTGTAACTTCAATGCTTTCGGGAAACAAGTCATTTGATGCAAATCTCGGGAAATGAGGAAATATAATGAACTATAACAATTCCGGGAAAATATTGATTTCAAGATCTATATAAGTGAATAGGGGTCCCGTATGTCAATTATAGTCATCACTTGGTACTCTTTGAGTTTGCAGACATTCTGGGCTCCTTATGCACTTTTACTACTTTCAAAACTTAAAATGAGCTTATGGGTAGTACTAGATGTTACAATAGCAAGAATCAAGATTATAAACGGTCCATCCTAGGCATGACATTAATCCGGAAACATCGAGCAACCGATTCAGTCATCGAAAGGAATAGAATTAGCGATAACCAAGGAAATAGACTTGTGTTTAGATATAAAGAAGATATCGCGTCGTTCCATCCCGTTCAAGATTGAAATAGATTGAACTTCGATGCCACCGAACCAACCGTGAGGCGTGTCGGCTCAAGACATTCTCACACTTGGTCCAAACGGTCCAAAAAGGGTAGTCAGGGTCCCACCTAAAACCAAGAATTAGTGTCTAATCAACACCATTCTTTTCTTTTAGTTCCCTAGTCTTAGAGACCTTAGATTAGGGTACAATTGGTCTTAACACTAAGGTATACACCCCTAGGACTCATAGAAGGCCCAAAGGTTTCCAAAAAAATACAATATCAAATTTCACTTCGGACCAATCGATCGGTCGAAATTTCTGTACCAGAAATGTACAGGGTTCGATCGATCGGCCGATCCATCGGCCCAAAAAGCCTTACTGTTAAAAGACAGGCCGATCGATCGGCCTGTAGGTCCGATCGATCGGACCTGGGCGTGCAGCAGGTCCGGGACACTGATTTTTCTCCTTTTTGTTTCCTTTCCTTCCAACACCTCAACAACCACAAATAACTATGAACAAGGTGATTTAAACACATGATTCCAAGATATTAAAATGAGCTAAAGAGCTCCTCATTTCAAGTTTCTCCTTTTTCCATTCTTTCCATTCTTTCCATTCACAATAAATCTCAAGGTGGAGAAAACTCATTCATGTGAAACCATTTGAAACCTTGACAATATGATGCATACATTTTCCAAGCATGAACAAGAGGGAAATAACTCATCAATAAGCACATTTCGAAATCAATATTAATCATAGTAAAGACAACTACTAAAATCACCAAAACCCTTAATGAAACAAGATTTTTCTCACAAAACATGTTAATAATCAAAACAATTCATTCATCCACTTGCCTTTGACTCTAATCAAGCAAATCAAGCTCCTAATCACCTCTCAAGCTCAAGATCCACAATCTCTACAAAAACCCCCAAAACAACCCTAAAATGGGTTAAACAATGAAATGACCATGAAACCTTTCAATAATCAAGGTGGAGCTTCTCTAAGGCTAGAAGATTACAAATCTAGAAGATGGAGAAGAACACTTACTTGCAAGGTCCTCAAATGGACAAGGTAAGCTCAAAGGAAGTCTTGTGATGGAGGGTTCTCTTCACAAATGGTATCAAGGGAAAGCTTGCAAGATGAGGAAGAAGAAGGTGGTCTCCATTTCGAGTTTGGTGCAAGATTGGTGAGGATTTGAGATGGAGAAGCAAGAAGAAGAAGAAGTTGCACAAGGGAAAACCCTAGGTTCAGCTGGAACAATGGTGAATGAAATGAATGAAGGAGATGGGTTCCCCTTATAAGCAAGTGAGGTTTGGGTCCCACAACTTAAAGAACTTGGGTGGCTGAAATCATCTAATTCGGGACCTCGGATGGATTCGACGAAGAAGGAAGAAATGATCGTCGAAATATCTATTTTCCAAAAAGTATATGTTTCACGGATTTCGAGAATATCGGGTTTTGGGTACAGATTTGGTGTGAAATGACTGTTTTGCCCTCAAGGCCAAGAAATCGGGTTTCGGGTTCTCAAATGGATACGGGATCAACATGGAAGTTGTAGGATTCCTCAAGATGAATGCAACGGGCCAAAAACACAATACGAAACAAATCGGGAAAATCTCACAAGAAAATGCAAAGCCGAAAAGGGAACCCCCAAAGGGCCCCACAAGCTACCAAAGCACTCAAAAGCCCAAAACTAGAAGAAAACCCATTCTAGCTCACAAACTCAACCCAACAAATACTAATCCCACTAAAAGAACTAATCCACAAATAAAACAACACTAATCCAAGAGATTAGGGGTCGGGTTCTCACATTTATTTTTCAGCACATTTATTATCTTTCACCCACCTGCCAGACCGTCGTGTCTGACCCACTATTTTGGTACTTAGGTCCAAATTTCTTCGTCCCGAGCTGAGTGCTTTTGTCGGCTGTGGAGCCATGAGTTGCATGTTGTTTTGTGGGCTATGTCATGTAGACATTGAGCTTGACATCGGAGTTGTGTCACACATGGGTAGTGGTTATTAGCTTGTTATTGTATGGCTTTTATTAGCCTTTTCTTGGGATTCTTAATTAATGTACATTGATAATTTGTAACTTGAACACATGTGGGAATGCTTATCCTGTTACTGTCAGCTCTGTACTTTGTTGTGATGGTTTACTCCAGTCTGATTTGGTTCTTGATATAATAGCTATATGCTAGCGGTTGAATGCGACAAAGAATCCGATGGCCACGGACTCCGGGTCACAACACCACGAAAGCTTTCGCAAAATATTCAGAGTGTGTTGGAGTGTGATGTCTTCACACACGTGGATCTTGGGAGAAAATATAATTATCCTTGATCCCATTCGCGCCCTCGAGGTTCCGGTTTGGGGGCGTGACACATAGGTACTGGAAAATGACTTGAACGATAAAAAAACTCTCCAGTCTTCGCTTCAATCTTCGATTCAGGTCTTCTGACGGCTCAACTATAGTCCATTTTAAAATAAATAGAAAATTACAACTCAAATGGACCCAGAGTTTTGTCCAACCCATGAATTAGCGAACACCATAAAATCCTAACAATCTCCCCCTTTGGCAATTTATGGACAAAACTCCTTCGGATAATAAATATGACCTACCCAAAAGAAAAACCCAAAATAAATTGAATGTTCAACACAAAAAAATAAAAAAAATAAAATAAAACTCAGCCCCTGTAGATTTTGCAACATCTTTGCTTGAAAAACTCCATATAGCTCCATTATTCTCCCTCTTTTTGTCCATAATTGACAAAAAAAAAAACATGCAGCTGCTGTCAATCTAGATCCAGCAGCTTCTCCTCAAATTTGACTCCCCCTCAATATGTTCTTCGTATCAGCCTTAAGGTGGGGGCTTGGTCTTGCAGATCAGGGGCGATGAAGCTTCAGTACGCACAATTGCATATTTAGGCATTTAAGCAAAGTGTGTACTGGCACAAAAGGCAAGTCTTTTTTCTTGACCCATATAGCTTTGGTATTTGTCTTCTTCATCTTAGACTTTTGCTTTTTCCATTGCGCTTGATTTGGATCAGCTTATTGCAATGTGGTCGAATGTGTCTTTTAATTTCACAGTGATGGCAAGTGGGAATTCGTTTAAGATGTGTCTACTTTGGAGCTCTGTATTAACACTACTAGAAAAAAGAGTTTTTATATCGGTTGCAAAAACTGCCCTATATCGGTTTTTCATATAACCGATATAATATCTTCAGTCGAGGTTTTTTATATCGATTAATATTTTTTTATATCGGTCAATTTTTTTTATATCGGTTACACAGGAACCGACATAATAATCTCCATATATACTATCGGTTAGAAAAATATGTGATATTAATTTCAATATTTTATATCGGTTATTATAAAATCGATATTATATACACATATTTTATATCGGTTGTATACATTTATTTTATATCGGTTATTATAAAACCGATATGATATACACATATTTTATATCGGTTGTATACACATATTTTATATCGGTTATTCTGGAACCGATATTATATATACATATTTTATATCGGTTATTATGAAACCGATATTATATACCCAATGCCTCCCTTTTCAGCACGTCCTGCGGCTAACCGCCAGTGCACCTGCGGCTAACCGCCAGTGCGCCTGCGGCTAACCGCTAGTTATATATACATATTTTATATCGGTTATTATGAAACCGATATTATATACCCAATGATTTTACATCGGTCTTCAAATCCCTTAATCCCCCGCGCGGGCTCACTCCTTCTTTCCCTCTTTTTTTTTCCTTCCCTCCCTTCTCTTTCTTTCTCCATCATTCATTCTTTCCTCTCACTCTCGCTCTCTTCTCTCCTCACTCTCACCTCTCTTCCCAGCGCCTCTCTCCCTCCAAAAATCCATTTCCTCTCACTCTTGCTCTCTTCTCTCCTCACTTTCGCTCTCTCTGCTCTTCTCTCACTCTCGCTTTCTCTTATCTCTCTCTGCTCTCCATGTCTCTCTCTCTCACTCTCGTTCTCCGGAGAAGAAGAAGACGACGACGAAGAGGAAGAAGCTGCTCTTCCGGCGCTGCGCAGGTGCCAGGTACATCACGTTCTTTCCTTTTTTTTGTTTTGTTTCTTTCTTTCCCTTTTCTTCTGCTGCTACTGTTTTCTGTTCTCTCTCTCTCTCTATTTTTTTTTGTTCTATTTTCTCACGATCTCTAATGATGTTCTGTATTTTTTTCCCTGCTATTTTTCTTTCCCTGCTGTGTTTCTGCTGTTTTTTTTCCCTGCTGCGTTTCTTCACAATGCTGTTTTTTCCCTGTTGTTTCGTGCTGCTATTTTTTTCCCCTGCTGTGCTGCTGTTTTCTTTCTATTGCTGCTGTTCTTTTTATTTTTTTGCTCTGCTGCTACATTTTTTCTTTTCTGATGTTTCTTGTGTTGCTGCTGTTTCTTTTCTTTTTCTTTTTTTTTTGTTTTGCTGCTACATTCTTTTTTTTTTTTGGTGATCTCTACGTCTGGTCTTGACAGTGTTCTTGCTGCTGGTTTTTTTTTTCGTGCATTGTGTTCTTTCTATTGCTGCTGCTACATTCTGTTTTTTTTTTCGTGCATCCTTCAGTTTCTGCTGCTGCATTTGGTCTTGACAGTTTCGTGCATCCTTCAGTTTCTGCTGCTGCTCCCTATATTTGTAACTTCATTAGGCTCTTTATTTTTTGGGTTCATGAGGATGGATTGGACATGGATTGGTTTAGGTAGGATGAAGATATTCGTATCATGAATCTGTTTGAGGGATTGCCTATCTCATGCATTTCTATCTTAATAAGTAAATATTTTCTTTTAACTGCGATATTGTTAGTTAGGTTTATGCTCAATCTGAATGATCATGCAGTTTCAAAAATAAAGGTTGAGACACAGAAAGCTCATGCTGAGATGGTAGAAGCAAAGGTTCCTAAGAGTATGTTCTAGCTTCTTTGTCTTGAGATGCTTGGCTTATTTACTATAAGTGTGACGTTTCAGATCATAACCAATGGGTTTATGTTTAAGTTGTTTTTTGCTAATGTTGCAAAAACAAGTTCAGAACTATTCCTATGAACTAAACTTGAATTATAAGTTGCATCAGGTGCCAACCTTTGCAAATCATCTTTATATTTGACTTATATGGGAGAAAAATGTGTTTGCCAAAACATTTATTAAGAGGTATAGTGAATTTTGTACATGTGTATTATTTCAATGCAATAATTAAACATGGTTGTTTCTTTTTTCTGGTTCTGCAAAATTTAAATGCTTTTTTTTTATGCATTTTGTTTACACAATATATTCCACCCTTGTGCAGTTGAAGCCAGAGACATAATCCAATGTCCTGACTACATCATATTTGCAATGAAAGAAGTCCTTTTTATGTAGTATGAATATTGTTTTGTGCTGACTATTTGGTCGGACTTAGATTTTCTTGTTCAATATCTTTGTTGAGATTTTCTTTAAGCTTCTATAATGACGTAAAGCAACAACAAAGAAATTGAGGTTAAAAGGTAACTTATAAGGAACTCAGGAACTAGATTTTAGTTTAACACATAACCTTTGTCTCCACATCTTTTGTGAAATTGCATTTGGGTGATCATATATGACATGAGCTTGATTAATGTGGTGTGGATGGTTTTTAAGTAATGGATTCCATGAAATTAATGATTTTTAAGATGATGCAGAGCACTGCTTTCACATACTTTTGATCTCAAACTAAAGGACATTTTCTACATATATGGGTATATACAAATGGTGTTAGGATTCTATCTTTTCTAAGGCTTGAAGCCTTGTTTTATTAAATCAGAAACTAAAGGTTCCTAGTTTGGCTGCATATGAAAGTAAATAACAAAAGGGTGAAGGGTGTTTCGAAAATCCCTCTCATGGTGAGCTCATTCATCTGTATCAAAACTGCAATATGACATACTTAATGTTGATAAGACTATTATTGTCACCAACTTAATGTTGATATGACATAATTTTTTTTTTGGCAACTCCATTGCCTGATTGCGAACTATTGTTGTAGAGAAACAAAGATTAGATGCTGTCAGGACAGAGCCTCTTCTTTTGGATCAAAATGGTCGAGCATAATGGAAACTGAGGAGCCATTCTAATGGATCACATATTTTGCTTCAAGGTTCTTAATTTCTGAATTATCTTCTCTTTTAATAAATGAGATTGAAATTCTGGAGCCCCGATATTGCTTCACTTACTATTATTATTTTCATCATTGTTATGCTTCTTTACAGATATTGGGAACTAGGATTTGGTAACACCTCAAGACAAGTGGTTTATCTATGATGATGAACAAGAAAAAGCTGTTCAGAATTATATTTCTACTACAAGGTGGGTGGAAAGTTGATCCAATACTAATTTATGGTTCAAACTATATATGCAGACAATGAGGTATTGTTGAGTCATGCAGAATTTTTCATCCTTGTGGACTTCTCTTTTTTCCCACCTGGAAGCATAATTCATGGGGCATATGGAGTTTCAAAGGTTTCTCTATGACCTACCTTTTGGCAGAAAACTTGGAACAATCTGATCACACGAGGTACTGTTTTGAGTGCCTAAAAAATGTCCAACCCTTGGTTGTTTGATAAAGCAAGCTGTGTCAAATTTTCAAGAGCAATTGGATGGGGTTGGTGCTGAGATAGGGTGGATATGTTAGCCATAGCAGATAGGTTGAAAATAGGGATTATATAAGGGGTTGGTGGTGGAGGTGACTTAAGGATTGTATAAGGCATTAGTGGTGGAAGGTGATTCAAGGAATGCAAGATATCTGGAGGAAGTGGGGAAGCTAAAGAACTGTGGAGATTTTACTATTTCTTTAATAAACCAGTCCCTTAGCTATCAAGATATCTGGAGGAAGTGGGGAAGCTAAAGAACTGTGGAGATTTTACTATTTCTTTAATAAACCAGTCCATTAGCTAACAAAATGGATGTTATATTTCATTAAATACTTTGAGAGGCAAACATGAAAATGAGAATGTTGGCCTAATCAAGAACTTCAAGCGAGGATCAAATCTAATTTCTAAAGGTGTCTGGAGATCATTTTAAATTTTTATGATTGCTATATTTATTTCTGTTTGCATCCATTGTCAACTATCTTAATGAACACTGTATTTTGTCTTTACTCTTTAGGATAATATCTCAGATTTTGTCAAAGTTGGAGGTGTTCAAAAGCTGCTAGATGGAGAATTCATTGTTCAGGTAAGCCAGTTGCACTTTGTTTACTTTGAATTTGATTAAATCCATTGGTGGTTGCTTTCTAAATGCTTTAATACATATCACCAGTAGGGTTTCAGTTGTTCTCAGTTTGTGAACCATTCTGAATAGTGACATTAAATGAAGTTACAGGCGACAAAAGATTGTGTTGCCAAGACTTTAAAAAGAATAGAAGAGAAGATCCATGGACGAGTGAGCATTTTCTTATTTAAACATTACTCTAATTTCTGACAGTGCTATACCTAATGTGGTTGCAGCAGTCTCTTTTTTATACATATATATTTACTCAAATTTCTCGTTGAAACTTCCTGTGTTCATGGAATCAGCACTTGTAAACATGCCGTTTACGCTTTTCCCTGACAGGTATTGAGGCATTTGCTATATTTAATGCAAACAGCTGATAGGGCTGTTCAAAGGCGGGTTTCTTTGGCTCTTGCTCACCTTTGTTCCCCTGAGGATCATAGAACAATCTTCATTGATAATAATGGTAATATCTTGCCTTTTAGACTAAAGAATATCTTGCCTCTTATATACTAAGGATTGCATAGAAATGCTTAGAATTCATCAAACTTCATATTATCAAATTCTTTCCTTGTTTTAGCCCAATTTCCTTTCTCAAAAGCACTACTAATGAGAGATGATTAAAAGACATCATGAACCCTCTAAAATCGTCTCAGATTTTTTCTTCTAAACAGAGTAAAGAATGATGAAAGGAATAAGCTTTCAAAGACCCATACCATATCTATAGAAAGGACTCATCCTCCATGCTTCAATCATTCCACTGACAAAGACTCTGGAAGACACCAAGACATACAGCAATGATCCAGATAGAATAACCATAAGAATAGGATTATCTTAGTTCAAAATAGATGATCAATCATCTCTCTTTCCTTTTCTCATAGAGAGCATGTGTCTAAGATAAGCTTCAAAGCCATGCCTTTCCTACTGTAGACGCCTTCCCTTAAACCACCAATGAGGGAAAAGGCCACCACTCTTGGAGGAGATAGACCAACCAAACATGTGAACCTGGAGTTTACTGCTAACAATGCTTCCAAAGTCCTGTTGAAAGACTTGGTGTTAAACACCCCTTATGGCCACAAAACTTTTAAATATGGACATCTATCCCTTCCCTACAGATAAACAAATTAAAAAGTAAACTCAATTACTCAAACTCAAGATTCCTCGGATTGACAAAAAACTCATGTTAAAGACACATTCTGAGACACATTCCCACCTCTCACCCATAAACACCTTTTTTTTTTAATGGTAATGTGACTCAAACCCACAACATTGAACTCGTGGAACTGAGCACCTTCCAAATTTGTTATGGGTAATTTTGTTGAACTCCAACCTAAATAACCTAGTAAACATACCATACAAAAGAATACCATATTTTAATGTAACAACCCTTTTGATAATGATGCCCAGTTTTTTTATGTACTTTGATTATAGAAGGCATTTCACCCTTGTATGTCACACTAACATGAAATTTTAATGCTCTGACTTCGATTATTATTACATATAATCATAAGAAGAGATTCCTCCAATGTAGAACTGAATATGATTCTGCCACTCGTTGCAGGTTCCAAAGCGAATGAAGCAGCCTATTTATGTGTACTATGAGCTTGACAATTTCTATCAGAACCATCGCAGGTAATGCATCCAACTATTCTGTTTCTCGCTATGGTTACATGTCTTTATTTCATATTCTCTACCTTCTTAACTAGGCCGTTTCATGTGTTTAAACCTTATTTACCTTTGGAAATGCCTGTTGTTCTTGCTTCCCATTTCCTTTATTCAGTTCAATAAATTTGTTCCTTTATTTCACAACTTTGTTCCTAAAAGAACACTCATTCAATGCTGTAAAGCACACTAGGACACAAACCCAATTATGATTTTATAAGAACTATGAATGCATGCAATAAACTGACTGCTAGAATGAACCCAACTGTATGTTCAAAGGATACTTATGGTAAGACTGGCTCTCTTCTTTTTTGTGAACGAGCGGACCAACTCGGCCCTAGCATATATGGAACCTGTGTCTCAGCCTGCGTTTAAAATGGATTGTTCCTTCACATGATTTTGTTTCCTTTTGCAGTTTTAATTGTTGTAGTAAAGAAAGGGTAGTACACTATATGTTATGTTGATGACCCTTTTGTCCAAACCGACTAGAAATTTAGAACCTTATTAAGTTTATAATTCAGGTATGTCAAGAGTCGAAGCGATAAGCAGTTACAGGACCCTGAATATGAGGATACAACAACCACATGTGATCCTGAAGATACAACTGGAACTGGAGCTCCAATTGTTCCATGTGGTCTTATAGCCTGGAGTTTGTTCAATGACACATACAACTTGATAAGAATGAAATTTGTTAGATTTTTCTCCATTAATATTTAGTCATTTGTACCTATTTGATGTCTAATTGCACTCATTATTCTTATATTTTGATTTAGGATGCAATTGGAGGGCTAAGCGCAAAACGAAGCTAATTGGGCGATTTTAGATGAATTTTCACATCGCTTCGCAAGTTGGGCATAACTTTCATCCGAGCTCCGGTGGAGACGATTCAAGATACTGTGAAACGTTAAAAGAAGGTGATCATATTTGATGCTGATTGGACGGAGTTGATTCGGAACCGGGTCTTATTTAGAGGAAATCAAGCAGAAGGGCATTATTGTAAATTTGAAGAAATCAGAAGTTCGTCGAAACATATCCAATATTGGGCTCGTATTGTGCAGAACGAAAAATAGTACAACTTTGATTCTTGGGTCGAGTCCAACAGAAGCCCGAATGAGAAGATATGGCCAAGAAGAAGATTTTGACTAAGTTAGAATTTAATTGAATAATTTATTGATTCCCATCTCCAAATCCAAGCCACTTCCAATTCTCCCTCACGTCAATCTCCTTCTCTGATTCAGTCTCTCTTTATAATGTTTCTTTTCATCTTCTAATCCTCATCCAACACAACTGCCGCTACATCTCCATGGGCCCAGCCACTCTTTTCTCTCCACATCACCCTTTCCCATTAAAACTCTACCATCTCACAAGCTATTTTATCTCATCATCTCATCCACCAGCCCTATCTCCCCACCTCTATAAATCATCACAGCAAGCCACTGATAGATACACGCCATTCACAGAACAAATCATCTGGCAGCCAACGAATTTTCTCTTTCTTTCTCTCTAGCTCTTTTTTTTTTCTCTTCTTTTTCCATTCTTTTTCCATTTAATTTATTTTTGCAAGTTAGCATGGCCCTGCGTGGCTAATTTAATTTTATTGGTTAAAGGAGACTGAAGCCTCGAAATAAATACTGTGAGATCTAATTTATTTTCATTGTTCGATTTATACTTTGAATATGGGTTGTTCTTCTATGCTTAATTTGTTATGATGATTGTTTCGTTTAATTGCTAGGATGCATACTAGTATATTTTTCGTTGCAATCTAATGCTAAATTAGAAATCAAATCCGTAATTGTTTGATCCCTCTAATTTGTGAAGCAACTGATATTTAATAATTTACTGCGTTAGTAATTATTAGATATTAG